>OX637865.1:6860002-6865002 GCA_951802705.1 Netelia virgata
ATTTATCCGATTTGCAATTCGACCACGATTTTTTCGAACGTAAAAATCATTATATCGCGTTTTCGACGGAAGAATACGAGGGATACAATTATTTTTGTATTTTACGAGAAAATCGTGGAACGTCGAGGAATCGTGGGTTTTCCGTTGACGGGTCTCTTTCAACGTTACGGGTAATGTTTATCGTGATCGATGTCCGGACTATAAATACTACGGTACGTTGAATTTTATAATTTTATTATTATTATTATTATTATTTTATAATTATATTTCGCTAATTATAATAATGATTATTCAATTGTGATAATTGTTATTCGATAACTAGAAAATATATAATATATATTAACTAGCGATACGTCAGCGTTGCTCTGTCGTTTTTCACTCACCGCCGTGCTATACGAACCAGATTTTTTTTTATCTTTCCCTCTCGCCCTTTTCTACGAATATATATTTTCTCTGTCTCTCTCTCTCTCTCTCTCTTTCCGTCCAGGTAGGTAATCCCCGCTGGTACGCGAAACGTGAACAGAATTTGCGTACGCATCGTCTTTTCTACTTCCTTCTCTTCCCGTTCTTTCTCTCTCTCTCTTCACTAGTTGCCCCACTCTATTTCCTTTCCCAGGTCTCTGTTTTCACGAACGTGAATATTTGCAAATATTTATCACGTAATAACCCTAAGAATATTTTTATTTAACGTTATCTCAATTTCTCTCTCTCTCGAAAAAAAAACATAAACACAAAGCAAAAATAGATATCGAAAAATACATCCATAGAGCAACAAAATTCACGAAGAACGAGTAAACGAACAAAAACCAAAAACAATTCCAACCTCACGAACGTATAAAAACAAAAAACAAAAAACAAAAATCGATACAAATTTTTGCCTAGAAAAACAACAGTACGAAGAACAGACGGTCATTATCCCGTTAGCGCGTCGATAGTAACGAGAAGAGGAAAGTGGGACGAAGAGAGAGAGAGAGAGAAATTGATGACAGATCGAAGTATGGGGAAGAAAGAGGGGATAATCGAAGCCGAAGGTCCGAGCATTAATAATTTATAATATTTAACCAAGCTCATCTGCTGGATGGTCCGATGAAAAAGATCCTAAAAATATATATGTATAGTCGGAAAAAAATATAAAAATAAAAATTTGTTTCGTCGATGAGGAGACGGGTCCACGGTTCTCCCCCTCCCATTTCCCCTCCACCATTTTCTGACCGGTGATGAGCCTCGGTGTATCGAGGACTGATGCATGCCGGGCATATGAATACAGCCCTATATACATACATACAATATATATATATGTGTATATGTATGTATGTATGTAAGGCCATTATATATATATATATAATGGCATGCAGCAATATCATCGGTTATATAGTCGAGGAACGTCTGTGGGGCTGGGGTAGAGATCGTACCGCGTGCGCGAACGAGAGAGCCGAAGCGAAACGGATAGCCGCAGGATTGATGGCTATCTAATTATGCGAATAAAAATACTAGGTGTGCGGTTCGTTGCACGGGCTTGTACTTTGTCTCTCTCGCCCTCTCATGCGCGCATCCCCCTTACGGGCCATAAATGAACGAAGCTAGCGAGTTCGCGGCTCGATTTAGGGGTTGGTAGATGAGAGGTGGTCGAGGGAGAAAAAAATGCCGCGAACTATAGAACATGGTACGTTCCTTGCTCTTTTTTTTTTACTTTCTT
The DNA here is from genome assembly GCA_951802705.1 of Netelia virgata. NCBI lineage: Eukaryota > Metazoa > Arthropoda > Insecta > Hymenoptera > Ichneumonidae > Netelia > Netelia virgata. The sequence goes on from OX637865.1 coordinate 6,861,699, forward strand.
CTTTTGTTTTTTTACCAACCCTTCGCCGATACGATACGAGCTCGTCGTCTCCGCTACCAGCTGTACGGAAGACAGAGGAACTACGCCGGAAACGAGACGATGCTCGGACTATAAGCCGATCGGTGAGAGAGGAAAACAGAAAAAGAGGACTTCTTCGAAGCAAGGGGTTGGTGGTTGTTTTTTTTCGAATTTAGCTTCCGCGATTGATTTTTTTTTTGTTTTTTTTTGCTTTTTTCCTTTTTTCAGATTTCTTGATTTGATGAATGCGAGAGAGACCACGTCGTCCTATGCGCGGATTCGCCACGACCGAGGGAAGCTTCGATGCAGTTTCTGATGAGTTGGGCACTGGTCTGGCGGACGTGATTAATATGCAACGGGAGATGACAGAGCACGAGCTGCGAGGGAGAAATTCTCACGTCGAAGTCTCTCGCCGGTGAGGGAGAGACGTGTCACACGTTGTATTATATACATGTATATATATATATATATGTATATATATATATGTATATGTGTATGTGTATGGATTTATATATGTATAGTTAGGTAGAAAACAACGAGCGATACGGAGACTTTTCGTCGAGTCGATTCTCGTATTTCTCATTTTTTTATATTTTGTTTTTGTTCTCGGTGGAATTTCCGAAGCGGATTTTCTCTCACGCATATTTATCAAATATTTGAAAAAAAGCAATATTGAAAATAATACGTTTTGCGTCGCGAATTGTTGGGATTTCAATAATAATAACGTATGATGAACGATAATACAATTTCTTTGATAAAAATGGGATATTTCGTAAATCGATTGTCAATTTATTCGAAACAAATTGTCATGAAAAGTGTTGTTCTTATTTTTGTTTCTTCTTCTTTTCGATTGAATCTTGAATTATCGTCGAACGGTGATCGTTATTTGTTATAATTTTTTTTTTTCAACGAAATATTTGTCAACGCGTTGGGTCGGTACGTATTTTGTTTTCCTTCGTTCGTAACGAGCGTCTCGCGCTCTCGAGCCCCGTCGCGTCGGTAGGGTTTCCTCATTTACCGTAGCTTCCGGTTTCGGTTACAACGAACGATCCGTCAATACGCGATCACCATTCGCGCATTACAATTTTTTTGTTAACATTTTTTATTCCCATTTTTGTGCGCCACACAACCGGGCGGTTACCGATCGAACGAGACGGACTCTTTACCCACGGTGGATCGATCTTTATTGAGTTATCTCGTTGACGCGACGAGCGTTTCGACACGACGATATGCAAATAACGGAAATTCTCATCTATACCGAGAAGAACGAGCGAGAAAGAAAGAAAAGAAGAGAGAGAGAGAGAGAGAGAGAGAGTGAGAAAGGGAGAGAGAGAGGGAAAGTGAGAAAGGGAGAGACCGAGAGAGGAGGGAGACCATAATTTTATTCGAATAATTATTTCTTCGAAAGTAATTTTTCAATCAAGAAAAAACTAATTAAAAAAACTCTAATTAACCAGAAACGATTCAAATTTATACGAAATATCATTCCATCTACGTATAAAAAAAAAACAAATAACAAATAAATTTTTATCTGTAGCCAGATACGAAAAAAAACATTGTCGACAAATGACAATTGTTGTTTTGACGAAAGTCAAAGCAATACGAGATATTAAAAACCGCCAAATACATATTTTTCGTTTCGTTTTTTTCGAATTTTCCTCGAATACGACTAATAGAATGAAGTTTCTCTCGAATTTAAAGTGGTCAGGGTCACACAGGGTAAAAAACAAAAAAAAATTAACGGTATTCAGGACAATATTCATCCATTCCATATATATATATATATATATAGGTATGTATGAAATGGCGTGGGAGACAGTCGTGGGGAAGCGTTTGGAAAACGTGGTAGGTACGCGCGGCCGAAGGTTGAACCGGTACAGTAGCCGTTCTGGCTGGTGGACCGCGTTTCTGACCGAGAGCCCTCTCACCCTAATCTCTCTCGTACACCCCGATGCACTGTTCAGTCTCGTGCCTATACCTCTGTATAACGTTATAACTATATATATATATATATATATATATATATATACACGTTTATAACGTTATAACTATATACATATATATATATATATATATATATATATATATATATATATATATATATATATATATGCATATTAATCGATGAAGTACGTGCTAGTTAAAGGGCCAGGAAGGGGGGACGGTGGAAGAGGAGGAGGAGAAGAAGAGGGTTGGGGGTTATAGGCGAGGGATGCTGCAACGTGAAAATTAATAAAGGTACAATTAATAAAAAAAATTACATATTTTTCATCTATCGGTGGCTTGACACACATGGGCGCGATATAACTATTGAGCGCCGTGGAATAAGGGACGAGGGAGGCCGCGAGAGGGTTGAACGCGCGGTATGTCGAGGGAGAAATCGAATAGCCGGGAGAGAAGCGCTTGCCGTGAATTTTTTCGAGTTTATTTCTTTCACTTTTTTTTTCATTCCTTGCTCTCTCTCTGTCTCTCTCTCTCTCTCTCTCTCTCTCTCTCTCTCTCTCTCTCTCTCTCTCTCTCTCTCTCTCTCTCTCTCTCTCTCTCTCTCGCTCGCTCGCTCGCTCTGTGTGTATGCTTTTACGTTTTATACCTCTCCATGTGATATAGCTGACAACGAAATATTTCCGTAGCAATTTTTATATCTCGCTGGACTCTGCGAACTCTCCGATATTATCAGTTATCGTTACTAATTGTACGCGAGAGAGAGAGAGAGAGAGAGAGAGAGAGAGAGAGAGAGAGAGAGAGAGAGAGAGAGAAATTTCCTTCTTTTTTTTCGTCGTTCATGTATTTCGATACACGTAGTGTAATACGATATCGTTGGTATCGGGGAGAGCGAGCTAGTTTTGGTACGTGGAGAGATTTTTTTTCCTCGATACGTTAACGACGAGAGAAAGATCATCGATCGCGAGGGGGAGGCAAAGCCTCGTTATCGAATCATATTTTATCAGATAATATATTTATGTGAAAATATTTTTCCTTCGGGAATTTACGATAAGTAACGGAAAATAAAAATAAATTCTCGCGAATTGCGAATATTTGTCTCGCCGTTTTATTAATAAATTGTTTCTTAATTGTACAATTTACGTTCGCTTATTTTTATATTTTCGAAAAATTTGAAAACTTTAATTCTTCGACTCGTCTTCCGGAACTGGAAGAGAATGATAAAATCGTTAACCGAAATTTCGTGGGTCAGGGTTAGACGTTGATTGATTTAGCGCGAAAGTCTACACACGAATCTTTATCTCTCTCTCTCTCTCTCTCTCTCTCTCTCTCTCTTTCTCCCTCT
>OX637865.1:6867502-7082065 GCA_951802705.1 Netelia virgata
CCTCGCTTCGGTCGCGTATCTGTGGTTTATTCCATCCAGCCATGCTACCCTTTCCTATCCCCCCCCCCCCCCCCCACGTCCCTTCCTCTGCTCGTTCTCTATCCTCTGTACCATCCTCTCACGGTCTATCCTACTACGCCTCCCCCCCCCCCCCCCTCCACCTCTACCTCATCTCGCTCGTCCGAACCAGCACCCCTTCCTCCACCTATCTCGCTACCTCGCCACCTTCTCCCTTTTACTTCGTCTCTTCGATAACACCCGCGAGAGAGGCACAGTTCTCATGTGCATCGTTCAATTCTCATGCAACCCCCCCTTTCCCGTCTTTCAGAATTCACCATGCCGCCACGTACGAGCATCGCATATCCATTGCAAGCCGTTGGAGAGGGGGAGGGGTAAGAGAGAGAGAGAGAGAGAGATTGGGAGGAATCGCTGGGATAACGTTTATCGCGAGAGAAAAGTAGAACCGTACGATAACCGGCACAGTTCGGATGCAAATTTTGTGCAGCGGTAGAGGGAAAGGGAGGGGATGGGGTTTGGATTGGCTTCGACTTTTTCGAAGGCTTCGCTCGTATTTTCGAGGGTTTTTTTTTGTGGGGGACGTCGATGATCGTTGTGTCAAAAATCATTCGACGATTATTAATATTACCTATAGAGAATAACGAATGACGAGATCGAAGACGCGATGATTATAATTTTTCAATATCGATGAGGAAAAAAAACGATTTCTCCGATTGTTATACACGTGGTCAAGCGATTAATATTAATATTGCGATGAATGATCATTGATAAAAAAAGGTTTTTGATTATGATATTTTTTTTGCTTAGGTTCTTCTTCTTCTTCTTCTTCGTTGTAAAATGATTGTTTCTCCTGCCATCGCGAACTTCCGGTTGAATCGATTAAAAAAAAAACAATTGAAATTAAAAAATTAAGAAAATAAAAAAAATGTGAAACTATTTTTTTTCTTGAAGAAGTGAACGTACTGAATGGGGGTGGGGTTGAGAGAGGGGTGAAGAGGAAGGCTGTTAGGATTTCAAGGCTGGTTCGAGTACGACGAGGATGCTGGAGGAGCCCGCGAGGCTTCACCGTGTGCCAGAGGGTCCCGATGTTGAGTTCTCCCCGAGTGTTGGAAGAACCTCACCCCCTCGCCCTATCTATCTCGCTCTCTCTCTCTCTCTCTCTCTCGGTTGTTCGTTATAGGCGCGAAGGTTCGTTCGCCCGGCTATACCGTCGAGCGAGACGGAGGATTCGTAGTGAATGCAACGCGAAGGGTAGAAGAGAGGAAACAGTGACAGACAGGGTGCGAGGACAGAGAGACATGACGGGAAGAGAGCTAGACGTACATATATATATATATATACGTAGGAGAAGAAGGGTGGAAAAAAAGAAAAGACGAAAGATAGACGCCATGGGCTATAGGTGGGTGCACTAGCGATGAAAGTGGGTGGTATGGTGGGCTGCTGGAGAAACTGAAACGAGAGAGAGAGAGAGAGAGAGAGAGAGAGAGAGAAAGAGCGAAGAAGGATGCATCGTTGTGATAGAGGTAGGCGAAAGAAGGGTGAAACGAGACGGAGGAATATAGTCCCGTCGATGGAAAAAGGTGGGCAAAGCGAGCGAGCGAGCGAGAGAGAGAGAGAAAGGACGAAGGAGGAGGCCAGAAAAAGGGAGAAAGGTAGAGAAATGGAGCGAAAGCGAGGTAGAGAGAAAGGGTGAGAGAGAGAGTGAGAGAGAGAGAGAGAGAGGACTGTAAAGATTGGCGGTCTCTCCCCTTCGACTCTACCACCCTCCCAGTACCACCACATCGCGTCCACCCACGAACTGGAGGACAAAAATCAATATGAACGTGTAGCCATTTCTCTTTAATCTGCCCGCGCGTACTACTAGCTACCCTCCTCCTGGTACTGGAGGTACTGGTGGTACTGCTTATGTATATATATATATGTATATATATATATATATATATATATCATCGAACTACCCCACCCTTAGCCCTCTGCTTGACTAACGCAGGGCTAGAGAGGAACCCGAAGAACCCTACCGCCACCACTCGGAACACGACGACGCAACGGTTACCGATCGAACGCATTTCTGTATGCATCAACCCCCTTGCACCCTCTCGCACACCAACCCCATGGTTCTTCCTCTCTCTCCTTCGACACGACGATTGTCCTTAGGTCTTTAGTCGTTCTTGCCAATGCAGCCTGAAATTTCCGTGAAAATCAACGAGGTCGACGAACCTCCCTCGTCCCTCTTGAACAAGGACGAGAAGTTACGGGAGTACAAGGGTGCAAAAGTTCATTGAGAAAAAAAAGAAAAAGACGATTCGGGTTTCGAGCCAAAAATTGAATTAGTTTCGTTCGGGAATGAAATTAGATCGAACTGATCTAAATTCGGTTGGTTCGAGTTTGCGAATTATTGAAAAAGTTGGCGCGATGGTGGCGAAGAGAGGATAGGATAGAGGAAGAGATGGAAATTAACGAAGGAGGAACACGTTGTTTATGAATTTTCCATCGGGTCAGCGTTCGTACACGTCCGTAGAGAAAATCCGAACCGGACGTTCCCTCGTTACGAGAGCGACCGAAATAGTGCGATGGAAAAAAGTATACGGAAGAATGGGAGGAAGACCGGGGTAAAAAGGGGTGGGATGCAATTATCGTTGGTTACGAGGGGTGGGACACTCGTAAAGACACGTCTCGAGAGAGAGAGAGAAAGGGGGAAATCGCTTGTTTTCAATCAGTTCGACGAAAAAAAAAAAAAAAACTAGAGTCACCAGGGACCGATAACAACCCCCTATTTCCTATCATCCCTTATATCCCGAACAAAAGTCATCCACGGACAAATTATGCTTCTGTTAAATTTTCTCTCTTTGTCCAACCCACCGACTCCTCGCTCAAACCTTTCTTTTCTACGACATGTCTTCGTCCCTTATTGCAACATTACTTTGTCAACCCTTCGACCCTATGACCCCGTCGATCAAACTCTTTTACCACAAATTTCATCAACCCTTCGTACTCGCTGCATACCTTTTTTCCTTTTCTTATAGCGAACCAAAATTCACGTGTCAAAGCATGAATTATTATTTTTCGAACGATCGGTGGTCTGTCCGACACGAATACCACCGTAGTTTATTCCCCCAACCCTGCTCGTCCCCCGAAGACAATTACGAACATCGCGCGGACCAGGTTCGCGCGATATTCTCGCCGTGTAAATTAAGCATTGCCTAGATCTTGCTCTCCGTACCTATCTCTCTCCTTCTATATATATGTGTGTGTGTGTGTGTGTGTGTGCATCGCCGTTCGGTCGTGATGTCCCAGCTGCAATATTTAACGAAGGAGCTTACCCAATGGAACGGCCTGCTCGGGGTTTCGCGAGCACCCTCTCTCTCTCTCTCTCTCTCTCTCTCTCTCTCTCTCTCTCTCTCTCTCTCTCTCTCTCTCGCTCTCTCTCTCTCGCTCTGTCTCTGTCGCTATCTCAGCAATGTACTATATCGGTATATACATGAATGTATATCTATATAGGTATATATAATATCTATACAGGGACCATGTTGGTACTACATATAGATTATTGATTAGGCAATAACTCAAGGACTAGTTGGGGTGCATATTACCACCATATAATGCAGGCTCTGGACTCACCCTCTCTCTCTCTCTCTCGTTCTCTCTCTTTCTCTCTCACACACAGACTCGCTGGTCAGCATACTCCAGCTTCAGACACACCGTTAGTTACGATAATTAAAAGAGCGAACTCGGTTTTTAAAAATGCCAAAAAAGAAATGAGAATTGTGGGTAGGGGGGATCGAAAGGATAATATTTACGAAGAAAAATAATAAAAACGTTTAAGGTCAACTTGGTAATGTAAAAGGGTCGCTCGCGAATGAGAAAGAAAATTCGTACTCTCTCGTTAATGATTTCACAACATTTTAACGAAAATTACGAAAATATAAACGTATTTGTTTTGTTTTGGTTAATGATTAATTGATAATTAATCCGAGGAAATACGAATAAAAAAAATGATAGTTTGAAATTATAATTTATTAATCAATTTATTGATGGCGAATTTAATCGTCTCGAGGACGATATATCTCGCGAAGCGAGATACGTAGAGCTCGAATGGCAAAAATTGTTATCGAACCTTTCGCGTATGTAACTTTACACGTAGGTTAGGTGTTGGACGAGCCTCAAGACGTTCAACGGTTCGGCGAAACAACTTTGTTTCGGAAGAAGTGTATAGTCATAGAGAGGTAAGTATCAGGGGAAGATATAACGTACGTACGTGTTTGGTAACCACATGATGGACATACACCACCGAGGGTTGTACCGCAACGAGGACTGACCCAAGGCGGTCTCACTCTCGCTACTACTGGCCAAGTGAAAATCGATATAAACTGACCCTATGCGGTGCATGGAACGTTGCGTAGGGTGGAACAAGTTGTTATTGTGCACTTTCAGAGAGAGAGAGAGAGAAATATATAGAGAGAAAGAGAGAGAGAGAGAGAGAGAGAGAGAGAGACTAAAGTTTTCGCGTTCACTGCGGTTTTCTTCGTAGAAAGACACAGGCAGCGATCAAGCACATCGATTTTTCGCTCGAGTAATTTGTTTATAAGTGAGAGTGAGAGAGAGAGAGAGAGAGAGAGAGAGAGAGAGAACTGTACTTTGGGCACGATAATTTTCTTCGCTGACGTATTCACGAAATGTGTAAAATGAACATTGGAAAATTTTTTCGGACGAGCGTCGCCTCGGCCTTGTTCGACAAGGGTTGAAGAATTTAACGAGCGCGGAACGATCGATGACCGATCGGTTCGAGGAAGAACAAAAAAACAATTTTATTTTAATTGGGATTGACAAAAAATTGTTTCTTCTTACAAGGGATGGAAAAAATTCGACTCTTAAGAAAAACAAAAAAGAAAGCTAATTGTTCGAGACGAAAAGATCGAAAGATCTTTTCGCCATTTATAGTCGGATTTCTCGTCTCGAAAAGATCGTCATTTTTCTATGTCGTTAGGAAAACTTTTCAACTTCGAGTAATTTTTCTCGAATGGCTGCCATTCGATTCTCTCTCTCTCTCTCTCTCTCTCTCTCTCTCTCTCTCTCTCTCTCTCTCTCTCTCTCTCTCTCTCTCTCTCTCTCTCTCTCTCTCTCTCTCTCTCTTTCTCTCGCGGCTTTCTCGTTCTCGCGCGTATGCCGTGCAACCTTCACGGATAAGTTTCATTCGCTTCCTCGATGTCGAAGATGATTCCGTGGAAACTCTCGGCGCGATAATTCTGACAGACCGTGGGCTTATCGGAATTGATACGAGAGGTTGGACGGAGAGAGAGAGAGAGAGAGAGAGAGAACGAGAGAGAGAACGAGAGAGAGAGAGAGAGAGAGAGAGAGAGAGAGAGAGAGAGAGAGAGAGAGAAAGAGAGAGGAAAAAGGGGTTTCTCATCGTTGAACGCGGATATAGAGACGCGACTGCGATAACGATAACGGGCGCGGAAAGCCAAAAGGGAGCAAATCTAACGCTCGAATCGTCAAATCTAATAGTCTCGAGAGTCCAAACGAGACCAGAGAAACAGGAAGAGCAATGCAGAGAGGCAGAGAGAGAGAGAGAGAGAGAGAGAGATAGAGACAGAGATAGAGAAAGAGAGAGAGAGAGAGAGAGATCCTTGCTAGCAATGGGGAAAAGTGAGTTTCTCGCGGTTTTCCCGAGGGATGACGAGTCTCGAAAGACTCGCGGTGTCGCCGATTCTCTCCCGTTACTCTGTGACGAGCTCGCGGACTTTTATCTATACGTGCGGCGCAAGCATATACATATATGTGTCCAAGTGAAAGAGAGAAAGAGGACGCAGTCACGACTCTTGCGGCCTACGGACTCGCTGTGTGCGAGATATACCGAGCGATTTAGCGTCGCGGAGCGAAATCGTTGCCAGAAACGAGAACTATCGAGAGCGAGAGAGAAAGAGAAAGAGAGAGAGAGAGAGAGAGAGAGAGAGAGAGAGAGAGAGAGAGAAAGAAAGAGTGAGACAGGTAGAGAGGGGGGGGGGGGAGGAAGAGAGAGGGCAAGCAGGCGTGCGGTGACGCAGCTGAGCCATTATCGGAAACTCGTTACATGCACGAGCCGCGCGCTATGCCAGCCGCGCGCAAAACGCGGTCTTCGGGGACTTATACTCTCTCTCTCTCTCTCTCTCTCTTTCTCTCTCTTTCTCTGTATCTCTCTCGCTCTCTCTTGCTGTAGTTTCAGAGCTTGCAGTCCAAGACTCTCTGGTTCTCTTCTGGAACGGGAAATAAAGACACGGTATGCCGGGAAGAGGGGAGGGGGGGGAGGGTCTCGGAGATTCGAAGATCGGGTGGCGTGTACGTAACACGGATACCTGAGTTATATATATATATATATATATATATATATATATAAAAATACATATGCGAGGGTCCTGCTCGACGACGCAAGTAGTCAAGGTCCGGCGTTGGTCAGACGTGGCCGAGTAAATGCGACAAAAGGCGCGTTTCTTTACGATCGTAAGAACGAAAGAAATTCACGCGAGTATAAACGTGGAAGGGGACCGTTTGATTCGTACTTTACGCACGAAGATCGTATATTTGCCGCTAAGTTTATTTCAATAATTTGAGAATTCGCGAGATCTAATAAGCTCTCGTGTCTTTTAAAAGCTTTTTTTAATCGCTACCAATGATTCATCAATTATCTACTTCACTATTTTTAATAGTTAGAAATATTTTTGTAAATTTCGTCGTGCAAAAATCGTATTTATTGCGAGGACCGAGAGATGTTGGAACGTGTTATCGCGGAAGGGAAAATATAAATCTTATATTACTCCGTATCAGACGCCAGGGTGTAATGACCCGAGGGTACATCAGTGTGTGTATAAATATATATATATATACTCAGTTCCACCCACATGCATATATATATATATATATATATATATATATATATATATATTCCTATGTATACACGATAGTCTCGATGCATTTATTCATTCAAGCGAATTCCAGATATGAGCCTGAATTCCGAATCTTATGAAAATAGACGCTTAAACAACAATGACACCGAAAAAAGAACGAAAATAAAAGGAGAAAAACGAACAAGCGAAGAGAGAGAGAGAGAGAGAGAGAGAGAGAGAGATTAAACTATAAAAATATCTCGTACTATCGCGCGCCAGGTATAAGTGTCATCGTCGTTCTCCGTCGTCCATGGAAAATAACGAGAAACGGAAGTGCCACTTATCACACGGTCGGTGCTCTCTGGCTTTGGCTCGGGACCAGCTATTAGGAAAAGAGATGGAGAGAAAGAGAGAGAGAGAGAGAGAGAGATAGAGAGAAAAAGAGAAAAAGAGACAGTCGTGAAAATTAAGCTCGAGAGTCGTGCAAATCATTATAACTCCGTTGACTCTCTCTCTCTCTCTCTCTCTCTCTCTCTTTTCGTCTCGCGGATTTCGCCAATTCACGAAATTATTTGGTTAACCCGGGTATTACGAAAGTCCATCGCTTCTCCATTCTCCCGTCTCCGTGCAGATATCTAATATTCTACCACCCGTCTATATAACGCATTCTAATAATATTTCCACGATCGTATTATCCCTCGGTTTCCCCTATTCGACAATCGATTTTCCATTATTACCCCAGAAACATCGTCTTTAATCGAATTCACATTCGCGAGAATCATTAACAACAACAACAAAAAAAGGTATAAAAAAAAATCTGACGAGACGACAGATTAGACCATGTGTCAAGTACGGACGATAATAACGAAATTTTCTGTCGCGTCTGTGTCGTATCGAGGCCAATTGGATAAATTTTTTGTCTTTTTGTTTGTTTTTTTTTCTTTCGACGAACAACCCGAAACATTAGAAACCGTTAATTGTCGGACGATCGGACAGGAAAAGTTTCGATGGCAACATTTTTTCAACCCTCCCCGAGGGTCAAAGGTAACAGGGGTGAGGAGGATTCGCGACGATAATCGATAATCGTTTTGTGTTTTGTCACTCTTTGACGACAAAGCGAGGAAACGAAAAGTAACGACAAAACAAAAAAGACGAAAAAACGAAAAGAGGGTTGAAAACCGCGAATGAGAGAAACTTGACGCGCAAGGTGGAGGGAGGGGATGACGTTCGAGACACGAAGGGTTTTAACGACTTTTTGAAGATTTTAAAACCGTCGAACGATCGGAACTAGATTTTCCACGTTGGGTGAAACGGCCGATGTCTATCGGTTTTTGGTATACGTCCTCAACTTTTTTCTTTCTTTCTTTCTTTCTTTCTTTCTTTCTTTCTTTATCTCTCTCTTTTCGTCCGTCTCCATTACACATTCGACTCTACGATGAAACTAACTGATGTCTCTCGCGCGCTCGCCCTACGCCTCGGACGGCACGAGAGTACACGACTTCATTATCGAGAAATTGATCTTATTAGGGAATCCCGCTTGTTTGGGTGAATTCTGGGCCGTTTGCCAAACTTCTCTTTTCAATCGCTTCTTTCTCGTCCCTTTTCTTTCTCAAACCTTAAACCTTTCTCTCACTCGGTATCTCTCTCTTTTTTTCCTTCTTCACTACAGTTCTCTCTCTCTCTCTCTTTGTGTGTGTCTTTCACTTGACTAACATACTCTCGAAACCCTTTGCCGATAAAAGAAAAATCGTTTTAGCCACGACCGCCTAAACGCCTCGAGTTTAGGCACGAAAAGTTTTTTTCTTCTTTTTATTTATTTTTTTATCTTAGTTTCAAGACACAATTAGCGAGCGATGTTTCGTTTCCGTTGTCGAGAAAATCACGTACGAGATTAAGAATCGAAAAGAATTTTAAAAAATATTATTTTCCTATTTGCCATTATTTCGATATATTTTCTACCAAAAACAAAAACTTTAACTTTTCGAAAAATCACCGAACGTTTAAATAATAACAAAATAAACAAAAAAATCTCCCGACAAAATAATCGAAACGAGTAATCCTTTCGACGAAAATAATATTCCCAACAAACTTAGAACGTCCATAATATTAATACGTCAAATATTCTATAAGAACGAAGAAAAAACAAAACCTCCTTAAATTTTCTAATCCTTCGCTATAAAAAATAACTGACGAAAAAGTAGCAAAGTAAAAATAAAAATTCACAACGTTATCGAAATTCGAGTTAAACGATAAACGAGCCGGTAGTGGTACGATTTTTCGAGATCGCTAATTTTATTCATAGGTTCGCGAGCGTTTTAGTTCCTTCAACTGGTCTCCCCTGTCCCTCCCCTCCTCTCGTCCATCTCCATCTACCCCCGGTCCTCCTCTTTCCCCAGAGCGTAGGTACGAGAGACGATGGGCTGGCACGAACAGGTGCATCAAGGCCGGCGTTACACGTGCGCCAATGAAACGAGCACATGAACCACCGCACATTTGCTTTTCGCGTTGTTCGTCAATTCTGCGAGAGAGAACGGTAGTCCACAGCCACATGAGGTTTTGAAGGATCATAGATCGGGAGTATTGAGGGTGGAAGGGTGGAATTGGGGGTGAAGAGGGGGATAGCTGGTAGAGAAAGCTCGCGCGCGCTACATCGCTAACGGAATTTTAAGCAACATGACATCAAAGAGCCAAAGGAACACGCGGCAGACATGGGCAACGGGGGGCACCACGAATATAGCCTCACGGCATTAATAGCATTAATACGAAGCCATAATTAATTTTCCGTTCGAGAAATGGTATGGGATGATAAGAGAAGAAAGAGAGGGAGAGGATAGGAAAATTGTCGACTTCGAAGAACGTGGAATATTTCGCTTCTGCTTGTTTACTTGAGAAAAAGGGCAACGCGAAAAAGACGAGAGATGCGAAACGTCTACGACGATCGAGTGTCGAAGGAACACCTTGTTTATATTTTACGTTGTATGGTGAAGGAAAATGCGTTCTTTCCTAGGAAAACTACAGTCTTGGGCGAATAAGGGAGGAAAAATACGTTTGGTCGAGAATCTTCGATTTTCATTGGAATAAGAAACGGGTGAAGCAAAGAAGTGTCGCGGATAATACGGGTAAATATTTTTGTCAACGAAAAAAAGGAGGGATAAATGAAAAATGAATCTAATAAAAATTGATTAATTGGACAATCATATTGAATCTTGTTTACATTGTTTGTTTTCCCACGACGTAAATTAAACAATAAATTGAAATATCAAATCGTCAAAGGAAATTCGATCAAATATCTTTGAAAAAATAAAATTAAAATAAAAAATCATATTTCGTTATCGCTATTTATTGGGATCATGATCGTTATCACGCGTCTGTGTCGCGTCTCCGAGTGTAAAATCCTCTTTCCTCGGCCACGAGAGCAGCCTGGTGAGTCGGGGTTTCGTCTCGATGAAGAAAAAAAGAGAATGAAAAGAAAAAAATGGACGTCGAGGGATTCTCGAGAACGCTAGCTTCGTAGTTTGTACCCGCTGTATAACACGATACATACATATACATATACATATACAATATATATATATATATATATATAAACATAGTATCAACGGCAAATGAAAATCGTCCAAGAGTCTAACACACACGGATGAGCAGAACGCGCGGATCGTTGCCGTACCCAAGTTTAATTAGGTGCGCCTTTTGCAGCGGCTGTATAGGTTATAACAGTCGAGGTATACGTCTATACCTTGAATACAACTATATATATACATATATATATATATATATATATTGTGAAAGAGGAGAGTGGCATACTGGATACAAACCGATACCTATTGCCCGTAGTATCGAGGAGGACGAGAACGAGGATGACGGAGGAAAAGCGGAGAGTTCCTCGAAGAGAAGGAGAGAGAGAGGGAGAGAGGAAAGAGAAGAGGGGGTTGAAGTAAGGGGTAGTTGAGTAAAAGGACACGACAACGATGGCTCGAAAGGTGGGTTTGGTTCGCTTCCTCGGTGGTTGCTAGGACTGTGTGTGGTGGATGCTTCACGGTGTGGCGAACGAAGGAACGTAGAAAAGCGAAGGAAAGCGAAGCGACAGTTGGTGAACGCGGCTGGAACGAAGACTCTCTCTCTCTCGCTCTCTCTCTCTCTCTCTCTCATACACTCGCTATCTCTATCTATTTCGCAGACTGGGAGAAATGGACCGTTGCCTGGAGTACGAGAAGGCGTTCGTCCTATATACAGTAAAGATTGCCGGCACTACGGCAAGTTAGAGCGAGAAAGTGAAGAAGTGGTGGGAGGGGGCACAGCGCGGTAGAGGGAGCGAGGAGTGGGGGAAAACGAGAGTAGAGGACACCCTATATGTGAACCGTTGAGGTTGTACCGTCTCCATAGCTCTCTCTCTCTCTCTCTCTCTCTCTCTCTCTCTCTCTCTCTCTCTCTCTCTCTCTCTCTCGCTTCCTCGGATAACAGGAGAGATGTCGTCATAGAGAGTCGTCTGCGAAACGCGAAATTTCACATCGGGGATACTCTGTTAATATAGCACTGGCGATGGTTGGCCTCTGAGACTTTTGTACGCGTTGAGATTGAAATTTAGCGTTATATATATATCTTCAACCTCTGTATCTTCTCTCTCCCTCTCTAGTCTGTTTGTATATATATATGTGTGTGTGTGTGTGTGTACGTATCGAGAGAGGAAGAAGTCGGCCGAGGTAATCTCGCTACTACCTCCTGATCTTCCCTCCCTCGCACAGGAGCGGGGAGGGGGAGGGGGAGGGGGCACGGCGGACGAGAGAAAAAAGGACTCGACAGGAAGTAACTTGGGTTTAACCCCTCTCCTAATGCGTTCGATTCTAGAATTTCGTGAGAGAGTCAACTCAACCCTCCCCATCTTCCCTCTCTTTCTCTTCCTCTCTCTCTCTCTCTCTCTCTCTCTCTCTCTCTCTCTCTCTCTCTCTCTCTGTCGACATTAGTGCTTGTGAGGGAGACATACTGGAATCTCGGACGGATATGACAGAGGGATGAAGGGAGAGAGAGAGAGAGAGAGATAGAGAGAGCTCTCTTCGATCACTCTCTCTCGTTTCATCTGCACGGGGTGGGGGAGGGGGGTGGGGTGGGGGGCGTATACTTGGAACGAGAAACTTTTGCGTTTTCGTTACTCGTATTTATATCTGTATACACGTGTATATAGTTGAAATTCCGCGATCTCCATTCTGATTGGAATGTGTTTTTTTTTCACTGTGGTTCTACTTCGTGATTTTTTTTCGTTTTTTTTTCTCTTCTTTCCACTCTTTTTCATTCGGACTTGGTCTCGTCTCTCTTCATGTCGGACCTATCGGGGAAGCTCCTGTGAATCGTCGACGAGATACTTCGCGAAATATCGTGGATATATATAAATATATACATGTATGTATGTATGTATGTATATCGATGAATATATACATGTATAGTCGATTTATGTACAGATTTTCTTTTTTCTTCTTTTTTATCGTGTAATCACGATTCTCGTCGAGTGCACAGGAAAACAAAATGCGATATACGATGCACGCTTTTTGAAATAATGATCTATGTTATTGTAGGTTTTCTTGTTTTCAATTTTTTTTTTATATATCGAATGGTAAACTCGATAAAAAAAAGCGAATATGCGTTGAAAGTCTTCTTTTATTTTAATTTTTGTAAAAATTTTCGTTTTTCGCAAATTTCAATCGATAAACGATTCGAAACAAGTTTATCGAGTGAACAATTTTTATTTGGTAGAGAAATATTGAAAATACTATGTTTTTTCGTGGCATATTTTTCTTTCTTCTCGGGGTGGGGGTTGAAAAAAGAGGAGCCAGAGAGGGGGATGCTAAATTCGTTTACTCTCGGTTCTAAAATGATTTTTGGATAATCGATGGTGAATAATAATGATAATAACAGTTTTGTCGATGAAGAGACTGGTGCGTTCGACGCTAGTTTCAATATTGTCGAAATTTTAGTTTTGTAACAAGCGATTAGCTATTATAGTAAAATGGTGTTTCGTAGGCAGTGGGAGGTAAATTTTCATGTAGTTATATATAAATATTTCTATATATTGTAAGTAGCACCCTATGTGTAACTAATTTATAATTATCAACAACGTTATCATGTATATATATATATATATCGATTATTATCACAAGAGCATATTGATTGGGTTATAGATCACGGTCGGTTTAGGTGTAATGATTGATTTTGATATTACCATATGAGTTGTGAAACTGTTGATGATGAGTGTCGATTCCGGTTCCTTGGTGATGAATATCCAGCATCGATTCCGGGTCACCGCCGCTCTCAGAGCAGTTGCTCAGGGCTAAAACCAAACCGATAGACACACACCTTGCGTTTTCACTAAAATTCAGAATAATTTTTTTGTTTTTTTTTTGTTTTTCGTAATTTTGATTTTTTTTTTACATTTCTTTTTTCAATATCGTTCGATCTTCCTTCTCGGATCTCTAGATCGTATACCAACTCGCTCGCTCTCCACTTGTTTTTTCGTCACCACGTGTGAAACAAAATTGATTTGTTTTGTGAATTGAAAGATAGAAAATTTTGATAATTTTGGGGAATAAATGATAGAAAATCATTATTTAACGATGACGAGAGTCACGAAAGTGGAGGTCGCGTGATTTTCACTCGAGATTATCAATGATTTCGTTACGATATGCGTGTCGAAACAAAGAAACGAACGAATGAAGAAAGTTCTTTTTCTTTTTGTTTTTTTTTCTAAAGCAAAAAAGCTAATTTTCATGTCTAACGAAAAAATAAGGCACGAACGATGCAGCGCATTCACAGGAGACGATGTGTGAACAACAAAAGTGCACGCACAATCACACAAATGTAAATTAACGATCTTGTGAAAATGCACAAAAACGTAATAACGAAAAAAACAAAATCAAAATTTCCATAACGATCGCATTTTTTTTCAATAACTATGAATAATAGATCAAACCTTTTGTACCTTCGTGAATGGATTAAGGGGATGTGGTTTGCACTTTACGTAATGCAATTTAATATCGAACGGAAACCAACACGCAAAACTTAAAAAAAGAAATAACAGAAAACAAAGCGAAACGAAAAATGGCAAAAACGGGTACCATTTTTTCAGATAAACGAGAAACGACAAATTTCATTCCTGAAATCAACTGAAATGAAAACAAGGGAAACCAACAAAACCCAGAGAGTGTCAAATCGCAGCGAAATATCGATTTTGTTTTCTTTTGCACTTTTTTCTGTTCTTTTTTTTTTCATTTTTTGTCTTTCACTGATTTCCCTCGAATCGTGACGTGACAATTGCTTCTACGTGCCAATTACTGTTTATATAATCGCCGATGTCCTAAAATCGTCGCGATTTAGCGGTGCGTTTTGTCTATCCGTTTGGTTTTTCAATGTTCAACAATGATAATTTGAAACTGAAAAAACAAGGAAAGAAAGAAAAGCATCGATCACTCGATGCGAATTACAGGCTCGTTGGCTCGTCCATCACGATCTTCGGTGTAGATTTATTGTTGGTTTCGCTCTCTTTCATCTTCAATGTCGTCTTCGAGAGTTTAATTTGCGTAACGTTTTGCGTGTTCGTGTGTATGTGCGTTCGTGTAAGTATGAACAAAAAAAAATAGGGAACAAAATAAAAAGAAAAACGAGAAACGAAAAAAAAAAAATTTTAAATACATTTTCAATAACGATTATTCCTTTGTAAGCGATTTTTTGGGACGATTTGGATAATCCGGAAATAGCGAGCGCCACGACGATTAGACAAAAAAAATTGAATCCCGCGTGGACGCAACTTTCGGGCTCGTTCGCGGGTCGCCGGTTTCGCTTATCGCGCACGTCGAACGGTTTGTCTCGCACGAAGCATACCGATTTGTCCTCTCGAATTTCGTTTATCACAATCTAAGGATCGAATTCCGATCGTTCTCACGACGATGCCGCGCGATAATTTCACCGTTGGACAAAACATCGGCGAGATACGAGAATCGTTTCGTTTCTTCGATCTCGACGCGTTTTCCCCTTTCGAGCTATTTTCATTTGGCGTCTTGAACAAATAATCCCAAATTTATCAAACAATATTTGAAAAATAAATGAAAATAAAATATTCGTAAAAATCAATTTTTGATTAATTTCCCCAATTTTTTTTCTTTTTTGTTTTTTTGTAAATTACCTCAATCCCCCGAAAGAAAAAGTACGAAAGAAAAAATGATCACTCCTTCATTATCGTCCCAGTTTCAAATATAAACAAAAAATTATTTCTCAACGACATTTTATTACTATTCGTTATTATCATCATTATTACTATTATTTAATTATCATCATTCAAAGTAACATCCGTCCAAAATCGATGAAAAACAAATTCGCGGCTCGTATTCGAAAGATCGGTAGGCTCATTGGTTACTGTGCGAGAAGCGTTATTGAATGTCATGTGCGGTATGGCGGTACCGGGAGAGAAAGCTGGCGAGTGTATGTGCGGCAAGTTTGGGTGAATCCCATGGGGCGACAGGATATCCCGTGGAAGTGAGGTGTATATTGATATCCCCGGCTCTCTCTCTCTCTTTTACCCTCACCCTCTCTCTCTCTCTCTCTCTCTTCTCACCATATACGCGGATCATCCAAGTTTCTGAAGCGAACACGTTGGAAGCGAAGGGTGCACCAGCGTGCAAGAACAATCACCACGTACTGACAACGTATGATGCTTTATACTATACAACATATTGTATATATATATATATTTAATATATAGTTCCATCTCCCATAGTATAAAACTTCACTGTCATTCTATACATATATTATAAATATATATAGATTACTTTGTGACCTGCTATATATATATATATATATAAAGTGGGGAGATATATCGTTCATACACGCAATATACCATATGTACGTTCCTACCACATACGCGTATATTCTCGGTTCTACGCGACCTGGGAGTTGCGCGCAAGGCCTCGAGAGAGAGAGAGAGAGAGAGAGAGTGAGGTTCGCGGTGGAGAAGCGTATAGAGGACACCACGGTGTCGCGTTTCGGTGGCGCGTGCTGTGACAACGGCCTGAAAACCACACCGAGCCACTGCGACACCGCATACAGTCCTGCTATCCATCGCTCGTACACATACGGGACATACTCCGCATGCTATCGTCCCATACGTAGGTATATATATAATACACATACACATACATATATATATATATATATATATATATATACACGCAACCCCTCTATACAATTATTTCCTCGCGCCAGCCTGGATTTCCGTACGTCGAAAGACTCACGAAGCTCTACCGTCGCGTTTAAACTTGGGCGCGGTTTCTCAAGAAGTTTCAAAAATTGCTCATCTCCTCGGTAACGATTTTCAGTATTCGACAAGAAAAAAAAAACAACAATTTTGATTTTTTAAATATTGAAACAAAATGTCATTATTTCGATAAATTTTCCAAAAATAATTCATCGCTATAAAAAATAACAAGATATGGAAATTATTGTCTCTTTCTAAAACAGAAGAAAACGGAGGAAAAAACTATGTTTTTTTCAAAACGTTCAAAACGAGAGAAAGAGAAAAAAATTTGATTTTACTCATCCCCCCTCCTACCCTTCTTCTACCCCATCGCCAACGGGCTTGGTCGCGTTCGAGCGGAGAACTGATAACCGAGTATAGAACGACTGGTAAAAGGGAAACCGGGGCAACGTCAGGCCAGAGGCTTTTGCCTACGTCATTCGGTGCCACGGAACATAGAACTTACACTATATATATATATATATATATATATATATATATATATATATATATATATATACATATATAAATATAAGAGTGTATAAGCGTATATACGTATATCGTCCATGCACGTAGACACACACTCACAAGTAGATTCGTATAGGTTCGTGGTTGGGTTATAAACGCGTCTCTACGACAAAGGTTGTACGCTAACGGTCGCGACACCTAAGGCTTTTACTATATTTCACGATGTGTACACGCTCTGTCTGTCGGTGCACGTGTGTAATATTATTCCGTGTATAGCACATTACTGGCATATCGTCAGAGGTGTCGGGTATGGAACCTATGTACTTTATTTATATATGTATATAAGCATATATATATATATATATATATATATATGTATATATAATATGTATGTATGTATGTATGTGTTTATATTGGTGTGGAATCTGTACGTCGAGTGTGACCTCGACTGGTGTAGAGGCATGTGCATCGGGGTGTACGAAGCGATGCTGGTCGAGGATCCGAACAGAAGCTGGAGAACTCCTCGACTTCGTCCGACCGAGAGAGAGAGAGAGAGAGAGAGGGACGAGGATTTATATATATAGATATATACTCGACGTTATATTACAACTTACGTACCGCTCTCGAACAATCGCTCCTGGTAGCTCGCTAAAGCTCGCTAAGCTTTCATCGTACAATAAGGACATGTCGTGCTAATCTTGACGACATTCGTGTTTTGTCATTGACTCGTTATTTTTTTTTTTATATATAGTATTTTCGAACAAAGTAATAATCGACGATTTTATTGAAAATTCGATATATTTTCCAAATTTGTATGTAAGATTGATTTTTTGTTTGTATTAATTGTAAAATAAAGCAACGACTATTTTGTAGTAACGAAAAATTGCCATTTTTTTTTGCACATTTTGACTTTCAAGCTTACTCGACGTTGATTCTTTGCGATCGATGCATTTTTGTTTATCGATTGATCGAATTGAAACAAGTCGAATTTAGAAACGATCGGGAAAATGTTTTTGTAAAGTTTGAAGGAATTGTGAAAAGTTGGGATTTTTTGATCGATTTTACGCGAAGAGGCCCGTACTGTGCCGTACCGTGGGTATTTTCTTATGAGCGATTCTTGACGTTACGCTCGAAAGAATTTGACCGAACTTCTCGGAGCAACATCGACGACGGAGTAAGAGACAAAATAACATAGAACAACGGTGTGGTATTGATTTTTACGTGAGTTCTCTCTTTCTCTCTTTCTCTCTCTCTCTCTCTCTCTCTCTCACTCACTCACTCACTCACTCACTCACTCGCTCACTCACTCACTCTTTCTCGTCTCCTCGTCCTCCTTCTCTCTGCACGTAACGTCCATCGCTGACACAGGGTAGCACGGTCTAGTCATGGCGTTTGCGTAACAACCCTCCCGCACCAGGTGTATGTGAATATATATTCGTGTATTTAACATACACATATATATATATATATATATAGGTATATGTTAAATATACGATATTTCTATGGCAGTCTATATCTTCGTCTAGTCGTGAGACTAAACCGAGAATTCGAGCGGAAATTATGACTAGAAATGCGAACGCGAAGTGCGCAAAGTTTGGCTTAGTTTCTTCAGGAATTGTGCCGAAGAAAAGACCCCCCCCCCCCCTCTCGTTTCGTAACATTTTCATTAATCTTTCAATCATGAAATTAGCATCGTCGTACTCGAATCGAATATAATTTCTGCGATTTTCTTTCCACCGGGGTATAATGAAAAATAAAATTGATTGAAAATTTAGTAGTTAATTGGGAGATATAGTTTAAGGGTAGTTCGAACGTTTCCAAGGCTCTCTCGAAAAGTAGGACACGTGCCAGTGTTTTCACTATTACGAATGCCCGGAAGTTTAACATTATTTTTAACATTATTCGAGTTCGAAATTTAATTTTGTTATTTAAAATTTTGTATTAATTTTTAGATTTTATCAAAAATTGTGTACAAAATTATTATATCGTTTCTTTCGCACAAAATCAGTAATTTTTTTAACGAAATTAAAAAAAGTTGTTTTGTGATGAAAATTTACAAAAACAAAAATTTATAACGAAATTGTAAAAATGTTTAAAAATGTGAATTCGTGTATTGTACGAAACGAGTGTTATCATTCGCATTTCTACATGTCCGTCGGAAAAAGAAAAGAAAAACGTACGATCGTGTCTGATGGCGAGAGAAGAGGGGCGGAGGGGAAAACTCCACGAGGGTCGTAAACGCGCTCTCGCTCATCGATTCGTACACCACCCCATCGTACGTCGTACAAATCTCACGTTTAACGACCCTAACGTATCCGGTATACGTATACACAAGATCACCTGTGCAAAGAGCGCGAGAATCTCGCCGACAGACTGACCTCACCGAAGTAAAAACCGATTATTGATCGACCGTTAAATCCCTTCTTCGCGACCCTTAAGGTTACCGAAAATTAATCAACCCGCGAAACTTTCTTCTCCCTCGCTTTTATCGACTCTAAAAGCGCGATAATAAATCCTACCGCGCTTTTCCTTGATCCAAAAAGTAATACGACAAAATTAAAAAAACAAAAAAATAATTTTTTGATAAATATACAAATATATTTTAATTTTTTTGAACAAAGAAAATTAAAAAAAAGCTTATACATAGAAGAAGAAAAAAAGTATCGCCTTGCAATTCCGTCGTCGTTTTCGTATAAATTTTATTAATCGTTTTCGTCGTTCGCCCTTCTTTCTTTTTTGTTGTTTTCTGTTGTTTTTTTGTTTTTTTTTTTTTCATCGTTCTCACCGACTGGACGGGCGCGCTCGAGTTTCGCAGGTACGTCCACGATACGCTACTTCAACCTCTTTCTTTTATGCACCCTTCGACCTATCTCCCCGCTGCCCCCCCCCCCTCGCCCCCAAACCCTCCCGTGTACCGGCGCTGTGGCTCGCGGAAAAGTAAAAGTTTATCTAGCCCCTGACTTTACTAACTGGTGCAACCAACCCGGCATTGTGCCGATCAATAGGAGAAGCGACTACTCTCTGTCTTCGTCGCGAATGCCACACGCTGTATTGCACGCAAACGTGTAAAAACAATACGCGCTCTATTACTAATACCAAGTGTGTGAGAAAGGGTCGCTTACTATAAGGTAAACGTGTGTGTGTACGAGTGAGTGAGAGCGTGAGAGAGAGAGAGAGAGAGAGGGAGAGAGAGAGAGAGAAAGGATGACAACCGGCGCGACCAACACTCGTACCTCGCGAGGCGGGGACACTCGACGCAATTGTCTGCAAATGAACTTTCCTCGCGTATAAACGCGAAACCCTCCTGGCTCTCGCTTTTCGCATTTCTCTCTCTCTCTCTCTCTCTGTCGCTCTCTCTTTCTCATTTCCATCGCTCGAAATCCTTCAATTCTTTTTTACGTCGAGGGACGGTTGTTCGACGACTTTTTTTTCTATCGAGATTACCTTCGCGTGTCGACAAACGGATTATCTCGTCGAAAACGATTCGGGAAATGAAAAATAAAATTCGTGATAATTTTACGAAGGAATGAAATGATTTAGAAAAAAAATCATGGGTGACGGATAATTTTGTTATCTAGAAGATCATTTTTTAGATGATTTTTGGGTTAAAGATGATATTGAGATGATCTTGTAGATGATAGATAATTGTATAAGATAATTTTGCAGATGAAAGATTTTTCAAATAATTTCAGTTGAAAAAAAAAACAATTTTTTTCGATATTTCATTCGGATCGAAAGACGGTTACGAATTATCTCGCGGTTGAAAAAAATCATATATTTTCACAATTTTTCTTAAGGTTTGAAAAGAAATTTAAAACAAAAACGACAACAAAAACAGAAAAAAATATCGTATCTCTTCAGAAACATTTTTCTCTTCTCGCATTAACGCAGGTACGACGTACCAAACCGCGGCTTTTGGAATTTCTCGCGTTTCTCTAATTGGCCACTTGGCCTTACCCAAGTTTCCGAATAAATAAATCACCCCCGACCAGGAGGATCGTGAGAATTTTTCGAACGTTTCCATCGAGATAGAATTACGAAGAGGTTGTCGCTCGGCGACAAGGGCGTGATAGCGACTGAGGAAGAAGGAGAGAATGAGGGAAAACAATGGAGAACCCTCGCGCCAATCTTAAGGGCACTGGATCGAACCCTTCTATCGGTGAACTTTGTTCCTCTCTCTCTCTCTCTCTCTCTCTCTCTCTCTCTCTCTCTCTCTCTCTCTCTCTCTCTCTCTCTCTCTCTCTCTCTCTCCCTATCTATCTATATATCTATCTATCTATCTATTTCTTTGCTTCTCACATTTTCTCTGCCCTCTTAAATTTTAGGCTGCATGCGCCTCTTTTATTTTTCTCTTTCCCTATTCCGGCCTTTCGTGCCACGAGAAACTCGGTGCACGTTCCATCCAAGTACGAGCTTTTCTTTCACCCCTTCCCCTCCCACCAACCCCTTTCGAACTCCTCGAGATTATCCGTCCTTCTGTCACGATTCACTTTGCGACAATGGCAACCCCCCCTGTCATTGGGACCAAAAAGAAACAACAACACGGAACGATAAATCCAATTTCGAAAAAAATTTGCCCAACAAATTTTCCAATTTTCTTCAAATTAATATTTGAAAAAAATCGTCTAAAAAAAAACAAGTGAATCGATCCAGTAAACGTCACGAACATCCCTTACTCTTCGAAAAAAATATATATAAACATACCTAAACGCGTTTTTTTAAATACTTCCTTCCTTTTTTTTTACCAACCGTCTCGTAAATTCGAAGGATTGTGCGAGACGGAGCGAGAACGTCAGCGAGACAACGAAGATCGGAAGCCGATGAGATCGTCCGGAGAATCACGAGTCGTTCGTTATCGAAGCCCTCGGACGTACGTCAAATCGTACGAACGTAAAAAACCAAAACAACAAAAAAAACAAAATATTTTTCAAACTCTTTCCTCGTCTCGCACACTTGTATCACGCTATTTCTATTCATCTAGCCCGGGTTTCTAATCAACGATACAACGTAAAACAGCAAACATACACAAGCAGACGCGGAGTAAAAAAAAAAAACAAAACAAAAAAAATTGGAGCGTTTGACGGAACGCGCTCGCGCGGTTGTTCCCGCGTGCGTTTCATGGTTGGCGGCAAGTAGTTAAGGCTAGCGTGTGTACGACGCGACACTCAATATATATATGTATATATCTCATAGTGCGGTGCGCTTTCTACAGAAGAGCCAAAAGTAACGTTGGGAAAACGGGACAGGGGGGGTAGGGCGGATCGCGCGGCAAAAGAGCGAGAGAGTCGAGCGAACGATAGAGAGAGAGAGAGAGAGAGAGAGAGAGAAAGAGAGAGAGCGAAGAATAGAGTAGGGGCGGTTGGTTAGGCAGCATGACGATGGCGTCCGTCGAGGTCGCGCATGCGCTGACCGACCAACACCGCGTGACCATCCACTTCGATCAATACTACGGTGGAGTGCTGTTGTATTCCCGCTCGCACTCTGCCCCTCGCACCTTGCCGACCGACGGCAGTGGTAGTCCTTAACCACACACACTGTACATATATATATATATATATATACATGTACATATATATATATGTATTTATGTGTCATATATAGAGATATAGCGATATCTCCCCTCTACTATTCTCCCTCCTCATTCCTCTTCGGGGTTTCTCTCGCAGCCACCCGCGATCCAGCGCGAAGGATGTTGAATTTGAAAAGTGTTATTCCGCGCGTCTATCTCTGAATGATATGAAACGTAGGGGGGAGAGTGAGTGAGAGAGAGAGAGAGAGAGAGAGAGAGAGAGAGAGAGACAGAGAGGGACGGAGATACGCCTCTCCACGTGGGTACCACGTGTGCGCCGCAGCAGCACACAGAGCACCACGCAGTTCGCGTTTTCTCCTCCTCTTCCTCATCCTGCTCTCTCTCTCACTCTCTCTCGCTCTCTCTCTCTCTCTCTTTCTCTCACTCTCTCCGTGTCACGCGCGTATCTCTTTGCGCTTCATCTCGCGTTTCGACCTCACCCACCCTCTTTCTCTATCTCGCTCGCTCGCTCTCTTTGGACCGCTCGCTATACGAGAGAGGGATAGAGCTTTTAGTGGCGCGAATTGTCACGCGGCTGTGTCAAAACGCGAACCGGCACACGCGGTTTACGCACGAAAACAATAACACAAACGCACAGAGGGCACTGCGTCGAACCGTGCGGTCTCGCCTCACGAGGGACGATTTACAATGTTGAATATAATTGTTTAACGCAAATTAGGGACGAAAGTAAGATTTGCGAGATTCGCCGTTGACACGTTCGAGCCTTAGGGGTGTTTTTTTTGTTACCCTTGGATCACGCGAGACTACGTCCGCTCGACTCGTGTCCATTTTAATTCCGTCGATCGCACGTGAAAATGTTCTTCGAGATTGTCTTGTTTTTTTTTCTTTTTTCTATTATTCTTCGAACTTCACAAAACAACACTTCGACGAAGATTGATCGATGCATTCCTGGCTCCCGGTATCGAAGAGAAACCGAGGCAAGGGTCGAAGGATCACGACGATATTATTTCCATGGCGGAAACATCGCCACAGGGTTATTTCTCTTGGCCCGAGAACTTCTCGAGCGAGGACACAATTCGGAAAGTGTACGAGGTGAGAGCCTCGTCGATGGAAGAATTTGCGACGTTCCTCCGGAGCCAAAAATACGTCGAAACGGACGCGACGTGACATTGGCGTGCGAATAATCGGTGCGAAGTGGTGTGTGTTGTTTTTTTTTATTTTTCTTATCGTGACGGAGGAACTGGAATTGTTTATTTTCGGGGAGGAATCAAAACGGTGAGTCTAGGGTGAGCGTGTGTGTACAGCATCGTTAGGAAAAATAAAATGTAACTCGTGTGTCGACCCAAACCGATTCAAGGTGCCATTTTCTTCTGACGATTCGTCCTGATTTATTTCAATCATTTTTGTTTTGTTTTTTTTCCCCTTGGCGTCGACGAAAAGTACATCGTCCCCTCGTTGTCGCCAAACGTGTCGATAAAACACCCGACGACACGTGTTTTATCTCCACGCTTCGCGAGAACGACGACGAGGTCCGTGAAACACAAATCACGAAATGGAGAAAAACAAAAGACGAAAAAAAAAACGTAACTAAGCCGAAAATAAGCCGACTTCAAGACGGAGAGGCGAAGATCTTTTTTGAGGGGGAGGGGAGTTTGAAAAGAAAACCGAAAACTAACCTGCTATTCGCAACGCCGACATTCTTTGAAACTCTGGCTCCTGCAGCCACTTCCACATCCTGCGAAACGTTTCGCGTCCGCTCTTGAGTTTCGACCACGGTTTAGGATTACGCAGTAGATCGCTCAAGGTTCCCTGACTACGGCAGAGTACCCTCTGTGCGAAGATCGCCTGCGGTATGCTGTAACGTTTGAGCTCGGCGCTGATCCTCTGCGCCAATTCCTTCGTGTTTATTTCCTCGACCTCGCCGGCACCGTTGCCGGCAGAGGTCACGGTCTTCATAACAACCGAGGTGTGCTGTACGTGTTGCTGTTGCGTGTGCGATATCGTCTGTTGTTGTATCTGCGACTGTTGCTGCTGCTGCTGTTGTTGTTGTTGCTGTTGCTGCTGCTGTTGTTGTTGTTGTTGTTGCTGAAGTTGGGTCTGTAACGGCGGTGGCGACGAGGCGGGTACGGATAGCGTCGGTGGTGAATGATGCGATGGCGCGAAACTCGTCGCGGCCGAGACTGGCGGCGAGGGTGGACTCAGTGCCGCCGGACTTTGTTGCAATCTCGGTAAGAAGGCCGGCTCGTAATGGGGACTCGCTGATTTATGGGGCGAATTCAAGCCACTTTGACTGTAAGCGCTCTGTGGCGAGAGAGGACTCGGCTGAAGGCCAGCACCGGGCGAGGGATAATTGTGCGGTGGTGACATTCCCATTGACGGTAATTTGTCGTAAGCGTATGGGGAGCCTCCCATACCGAGGCCAATATTGGCGAGACCGTTGTTCTGCATCACCGCGAAACTACCGGAAACACCGCTACCACCGTGTTGGCTGTAAGCGAATTTGTCGCTCATCGTCGAGATCGGTGGCAACGGCTGTAACGGGGTTAGCGTCGCGTAAGACGAGCCAGGACTGAAGCCAGGTGGTGACATTCTCTCGGCTACCGAGGTTAGCGTCTGATAAGTTGGCTCGGGCTGCATCGCCCTGAAGTCCGTCGCGTCGATCATACTAGCGACCGATACGCTTATTCCCGAAGTCGGCGATAGCTTACCGGGACTCAGTAGCTCGGAATCGGCGTCGTCCCGTGAATCGACGTCGACGTCCTGTGGCGGCACGATAACGGACAATGTTTCGCGGGGATTGCCGCTACTGCTCGCCCGACAGGGCACGCTCGAGGCTTCTTGCGACGAGGATAAATCCTCGGCAGCGACGAGATGTTGCTGCTGCTGATGATGATGATGATGATGATGGTGATGCTGATGGTGTTCACCTCCACCGCCTCGTTGCTGCTGCTGCTGCTGCTGCTGCTGGTGATGTTGCTGCTGCTGCTGGTGAAGCTGCTGTTGCTGCTGCTGCTGCTGCTGCTGCTGCTGCTGATGGTGGTGGTGTTGCTCCACCTCCTGCTTGACGCCGAGCGCGCCAGCCCCGAGTAAGTCCAGCGGGAGGCTCGCGCACGCGATGTCGGGACTCTGCGATGCCGACGATGACATACCCTCGACGACGCTGCAAGCACCCTCAACTCCTCTACCTCTTCTCCCTCTTCCTCCTCCTCCTCCTTCTCCGTTACCGCCACTACCGGCGTACCGGCTTCCTCCGCTTCCTCCTTCTTCTTCGGCCTCTCCTCCTTCGCTACCTTCCGCCTCGGCCTCGTCGACGTCAAGCTCGTCGATTCTATCCCCACCCCCGCTACCGCGCACCTCGTGGCGATGCCGATGCCCCCTACCACTACCACTGTTACCCCCACCACCGTTACCACTACTTCCCCCACTACCACCTCCACCACCGCCTCCACCGACGCCCCCCACTCCTCCACCGACGGTGATACGCAAACTACCGCTACCACAACCGAGCGCGCTTCCGACGATTCCAGCGACCGCCGCGTTACCGGTAACGGAACTACCAACCCTGACGCTTCCCCTACTAACGACGCAGCCGTTGCTGCCACTGCTTCTAGCAGCACCGCCGCGGCTGCCGCAGCCAGCGACACTGCTCGGACTTGCGTCGCTGCTGATGTTGCCCGAACTGGTGGTCGCGGTGCTACCGGTGCTGCTCGTGCTGCTGCTGTTGCTGCTACCGCCACCCCCGATACCGCGACAGTTCCCATTCGTGCCGCCCCCACTTCCGCCCCGGCCATGCGTACTCAACGCAGCCGGGGAATCGACCGAGTCCAACAATTGCTCGCTATGCGACCGATGATCGGTTATGTCCCCTATACCTTCCATTTACGCACATCTAGTTTGGTTTTACGTGGACTCTGCCGTGTGCGCGAACAGGCCTGTTTTTCCTTCTTTTCTTTCTCTGTTTTTTTTGTTTTATCGTTTTTCTTGCTTTCTTTTATTTTTGTGGTTATCTCGTTCACAAGGGGCTCGTACTTTCGCTCAACGAATCGGTCCGACGGTCGGATTTTCGAATCGGTCGATGAGGAAGTTTGGAACATACACGCGTATACGTCACGGTCGGTACGGAACGTCGCGACGTGACGTCTCTTCGCGGTGAATATCAACGCGACGTAGGAACAATCGAGACAATCCCTGCAAAGACGAAAATCACTTCGAATATCGTTCGTTACAAAACTCTTTTCAATCTTCCTCCTTTCTTTCCTTTTTTAACTTCGCGTAAACACCTTCACTCCCGCTGTTGTTTTTCTTTCTTCTTTGTTTTCTCAATCTTATCCCTTGTCACTCACTGACACACGCGCACGCGCACCACCCGACTACCTAATGCACAAGTAACAACACAAATAACAGTCAACCAGCCTCGAGACGAATGTCGCAATTTTTCGTTTTTTATTTTCTCTAAGTACTTCTTTTTGTGAACATTTTTCTTTTCATTGTCGGCGAAAGTCAACGCGTTTGGCTTTATCATCGACGGATTCCCGGTGAATGCACGGAAGGTCGAGCACGCAATTTCGTCGCAATTTCACAGATTTCACGTCTCGAAGTACGACGTCACTGACACTTGCCGGCGAAAAGACAATTCACCCACACAAAGGCTCGACTCTCTCTCGAACACGCGATGCCGATTAATCTCGTGACACTCGATACTTTTATTCACCGTTTTAATCTCGTCCGAAAGGTATCGATACGACTCTTCGCAACATTTCAACCCCTTGATTCATCACACGTTGTCTCCTTCCTACTTTCAATCAGAGACAAGCCGGTTAATCGCGCACCGTAGATTTTTCAATCATTGACGAACAACGACGCGTTTCCCTCACTGTCTCGAGACAATCGGGCACTGATCACGAGTCTCGCGAATTTCGTGACGTATGGACCGATCGCTCTCGCGTATGGACCGATCGGACTCGTCTTTATCAACGTTAATACGTCTTTTCTTCAAAATTTCCGCGCGTGTCTTTCCTTCAACGTCCAATGGTACGTTCCGTGCGTGATTCACTTAGGATTTTCGTCGTTCTCGGCCACAGCACCGTTCGTCCATGACATACGCGGAGCGAGTGAGAACACACTCTGCGCGCCCCTGGGATTGTGTATAGCCGGGGCACAATTTCGAAGGGGGAAGACGGAGCGAGCGGGCGCGCGTGAGAGAGAGAGACCAAGAGACGACACTAGAGGGCCTCGTGTCTATGTATATATATATATGTGTGTGTGTATAGAGCGCCGTTGATGGCGGGCTACGTGCAGTCCACACGTTTTTTTCACGACCGAGCGAGTAAGACGGACGACATACTTCGTATGTAACGAAATTTCGTACGAGCGACAAGGACGAAGATAGCTAAAGACACGTTTTTAACACAGACACGTACGCGATACAGTCTAGGCACAGAGCTTCGCTGAAAATTCGAAGCTGCCAAACGGTATGCTGCAACCGTGAGAGAGAGAGAGAGACAGAACCTCTTTGGTGCTCGCTGCGCCCTCTTCACCCCTCGACGAGCCAAGAAGCATCCCCCTCACGGACAACTATCCCTCCCGACTCTGTTTCGTGTTCTCACATACATACAGAAGCCCACACACACACGCACAACTGGAACACACGATTTTTAAACACACTCTCGCACTCCTTTCTCTCTCTTTCTCTCTCATCGACTCGGTGCTTCTCGCTCTCTCCCTCGTGGGAGAGAGAGGTGAGGTTTACTCGCACGCACCCTCGCGCGAGGGCACGTGTGTGCGATCCTCGAACTACGCTGCTGCTGCTCAACCTCGCCCCCCACCCTCGAACAACCCACCGTGTCGTGAACCGCAACGTGCTCTCTCTCCTCCTCGTACGCGTGCCACGTTCGCCTTATGGTCCAGGTGTCGTTAACGCAACGAGTCTTTCCTTTTTTCTCGTTAATTTTCTTTCTACGCTGATACAACGCGATACAATGTTTATATATATTATATATCTCACTCATCGAATTTTCACATCGCTGTAACAGTTCGTCTTTCACATTTTCTTAATCGTCGCAAATTTTCGAGAAGTAAATAAATCGAATGAAACTTTGGAGAAAAAAAAAACATTCACTTTTATTTCTATTTTTTCTTTCTTTCTCTCTTTCGTCACTCTTATAGTCCCCGTGTAACAATGTCAAAGATTTTGAAATATTGTCATTGTCTTTTTCTTTCTAACTTGGCGACAAAAATATTCGATTTTGTTTTTCCGTTGATTCGACCGATGTGTTTTTTTGGCTTTTTTTTTGTTGGTTAATCGTCACGTCGTCGTCGCGAGGATCCGACGAACGAGGGTCGATTGAATTCGCGTATCATCCCCTCCCCGCGATGCTGCGAAGGTAGTGTGCTTCGACGACGAGTAGACCGACGATAGGGGAGGAACTTGGTTGAAGTGTGCTGCGGACGCCGCGACGCCCCCCCCGGTCCGCCGTCTCGCGCTCACTCGCTCTCGCTCCCTCGCACTCGTTGTTCCGTTCCCAGCGGTTCTACCCCCACCACCAGACACGACAAAGAACCACTATATAGCTATAGGATTCTCCCCTTTAGCGTCAGTCAGGTTTCTATCGATTTTCCGATACCTCGTGACCGTACTCGCTCGATGCTTCGATATATATATATATATGTATGTCCTGTATGTGTCCTATATATATATATATATATATATATATATATATATATATATATATAAGTGTGTATAGAACGTACGTACAGGACGCTGAGAGAGCGACGGAGTTTACACGCGATAAACGAGGACGGCGAGTATAAACACAAACGTCGTTTCTGCCACCACCTCGACGACACCTGAGCCACCCACCTCACGATTCTCTCACACTCTGTCTATGTCTCTATGTCTCTCTGTCTTTCTCTCTCTCTCTCTCTCTCTCTCTCTTACACGTTATTTTTTGTTCCTTTTTGTTTCTTCTTGTCCCACACGCACGCCACGAACAAGAAACAAAGAGAGAAATGACAATGTCGAAGCAGCGAGTTTTCGTCTCGCGCGACGATACGATAGTTCGATATATCGATTTTTATCGACTTTATACAGAGTCGATCCGCGCTGTAGTCCGAGGAGACAATATTTAGCGTAAAGAAAACAAAACTAATGTCTTTTTTTTCTTTTCTTACATCGAATACGAAATGTAAAATTGTTACATTGTAGTTGAAACTTTTTGATCTTCGAACGATTCGTAATTTCGATGAATTTCACTCGTGATTATTAGCCCTTAGGTAAACCGCGACGAGTGCAATTTTCACGCGTGTACGAGGAATAACAACAACAAGGAAAAAACAAAAACAAGGTTCACTCGTTGACCGTCGCGTCTCGCGGCGAACTAGCGGCCGGCTACGCGAAGAGCCGGAGGATCGAAAATTCGATGACGAATCTGCGAGGATGAGTTTCGGGCACGCTCATCGATTCCTCCTCGCGGATGTATAACTCTCTCTCTCTCTCTCTCTGTATTTCGATGCGCGCGCGACAGAGAGAGAGGGAAGATTGAGATAAATAGAATAGATAGAACGAAGAGTTTGCTGGGACTCTTGGACATATGC
Organism: Netelia virgata; assembly: GCA_951802705.1. Classification (NCBI taxonomy): domain Eukaryota; kingdom Metazoa; phylum Arthropoda; class Insecta; order Hymenoptera; family Ichneumonidae; genus Netelia; species Netelia virgata. The sequence goes on from OX637865.1 coordinate 6,897,246, forward strand.
AGTCCCCCCCTCCCCCGTCGTGATCAAGTATAGACACACGCGCGCACACAAACAGTCGTAAAACGATTCTCTCGGTATACGGGCCGTGCGGTGAGCCCCGTTGCCCGTTCCGTAGCTCGACTTAAATCGAACGTCAATCGTTGAATCAATGAAGAAACTCGCGACGAAGAGGTAGGGACGTTTACACCGCGGACGCCATTGCTACGGCTTACGGGTTTAGTACGCTGGCGCGAGAGACGCTTCGCGGCATATCCGCACACCGAGTCACCCCCCGGCGCGACACTGACGGATTCTCACACGGACACGAGGATGCGCGCGCGCGCTCTCTCGTCTCACCGCGGCTGTACACATGCGCGCGCACCCATACAAACGCGGCTCAAGTACTCGCGGGTACCGCGTCGCGCGAACACCGACGAAGAGGGGGTTGGTTCTTCGTCGAGAGACGCGTCGTCGCAGTAGGCTTCGCGGTGTAAATGAGAGTCACGCTCGAAAGCGGTCAATAACGAAATCAATGACGAAAATTTGGTGCTCGCGCGGTCATCGAGTCGCGTTATCGACGCGATTCGATATCCGCGAGGGGGGAATACTCGTTATTCCCCCCTGGCCAATTATTAAGAAACTCGTCGTGGTATCGAGTTTATTCGTTTATTTTTCGATCGTAATTCATTTCGTAATATCGTAAGGTTGTAAATGAAATATTTAATTAATCGAGGGAAATTCGTGAATTAAAGAAAAAAATGATATATAGGTTGAAAATTGAATGGTGTTTTTTCTTCTTGTTTATAAGAAATCGATGAAGAGTGTAATAAATTGATCGATCGCTCGAGTTTGTATTTATTGCGTTTATCATCGATTCCGATCGTTTTAGTTTATGAACGATCTTTCAGATTGTGAGAAAAAAAAGAATCCTCGAATAAATTAAGGCGATTCTTTTTCGATTTTGTTTCGACCGGAAACGAGACGCGCGCGAGGCTACTCGTCTGTATATCCTTAAGAGGAAAATAAAAGGGAAGAGCGAAGGACGTAAGAGCGTCTTTCTCTTTGTCATCGTCATCGTCGTCGTTCTCGCCGGCGTTTAGCCAACGGAGTTGCGCAAATCGTGCGATATGTTACCCAGGGTGGTATCGCTAGTGTGAGAAAGACGCAGGGATGAAGAGAGTGAGAGAGAGAGAGAGAGAGAGAGAGAGAGGGAGAGGGAGAGAGAGTGAACACAACGAATATGTCGAAGAGGGGATCGCGGGGCTAAAAGGGCTAAGAGGAGGAATAGGCAAGAAGGGGAGGGGGAAAAACGCGCGCGATCTCGCGCTACGGGGATCTGTAACGAACTCGATACGCAGGGGTTGCGAGGACTTTGCGGCGGCGATGGTGGGAGATCGCGGGACGCCGAAAACCCTCCGGGGGTCGAGGAGGTGCGCTCAGTAACGTACCAAAAATATATCGTGCCCGTAGTCTCCCAAAGATTTCCAAAAATAATCGTTCGAACCCCCAACTTTTTTCCCCCATTACGTAACAAAATTTCAAACAATAAAAAATAAAACGATAATTCCAAATTCACCGAATTTCTCATTCCTCAATTCAATTACACGCATCAACGATAACAACAAAGAAATAGAACAATTCGCATGGAAGATCCTTACAAAATTTTCAAGGGTTGAAAATATTTTTAAAAAAAACTTTCGTATAGATAAAACATTTTTTATTTACGACTCTAAACAATCACGATCGTAAGTTTTACTAACGTCGTTACCAGGATCTAAAGGTTCGAAAATTAAATCAACCCCCCTTATCATTTTTTCAATCCTTGACAACGAAACAAAAAAATAACGAAATATTTTGATAAATCGTTAATTTGCGTTATCCTCGTTTTAAACAATGAAATATTCGTCTATTTCGCATTAATGTCGAGCGACCGCGTAATAATGTTGAAAACGGGAAGAACCCGAAAGATCCAGCGGTGAACGGAGTCGAGCGTCTGCGTGCGAGTAGGTGGGACACACGGGGTGGTTCTCGTTCTTCGGCGCAGGGCTCGGGCAGCGGAACGAGGGGTGAGCGAGGTTCTTGTGGTAGTAGTTGAACGAGGGTTGCGGAGGGACGAAGCGAGGGGAGGGGGTTGCGCGAGCGGCGATGTAACGTCGATATCCTCGCTCTATATCGTGCTGGCACCGACGGGAGGGGCAAAGGGGGATACCTACCCCTCCGAGTCGAAGCCGAACGCCGGATAGGGGAAAGTTCCACATGGGCGAAAATAATCGATAGGACGACCGATATGTACGTACACTCTCGTCTCTTATACCAATGTTACGATATACCTACTCGGGCTTTACCGATGCAGACTATTCCATATAGTGGGAACCAAGCCAACTATACGTTTTGAATCCACGTACAGAGAGATGTAAAATACGTACGTACGGTCAACCGCCATATTGTACTTTAATATACGCTATAGTACTAACTAAGTGCTAAGTATATATAGTAGGCTATATCGTACGCTATAGATATAATATCGTTACGACAGGGACTCGATAAGAACGTTGGAGGATGTTAATTTTTTATTTATTTTGAATTTATAGGGGTTTTTTTTTATTTTAGATAAATTTTTAAATTAGATTTGAGAAATTTAATTCGTACTTTTAAGAGGATTTTTTAATCGATGATCTTTGTTGTTTTATATTTTTAAATACTGTCGATAAGAACGTTAATTTTTTTATTATGTTTAGATTAAACTTGAGACAATTAATTCAATCTTTAACTTATAATTGTTTAATTTTAGATTTAATCAAAATCAAACTTAATGAATTATATTGAAATTTTTAATGAAACCTTTTAATTGATCGAAATTGAATCGAATTTAATTGAATTATTAACTTGTAATCGAAAAATCGACGAATCGATCGACGCATCAAAAACAAAAACGATATGCGTTCAACAAGTCTCTAATGATAAAAGCACAAAATTATATCTACGGTTACCGTGAAAATTACTATTCGTCGAATTAGTTAAAAATGGAAATAAAAATGCGTTATTATTTTCAACGCGATATTTGGAAAATATCTGACTATAATGAATTTTCAAAGTTTCATAACAAATCGTGCGTGTCGAATATTGTTTTCATAATTATTACGATACGATATTCTCGCGCTTTAATATATTCCTGATATTGCAGGCGCGAACGAGTTTCTAGGTCTTCTATACACTGCATCCCTCTTCGACCTTCCTTTGCCTCTCTTTGGCGCTGTCCTGCCGGTTCTGTGATATTGCGTCCTCCTCGACGCGAGCTTCCCTTTGCATGGTCGAGATTCATCCCCGAGAAAACTGTTAAAAGGAACGAGTGAAAAAATAAGAGGGGTGGGGGGTTGAAAGTATAGCGAAGAGTCTTATTCTCGATCTTTTATGTTTTATACTCGCATACACATATAGTAAAATATTTCACGTTATATATATATATATGAAATGTTTCTCTTCCATCGTTTCATGACTCTCACGTTCGTCGTTACGAATTTTACGACGTACCATTTAGTCGAGAGCCCGATGTGAACCGATGTTATAGCCCTTCGATACGTTACATCGAGCGACTCGCTATACTTTCATTAGACGCACGGCGAGCGAACCGTTCTTCGTTTCCTCATTTATAACGCTCTGATATTTAATTAATGTTGCAATCAATGCACTACTGTAACACCCCTCGGTCTATCGTTCGATCGTAAAGAATAGAGTGAAATATCTTGACGAAAATGACGAACGAGACGTGATACATGCGTTGATATATATATATATATATATTTATATATGTGTGTGTGTGTGTGGGTGGGTGGGTGTGTGCCCATATATGGGACATTCCGTGTCAACTGACCCAACCGATTTTTCATGTCGTCAAATCACGATGATATTTTTTTACAAAGTACCTACAAGTGTCATCAAAGTATCAAAATTTTATCATAATTTTAAATATCATATTTTGGCGAGAAAAAAAAATTGTAAAATTACCGAAGAAGATTTTTTTAACACCGAAACGACCTGACCTAGAGAAAATTCTTAGAGACATCAAAGTTAGCTTTTATAGAGATCTTTTAGGTATAATTTTTTTTAAAGATCGGTAAGAATTTTTTATGCGATTTTAAGGTGAAATAATGTTTTGTTATTTCCGAGTACGTATATATAACTATATTGTTTCTTGTACGTAAACGAAACAATATATTAATGCACCTATAAGTACGCGTATAGCATTTTGCCGTAGTCGTTTGAAACATACGAGGATCGCGTTACCGATTATCAGCCGCAATACGATATCGTTAAGTATGTGTCTCGTCTTACGAGCTGCTTGTCGCGGCTACAAGTGCATTTCGTTCACGGCAAAGAAGCCGAATGCAATTTTCATTCGGCACGAATAAATATTTAATATTATATACATACGCATTAATTTATCATTATCATTAATTCAATTCAATTTCGATGAATAATATTAACAATATTATTATTATAAATATATTCCCAAAATATCGTTCGATTTATTAACACTTCTATTATTTATTATTTTTTAATTTTCCCAAAATATCAAAATTTCTATTTTTCAATCGATCATTTTTTTCGTCGTTTGATCATTTATAAAGGACGATCCGCAACCTGTTACAAAGAATCAACGTGAGATTACGCGAGTCCTTCTCGCACCTTCTCTCGAAGCGCGGAGTGAATGGGGTCTTCCCCTTTTTCTGCGAGCTTTTTTTCTCTTTTTTCACCGAGAGCAAATCGCCCAGGAGAGAGGTGCATGCCTTCCTGGCTCCTCGAAGGAAATCAATATCTATAATTATGTTGTGGCACGCGGGCAAATATAATCGTGCGGGTAGCACACACCGCGTTGGAACGTAATGAGCAACGCTAGAGGGGGTCGAAGAGGGGGGGGAGGGGGGTCTCCTCGCTCGCAGCAACAGGATAGATCTTCACCTCGTGAAAACACACACCGTTGCACACGGTCGGGTACCAGCCGGTCGAGTTCACAATGGGACAAGATCGATCGATATATGGATTGGCTCGTCTCACCTTTACTGACCTCGATGCGGGGCTTTAAAACCGAGGCATTTAATTTCGTACGTTACGTACGAGACGATCAAAGATTCGTTTGGTTCGATCGAATTTAACAATTGTTTGTGGGCGACGCGTTCGATAAACTTTACGACATTTCTGACATCGATGATTATCGAATTTGTCGCTGTTTGAAAAATTGAATGAAAAGTAATTATTAAAGAAAATTTGTTGTTTTATGGGAATTTTTATGTCAATTGTGAAATTAATATCTAATCTGAATTATTGTTTTTAATCAAATATCATTCGATTAAAAACGTTGTTCAAATTTTGAAATGTATTTTTTCGTATTTATTTGTAATTTTGAAAATAAAAACGTAATTGGAATGCAAAAAAAATGTTTTTTTATATTCTAAGAAATGAAAAAAGAAAAAATTGCATTTATTTTATTAAGTTTGATCTACTTTTGGGTTAATTAATGAAAAATTAACATTCACATTTTCCAAGTGACAAAAAGCTTGAATGAATAATCAAATTTTCAAACTTGTCATTGAACAAATTTTACATAAACAAAAAAAACAGCCACGAAATCCTATTTTTATACGTACCTACTCCATTTTCGAAAATACGTACGTAACGGTGGGCTTGCCGAGTCGTCGAGAGAACATATGATCGGTGCTCACCTCGCCATGTGTCGAGGTGAGCAACCGGATGATCTTGAGTCGTGGTCGCGCGCAGGGGGTGCCCCAACGACGATTTCGATAGCGGGAACGAGAACGACGAGGACGTCGACGACATCGACGACGAGAAGAAACGAAGCCTCGGGTGTGTTACCAAAACCCTTAATGGGTGAAAAGGGGGAGGGAGGGAGGTGAAGGGGCCGCTAAGGCCCCCTAGAGCAAGAGCGAAAGACTCTCACCTGCCGCCAGGTGCGAGAGGCGGCAAGGCGAACCATCTGCGCGAACCGTGCGTAGCTCTAGCACACGCTCGTTTCATAGAGGGGAGAGGCCCGTGCCACGCGGAACCGTTTCCTTCTTTTTTTTTTACATATCCCGAGCGGATTCGCTGCCCGTATGTGTACATTCTATGCCATGGATTATTATATGCGTGAAAAAGAGAGAGAGAGAGAGAGAGAGAGAGAGAGAGAGAGGGTGAATGAGAGATGGAGGGTGGGAGAGAGAGAAAAACGAGAGATTGAACGACCAACAAGAGGGAAACCCTGCTCGTATTGGGCACGTGACATCATTATACGACGATCGTAAAAACTGGAAGAATTCGTGAAAACATGTTTTTTCCCCCTTAAATTCAAGATTTTTCGATATTTTTTTCGTTCGAGGTATGAAATATTGAAATTTGAACAATGAGGGTTTTCGATGATAAATTTGAGCGTTGAATTGGCAAGGGGTCAATTTTGAGGGTGAAGAATTGGAAAGAGGAATACAGGGGAGTTCGTTGACCTAGGATTTTGACGGGTTTTCTGTATTTTTGATGTTTTTTAGTTTAATTTTGTATTTAATGTCATTCAATTTTTACTGGAGGAACGAGGAACGAGGCTCGAAGGTCAATAACTGCGATTTCTAAATTCGTCGCTAACAGTTCATTTGGATAGTTTGGAAGACGAAAAATGGGAGAGTTTTTTACGTGCGGGTCATTACAATATTGGCTCGTCTCGACGAGACGATATTTAGGATAAAAAATTGACCTCGTTCGAATTGGTGAGAATAATATTACATATACTTTCATACATACATATATATTTTAGTTCAAAACAAACAAAAAACAATTTGTCACATGAAATTTGTTACAAACTGCACGGGACTTTTTTGAGATTTTTATTTTTTAATCGTACTCCGCGCCTATAGTGATACTCATTTCGTCCGAAATGATAATGGTCTGATGATACCAACGATTCGTGTCCAGAATTACTTGAAAAGAATAAAATTGATTAATAGAAAACTGTGTTTATTTCGACTTTTGTTAAAAAAAGGATCTAATAACTTTTATATATTAATAGTTATTTCTTTTTGTTTAATAAAAACAAAAATGGTATTTTATCGATATGTTGCTGGAGAATGAATTGTTGGGAAAGAAATTTAAAAATATAAACAATTGTCGGACTCACTTATTTCTCCAGGCTCGACGTTGACTTCGAGTCTTTTGCACGTATAATGACATTCCCTTGGTGGTTCGAGTATCCATAACTTTGTGCCTCTTATCTGTGCCTGCCAGGAGGGATAAGCCACGTCGTCCACCTTGTAAAAAAAAAACATTATCGAACCTGATGTATGTAGGAAATTAAATAGAATAAAAATAAAATATCTCACGCTCGAATAAACTTTGGACGTCGTATTTGATATAGAGAAAATAATACTGACGTGCATCGGTGCGCCGTACCCCGCACTGCCCATGAATATCCAATCCGTTTTTTCCGACTCTGCTGTTGGGGGAAGAAAATATGGCCTGTCATAGTGCTCGCGCAATGTCGTGCCAATGTTCTCGTCGCAGTTGCTCCTTGCGAGTAAAAAAAAAGGTAGAAATTAACATGGAAATCAAAAAAAGCACGTTTTCACGATTTTTCAGCTTTTGACCGGTAAATTGAAACAAAACGAGATTGCAACTGTGATATTCGTGCTGTACGGGAAATTTCCGATTTCGTAAGGCCCCTATGAAGTATTTTTGGTCATAACAAATTTCGTCCTCGCCGACCTATCCAAAGTTTCGGAATTAAAATCGACACTTGAAGAGAATCGGATTTTTTGTTGGGCTCAAAAAGTCTTTTTTGGGGTGTTGCGAAATCGGAAATTTCCCGTACAACACGAATATCTCGTTTTTAATATCGTTTTGCTACAATTTATCCATCAAAAAGCGAAAAAACAACTGAAAAGTCCGTTTTTTAAGTTTTTGACCGCTAAATGTTGATTATTAAAAGAGAAAACAGTGACCAATACAAAATTGGACTTACCATCCGACGTACCAGGGCTTCGATCCTGGTATTTGCAAAGCTCGCTCCGTGCTCATATTGAAAACATCCTGCAAACTGTCAAATCCACTTTTATACGGAAAAAACTGACAATTGGCATCCTGGCCGTCATAGAGCATTTTCAAAAATGCATAAGAAAATTTGTCGACCGCGCTCCAATCGTTCATTGCGTCCGTGATAACAACCGGTCGTCCCGAATACGCGTATCTTTCGTATGAAAATAAAAAAAATTACACAAAATTCAATTCCATAAAAAAAAAATAAAAAAAAAAATAAATCGTAAAATATATTATTCGACGAATTTATTCGTACCTTTCTTCGAACAGCGCCGGATCAACTTTCGCGAGCTTCTCAACCTGTTGAACGTCGAGACAGATCGAACAGTCCTCCGGGGGACGAAATACTTTTTGAAAGACTGCCGGTGTTTCTACCAAGCACTGTCGATTTATTATTATTATTATTACTATTATTATTATTATCATAATTAATATTTAAAAACCCAAAAATAACAATTAAATTGAAATTATTGACTCGATTCATTCGAAAAATGACAATTTTTACCCCAAAAAAATACTAAATAATTTTTAACCTAAAAAAAAACAGGAATTTTTCATTTGCCAATAAAACAAAATCGTCACAAAATCGACTGAAAACAATTCGAACTAAAAATCGCGTTTCCCACTTCTCCAAAATAAAAGAATTACAAATGATCGAAGGAAACTTACCTTCCGATGAATATTCGACGCGACATAATTTTTCACGTAACAATAAACGACGATCGCTACAATAACGATTACCCACAAACCAATTTTTCTCGATCGCGATTTTTCGCAACTTCGTCCTGATTTCAAGCGCCATAATAAAAAAGCGCGCGACGTAACCCCGAGCCGATCGATCTTACCAAGAATCGTTCGTAAATCGCGTCTTGCCGAATCCAATTTTTGTTTACCCGATATTTCCGTATTTTCTCTCGTCGACGGAATCTCCGTCATGACGAATATCCCGAATCTTTCGACGTTCGCTGTCTCTACCTTTCTTTTTTCTTTTCTCTCTCTCTCTCTCCCTTTATCTTCTTTTGTTTCGCTTTTCAATCAAAATTTCTGCATACGAGGTGTATAAAGCCCGACGCGGTTTCTCGTGCGAGTTGCGCGAATGTTCTGCACGTCGGCACGAAGCTTTCGGGAAAAGCTGTCTCTTGGCACGTCGTACGACGAGCTGCGCGCGGAAACGCGAAATTCGAACCGGTGGAGATTTAACGGTGGAGGGAGAGGAGGGGGGGGGGATAAACGAGATTCACGGAGGTGTGAAACAAGAAAACCTAGATTCTCGTTCGCCCATTGGTCAAACGAGAAGCGATAAGTTAAAAAAAAGACAAAAAAAGTCGAGGGGTGGGAGCGTTAAAAAAGGAAAAACGATTTTTACGCCATCGCGGACACGAGAGGGCGATGAAAAGAGAAAACGATCGTCGACGGTTCTCCCGTCGATCGTGATAAATGTAGGTCGTCAATTTTCACAACCCTCGGAAGATACTTCGAGCCGTGCAACGTTCTCTACTTTGAGGAAAATTTTGTATACGTATCGCCGGTTAGCGAGACGAAAAAGCCTGAGATAAATCGTATCGTCGTTCTCGTAGAGAATATCGATCGGTGATCGATGATGTCTTTTTTAATATTGGTATTGTGGTGTATTGAGGGTTTTTTGTTGGATTGAAAAATTTGAATTTCGATCAATTTTAAATTTACTGGTGAATTTTATTTTGAAAGATTGGACGTATTTCTTGTAAAATCAATTTTTCTGGTGGAATTCTTTTTAGCTTCTTTGTTTATTCTTGTCGATACGTTTTTTTGGAAAACGAAAGATCGACGGAAATGAAAAAGTATTTACGAATTAATCCTCGTCGATGAAAATATTGAAAAATTTATATCGTGATTTTACGAATTTTTGTTTTTTTTTTCGAGAAAATGTTTGTGGCCTCGTGTCGATTTTATCGCCGTGATGAAAATCGGGACTTCGTTTTATGTATTTATAAATACGTGAACGAAATAAATGAAAATGTTTTTGTTTTTTTGTTTTTTTAAACACCACGAAAACATTTCGCGTTTTAGGGACTGCGGTATGTATTCGCATGGGTTTCGAGGGAACGAGCTCGCACATCGCTGATGTTCCTTATCTCGTGGCGCAGCTGCCTCTATGTTCAGTGAACCGATTTACACGCCCGAAGTACAATCATCGACTAACTCATATCGCCCCCGATGCTCGCCGTACAATCTTTTGTGGAGAAAGTCAATTCCTCTTTTTGCTTTTTTTTTTACTTTTCAATTTATCTCTTCGTAAATTTTTCTGTTATCGTAGAAAAAAAATCGTTAAATTTTGTAAATAATAATGGTGGGGTTAATAATTCTCTGCAATTTATTCATCGATTTTTATCGATTTTAGGAAAATTGATTTTATTATTGTTGTTCAATAAAAATATATTTAAAAATCGAAGTCATTAATTAGTTAGTATTTCAAAAAAAAAATTGAGTGAAATTGTTCGGTAGTTTCGATTAAAAAAAAGTCTCTGGTGAGAATAGATCTTTATACATATATATGTATATATATATATGCGCGCGACTCTCATAGGGTAACGTTATAATGCGGTATATCCATTACCATTACCATACGAGACTGGAGAACACGAGCAAGAGTGATTGACTGTACGAAGTTTCTCGCCAACGCGTTGAAAATGCCTTTTCCGACCATAGATTGCCAATTCGAGAAACAATTTGTTCTCTAATTCGCAATCTCAAATTGTATCGTGACGAACTGAGATATATATGTATATATATGTAACATGAAACACGGTGGTGTTTCAACACGAAGAATATATATGTATATTTCGTTGATGTCGTAAATATTTTTAGTACGAAGTGAAATTAAATAAATAAGGAATGATTTTCAATGCAAGAGTTTGCATAAACATATATTTTTATGTAAGAGAACTTTGATCGGATAACTGACTGTATAAAAGATGTTTACTAACTTGGTTTCAATCAGCTGACGCTCTTCTGTCGGTATTTTTCTCCGGCTCTGCTGACCGGTCGAACATCGTACGTGCTGTACGCGTTAATGTGATTCGTACGATATAAATTTGTAGGCAGGACAGAATCGGGTGTATGTCATTGTAGACTGTGTTGTGTCTTTGAACTTGTCACGTTTACACGATTTCGTTACACGATAAAATCATTTACCGAACAAACGACAGGATGAGACTTACGCGGTTTTGAAGAGCCACAACACTTGTTGCCAAGACCCGCGAGAACTGCAAACAGCGCCGCTTCGACGCAACTATTTTGAAACGCTTGTGTCGATCAAGCAGATCGTCTTCACCAGCGATAGATGTCGCTACAAGCAGCTGCGTATTTCTTTTCAGTGCTGATGCGCATGCGCATATATTTCAAATAATGTTGCGGGTGAGGGCTGCGTCTTAACGTCGTGCCCTCCGCTTAGCCGACTATTCTTGTGTCGCGTCAATTTTAACATAGTCTGGAAAGCGTAAAAAGACAATCGCGTATGAACGAAAGGAAAGTGGACGCTCCATGGCCGATCAGGTTTGTTTGATTACAGAATTAACGTGACTTATTTTGTGATACTATCGACTTTGGGCTAGATAGAAATACGACATAACCTCGAATTATCTACATCCTAACTTCCGTAGACGCGACTAGACACAATTCTTTTTGTTCCTGTATTTGTTTACCCGCGATGTCAAGTCCACGGGTCATGTACCTTAAGTGAAAACCATACTACGAGTGAAAAAATTCGGAACAGTGGAGTTGTCCTATATATCTGGTTCGAGTTTATTGAACCGATTTTGAAAAAGTTTGACTCCTCTCTCGTACTCACGGAATCTTAACTTCCGCAGCATGTAAACATCGACGTATTCAGCGCGAGTGCGAGAGGGATTGCGTCTCCGTCCAAATTTTCATTATCTAATAATTTGAATTAAAGAACATTATTTTATCGTGCTAATTAAATAGTCGTGTCAAAAACCAGTCTTATCTCGTTCGAGATATAAACAGCCTTCGAAAATCCCGAAAAATAACGTTTCGTTACCGACTGTGGTATTTCATATATTTTACTATAGAAGTGTTTGTACGCTGCCTCAAAGTGATGTGAAATAGAATCTTCCACAACTTTCACAAAGTGTAGAATTACAGCGAGGATCGAAGAATTAATAAAACTGATTTTTATCCAACAGGACAGCGACAGTCAATCGGAATCATCAACGAGCAAATCATCAGCAACGGACGAATTGGAAATACTCCGCAATACCTACACCGAATTAACGAATTACTACGCCGTTCTTAAAATCATTAGGGCTGATTTAGAGAAAATAACCGAAAATTTATTGAGCCTACAAGAATAACAAAGGTGAACTAGAAACATCTCTTCTAAGTATCCAGAATTAAGACGCGTTACTCACATTCCTTTGATTCGCTTCGCAGGCACTGAAAGATAAATTCAGAAAAATGGCAAACCGCAAAAGTATGCATCCAATGGTGGAGGAGCTGAGAAACGAATCTCCTGCTGTCTCCTCGCCATTGCGAAGAAGATCCATCATAGCTCAAAAGACTCAACTAACGTCTTTAGACGTGAACGATGACGAGGCGGAGCGGCGTTTGCGCCGCTTGGAGAAGAATCAACCAGCGGTGACTCGTGGCAGCGATAGAAGAAAATCCTTAGGTCTCAGCGCCATGGGACAAATGTCCTATCCGCAGATAACCGAACGAATAACTCAATGCATAAAACTCAATGCCGAGAATAAGATAAACGTAAAAAATGCGTTCAATTTGGAATTGATAGACTTTATGTCGTATATGATAAAAAAACAGGACGAAAATATGAGCAATCTTCAAGCCGCGAGTACGTCATTGGACGTGAGTTCGAAGATTTATGGGTTCCGAGTGGACGGGGTTCACAGCGATATATTGAAGATGATGAGCGGAATGGACAAGCAGGAGAAAGGAGATCGACATAATGACGAAGGAAATAACGAAAACGTCGATGATCAAGGAAATATCGAAGCCGAGGCACAGACAAGACCCAAGAGAAAACGCAAGAGTAAACAAAAAATTTTAGTAACGAGCGAATCCCTGAAAGGAAAGATCGACACGACTAGTCCAGCTTCGCTGATGATAGGCGGTCAAGATTCTCAAACTACGGACATGTTGTATCAAGCGATATTGCCCTTTCACGCGAATACCCGAATACACCTCCATCTCTACGACGACGTTCTCCTGGACACGGTCGATTCAAACTCCGAGCTCAAAATCAACGACGCTCCTCTAACGTGTCCGAAGATCGAAAATTTACAAATCTTAGAAATCTGTGACTCATTCTCAAAATTTGAATTTCTCGGCTGGTCCGCGAGGGAAGAGTTGGATCGATCACCGACAATTTCCCAAATCTCGAGCAACGATCTTCTTTTCGATCTCGACGCGAGTTTGCCAGCTGACGATGGCCCGGGGAATTTTGTCACGAGTTATTACGATGTAATGGACAACGAGAACGAGAACGAGAACGAGAACGTCCAAGGTTGTCGCAGAATCAGTGGTCAAGGGGCAAATATCGTTGATTTTCGCCAGGTCGTTCAAACTGCGACGCAAAACAAAAATCTTGAATATTCTTATTTTCACAATAATCTCGATATACAGTGGGTCGGACCGTCTCATTGGAAAATTCGTTACGCTAACAAGAATCTTGGCCGTAGTAAAGTCGTTGGTTGCGCGCAAGTCGCGAGAAGGCGACGAAAGGAAGTGTTTATAGCGCAAAGCGATGAGATGGAGACTGTTTTTCGAGCAAAGTTCACAGGTGGTAGCGACAAACAATTGAAACTGCAGACGAAAACAGCGAGGCATATATGGACCGAGGAGAAGATAACGATGCCGCTCGACATACACTACGATCCTATGGCATGTTGCAAATATTATTTTCGACCCAATACCATCAAGAAATTTCCTCATGAGGAAGATGCGAATGCTACTCATATATCCGACGCTATGAGCAGTTACGATTACAATAACGAGCTCGACACGACCGACTATTGTCCGAACATTCTCGACAACGAAAATCCTGCGGGTAACGAAGCTTCCCAGAATAGTGGCGAATTCGGGGAAGAAATAGGGGTTGGTACGCAAGCATTTACAGGTGACAATCTCGTCGAAGCACCGAAAGTCCTTGGAAAAATATTCCTACCGTATTCGCAACGGGCCAAAAGGATCGACATGAAACAATTGAAAAAATGCATATGGCAAAGTTTGGCGAGTTCGTTAGGCGGTGATAAGGAAAACGTTGATAATCGTGGAACGGGGACAGAGGAAAATTTTGATAAAATTACTGGCAGGAAGACATTTAGTGATATTTACACAAATTTGCCCAAAGTTCTGAGCAAAGTGAATGCCGAAGCGCTCAGTCTTCCTATAGCTGTTTTATCGTTGCTGCATATCGCCAATGAGAAGAGTCTCGCTATTGAGTCACCACCCGACCTTTCGGATCTAATTGTGAGGCAAGATTAGAACTACACGGAGATACTGCGTTCAACTCGAAACCACTTGACAGCATTGCTCGTTATTTTGTTTTTCCCATAGATTCATAGCGCGTTATAATACAAATATTAATATTTGTATGAAATTATTATTTGTGTAATACAAATATTAATATTTATATTATCATTTGTATTGTATTATATATATTCGTTTTCTGTATCTTCATTCTTTTGGACTAAGCTCGAATTTTGACCTGAAACATTTTCTCTTATAAGTGCACGGCACGTTGGTATAGTTCTAATTATGTGGAACCTATTCATATACATAATTGGAAATAAGGCAACAACGCTACAAAATATTGCGTTTACATTTAACGTTTAATACTTTTCTACTTTTTGTATTATTCTTTTCAATTAGAACAGTAGGTAGCAATATTTCATTTGTAGATATCGCGGGAAGGAATAAACAAAACAAATGGTACATCGTTGATCCTGATTGTAGAGGCAATTACATGCGCGCCACTGGTGGTGGCGCCATTAACTAAAAAGTGTTTCATTGGCAAAAAATGCCATAGTCCATCGATCTATGCAGAATTAAATGTTTCGTCGTTTTTCGATTTTCCATCGATTCGACCGTTGAAAGCAAAATTCCCTAACCCCGTTAAATTTGTCGTATAAGATCATCGATGGCGTATAAGATGTTCTTACTGCGGAGATATTGCTCCGGAAGAATAGCGGAGCGAAAATCGTGCAATCGTTTGTACAGTTCTCGAGAAAAAGTTGATGATTCAGGGGCCAAGAGCGGTAGTAAAAACGCGAAAGTTTCTAAGAGCGAGCCGTTGTGCCGTGGCGACGAGCACGTCGATAATTTTTCCAATGTCAAAGTGGGGATAATCGGCGGCGGTATGGGGCCGATATACGCCTCTCTGCTTCTCAAGCAATCGAAATTGATAAAACATATCAACATAACGGATCCGCACGACACGCTGGCTGGTGCGATTTACGACGCTGGTCACATCGATACCCCGACGAGAATAAAATATTACGGAAGGAAGTGCATAACGGAAGCCCTCAATGACGTATGTTGAACGAACTTGCTTTTTATTCATCATAAACAAAGAAACTTTCTCCTCGGATGAAAAATACTTATTCGATCTCCTTTCACAGGTGGATATAGTGGCTTTGATGGACGAGAACGATTTTACCATGGGAAAAGATGGTCCCGTTGCACAATTTATGGCGAGTTCGAATTACGTACGGCAGATGGCCGAATGCATGGTGCGATCTTGTCCCTCGGCGTTGGTCGTTGTATTCGCGAGACCGGTCACTGCAACGTTGCCTATGGTATCGGAAATTTACAAATGTGCCGGATGGGGGGATCCGAACAGAATCATAGGTTCGACAGCGATCGACACTATGAGAATCGAGTCGATGACCGCTAGTCTATTTGACTTGAATCCGGCTTATCTGTCCGTGCCTATCGTCGGAGGTGCCGATCCTTGCACGGTCGTTCCACTTTTGACGAAAGCCAGACCGATTAGTCAAATCAGTCCGGTGGGTCCCTGTGAATTTTATTGCAGTTTCGTTAGCGCGCCAATGAGACAGAGACGGCCGTTTCCCAAAGCTTTCGCTCCCCAAACTATATTTACGTAGAAAAAAAAGCGTCTTTATTTCCATTTCATCAAACTCGCGTCTCTTCCAACTTTAATTATTTAAACGAAAGGAACTGGATTTAGAGTGAACGCCGGGAATTTGCAAAAAAATTCCCCTATTTTCAAGTTTGACCTCCATCCCGCGAGCCTGCTGCCCCCTCTGCCCCATGCCCCACCGCGCGTTGTTGCTAACGCTCAGACCATTGTCAATAAAAATAACAACGAGCACGAACGTGTCTGTGCCTTGTGTATCGTAGGACCACGAAGCGATGTTGATTCAACAGCTGAGATCGGCGGACAAAGAGCTGGTGAGTTCCGTGAATCGCTTCAAAGGTGCGTCATTGTCTAGCGGAGCAGCTGCCGCGAAATTTATTCTTTCTCTCGCGGGTGCATTGAACGGTTGTCCCAACGTAACCTGCAGCGCTTACGTTCGCTCGGATGTTTTCCCGGTATGTCGTTTCTTCGCGAGCGAGCTCCTGTTCGGTCGTCGCGGTGTTGAAGAAAATTATGGATTGCCAAAAGTGTCGCCGAAAGCTGTTGATCTCATCGAACAATCTATACCTTACATAAACGAGTTGTCTGAAATGGCGATCGATATTGTTCGTAATGAAAAATCTGTCGAATTAAACATATAATCGTTGGTTTCCTATGATCATTCGTAAACATGGAAACATTGTTCTCAAATCATAATTGTGCGGTCATCGATTGGTAATAGAGAGTCGCAACGAGTTGCGTGTTTGCGTCCGTAGGTGGCGCCTGTGAGGTGCGCGGGAACTGTGCTCACACACGATCATCGGTTACCGACGATTGCGTGTGTGTGCTTGTTGTGCTTTTTTCATCGCAACGAATGCGCTACACCTCAATGATATTTATCGGTAACCATTCATACCCAAAAGTAATTATGCAGTGACGACACACGCGACGAATCGCGACTCCGTCTTTCCTATTCACACGTCATCGGGTAAGATCATCCGGTGGAAAACCGGCTCCGAAAAAAACCGCTAGAAAGAAATTCGCCATATTGAAAAAAAAAACGCTTCATCCCTCGCTGTTCGATCGTGGCGCTGGAGATCCAATATCATGGAGTATAACGCTTCTATAATAATTTACGACGAAAGTTTTTAACGGCCAATCGAGACAACGTTATGTCATAGTGAATAATAACCACAATAATAATCATTAGCTACGTGCGACGTATCATCGATAAAATCGTATAACACCAGCGCAATTTTCTATAAATATATTCGCCCTGAATATCGCATCGGATTTAAATTTGGATCGCGCGAGCGGAGTGGCTGGGCGGCGGAAGGGGTGGGGGCTCGGTGTGGGGGAGAGCCGGGAAGTCGCGGACACCGCTCAGACGTGACATATAGGCCGTGTACGTGTATAAACCCCGGCTGAGAGCAGGAGCAGCAGAAGCGCACGCCCCAGTCTATTTTAAAATTGTGTGAGTTTTTTTTTTACGGCAAAAACCAGTGAGTGTGCCTTTTGTGACACACGAAGTGTCGAGGAAACAATCTGTTAGGTGGCTGTGCAAATACCGGGATCGTGCACGGTACGGTCGTTTCAACCGGAGAAACAAAACGATTCAGTTATGGGGATACTTCTCTCCAGATTTCGGGTGAGTAATATCGCAAGCTCTTATCTCGTTCTCACGGACGAATCACGATGAAACGTCATTTTTTGTTGTTGCCATCCGGTGAATCATGTATCTAATTTTTGGAGGTTAAATGTGTGCGTTACATCGGCTTTCGGGTGTGAAATATTGCTTACGCTCGTTAACCAACAGCTGGAAGTTCGCGTGAAATGCTTTCGAAACAGGATTTCGTCCGTTACTCGCAGCTAGTGCGACCAAGTTTTATTTTAAGCATTATTATGTAGGGCTCTTTCGTTGTCGAGAGGTCCGTGACATTTTGAAGGTTAGGCGCGTCATTTTGAATATTTCGAAAGGGCCCCACCGAAATAATAATTGCGGGCCTCGAAAAACTTTCTCCGTGATAAATCAACTCATCCAGATTGCGCTTTTTCAACTTGGATTTGCAATTTTTTTCGCTTTATCCATTCTCTTACTTTCTTTGTTTTTTTTTGTTAATTTGTTATTAAATTTACACGCCAAAGTACTTATACGTTTTTAAATAGTTACAACAATTCGCATTTGAAAGAAAATCTCCCACGTGTGTTAGGGACAGCCTCGAATCTTCTAGAATTTTATCTTCTTTTGAAAATCTCTAAAATCGTTCGAATTTTTGTATATTATGAATTATGAAGCACAAACTTTTTGCACAAGTAGGCCAGGGAACGAGCATGTTTGAGATTAAATGTGGCGCGAATCGGTAAAAATATGGATATGTTTAAAAACATCAGCATAAATCACAAATTAATTTTTGGATATTCATAAGAAAAGCTTTCATTGGTAAAAATAATGAAAATAGAAGTAATTTCACAAAGCGCTATGGCACAAGTCCAATCAGTGAAAAGTGAAAAATCTCGTTCCCAATAAAGCGAAAAGTAAACGTGCTTGTTTTTCGAATACTTTAACAGCAATGATACCACACATTTCAAAATGTAAACTCGATCCGCCTAAATTACAAACATGAATCGTAAAGTACCGTTCGAACAAATACATTGTTTCACCCGAATTGTTATAAATATGTATCTTGAAGCGCTCGAATAAACACTATCGTCTTTTCCTCGTGTCTTTTTTTTCTTTTTTAATAACCGCATGCTCGTTGTTCCGTATGAGGGAAATCGATGACTCATCATTTTGTGTGTTCAGACACGCTCAAGCACCCGCGCACAAATTCATCCGCTCATACTGATCGGCACGAATTTATATTAAGCTGTAGAAACGCTGTTTAATATTCAGCTAGCGCTTCTTCGGAAATCCTTCATTGTCATGCAAATTATATATCGTTGTGTATGGCGCAAGAAATTATGTCGTCCACCTTGGAAGTACCGCTGCAAGTTTGACTGTTCTAATTGCAGAAAAAGAAAACCACCATCGAGGTTCTGGAAGATCTTGATACGGTAAGAAAAAAGTAAGATATAATATCAAGCCTTGTTCGCATGCGCGAACCCGCATTGACAATGATTTTGTTCTTTATTTTCGAGCAGAAGATCAAGGAGATTCAGCGTTATGGCCAAACCACCGAGCAGAGGCACAAAAAGATCGTGGGGACCCTGATAATATGGAGCGTCGCGTTATACATCATTGCAGCATTCGTTTTCTACTTTTACTTCTTTCCGGCGTCTCTGAGAGATCGTTTTTTCTACATAACGCCATTGCTGATCTTTCCACTATTGTAAGTTGCTCGGTTTTACATCTTACTGTAATTTATCAAATCTTTAATTATTACCCCTTACCGCGTACGAAGCCATACATAGCTGCAAAAGTTTCTCCTTATTTTTCATTATGTTAAAAGATTTTTTGGTAAATAGCTTTGCTTTGCGACAACAAAAAATACGTTGCACGAAAAACATGCACAGTAAGGATTTAAAGTTGGTTTTGAAAGAAAAATAGAAACTTTAGCAACCATATATGCCTGCTAAAGTTTGTACGCGGTACGGGGGATAAATAAAAGAGGTTTTCGTTAAAAAAATTTGTTTATTTCATCTCCTTCGTAATTCATGCAATGAGGGACTAAAAATACCTTGCTTTGTACGTTTTCTTTTCAGAATAATCCTGACCAAGCGGATGGTAACGTGGTACTATAACCGCAAGATATCGAGAAACGAGGATAAACTTAGCACAATGCAGCTAGAAAAAAAGAAAATCCTGGACGAAGTAACAGAGACTGAGACGTACAAGAAAGCGAAAGAGATTCTTTTGAAATTTGCGCCCGATCAATTGAGAATGACTCCTGTAAGAAGTTTGTTATTTTTTATTCTATCAGATGGACATATATTCATGAATTTACAATCCTTGTTTCTTTTTTTCTTTGCAGCTTTCGCCCCAGGTTTGTACTGTTATTTTTTAATCGATGATCTTAGCGAACAAATTTTAAAATGCTGGAACAATTGCTGTCGAATGTTTAAATTAAACTGTTTAACGCGAATTTCGGACTCCATTGTAACGTGATTTGAATTGCAGCCAATCTACACTCCTAAGGAGAGTCCTCGCCGTCCAAGCACACCACAGGCCGTCGTTACACCATTGCCAGGAGCAAACGAGCTGCGACGGCGTGCTCTAACGGTCTCGAATCCTTTGAGCAATCCAACTACCGGTAGGCCAACTAATAACAGTCTCGCACCGCCTGGTTTTACTCCTGCGGTCATGCCGCAATCAGTAACACCCTTTCAGGCGGGTACGAGATCACTCAATGCCTCGATGATGAATGCTCGTTAGTATTTTACAGCACTAACATTCTTTTTTCAATAATAATAATAATAATAAACACATGAAACACGGAAGTGTGTCGACCGCCCACATATTTTCTAACTTTCTCTTACATTTTCGTCACTTTTAAAAATAATTAACGATCATTTATGGGCCCGACTTTTTTCTAGAAGAAAGTTCCGATCGTATTCATTTTTGCCATGAAGCAAAGATCCTGTGTGTTTTAAAAAATGTTTCGTTCACTTTTAAATCAATGATTGTACTAAATCGGTCGAACTTACGAATCGGAATTAAATTCCTTAGGTTCACCACTGCCGCGTCCGATACTTCCCCAACAGAGAAGTTATCTGGATCGCTTAGTGGAATATCTCGTTGGTGATGGACCATCGAATCGTTACGCTCTGATTTGTCAAGTATGCGATTCTCACAACGGCATGGCGCTCAAGGAGGAATTCGAGTACTTTGGTTTTCGTTGTTGCTATTGCAACTTTTGGAACGCAGCGAGAAAACAAAAACCATCTGCTCCAAGATTAGCCCAGAATCACATAAGTTCGCCGCTGTCGTCGACGAGTCTTCAGTCGCCGATACTCACCGAGCTCGATGCGTCCTCGGCATCATCGAGTTCAGGTATATTCTGGACTATTCTAATTTTTATTTCTATTTTTTCCCCGAGTATTCGAAAACAAAAAATTTCTGTATCGTTTTTAGCGAAGATACAGTCCTTTGTCCCAAACATTTCTACGGATTCGTGGATCGAAGTTCCTGAAAATCCTGATCGTGATCATAGTGAAACACTGAATTTATTTTCTACCTTAAAATCCCAAGCACAATTAATGCACGATCCAAGAAAACGACGACGCACTATTTACCAACTAAAACCTCGTGGAACATCCGAGGAATATCACGCGTGCATGCTCCAAATAAATTCTTCCTCGTTTCATCAACAAAGCACAAGAAAATTGCAGAATGTACAAATTTTCGGAGGTTTGTCAGGAATTTGTGCTTTTTTTTAGACGGTTCCCTTTTTTTTCTCTATCTACAAAATTTATCTCTAAATGTCTAACATTCCGTTCATTGTCCCGGAACAAAATAAATCATAGGTATTTCTTTTCTCATCGTACATCGATGCTTCGCATCGCATATTTTATAAGGATATCGTTATTGCAGACTCCGACATCGAACTCGTGGAGAAACCATCGGAACAATCGGACAACGAGACGGAAAAAGATGCGAGTCACGATGGGATCCAGGAAAAGGACGAGAAGGAGAAGAGTTCGAGCGTTGAGAAAGGTAGGGAATCAGTGGTGTTTCGATCGAAAAATTTTGCGACAAGATATAACGACGTTCAATCGTAGTAAACGGAAAAAGGCAATATTTCATTCAGAGACAATCGAGAATATCGAGGGTGTCGAGAAGTTAGAGCCAGCGGATGAAGAAGAAGAGACACAAAGCGAGAAGATGGAAGTGGACGAGTCGCCCAAGAAATGATTGGATCCGTACGATTGAAAGCGGGAACTTTCGAGCTCGGACAACGAGAGGAGGAATTACCGACAGTGGCTTGGATTTTTTATGTAGAAAAAAACACACACACACACACACAAAGGAGAAGAGACGTTGATAAAAGAAAAACAGAATAATAATGCATCTTTCGTAATTGTTAAAATCGTAACCATTCCAATTAACGTCCGGTGAATGTCGCCGGAAAAATAAGAAATGCCGAGTCTCACGTGCAAGGCCAAGCTACTTTCGTTCATTTCCTCAGATATCACTTTCGGCAACAAACTGCTGTATTCTCGTTTCTAATCCGTCTCACGTTTGTCAGGACGATCGAACGTCATTAAAATTATAAAACAAAGCGTTTACCATACAAAGAACAAACGCAATTCGTTGCGCCATTAGGATGAGAAATTCGTTCGATGAAAGAATAAATATTTGGAAGGGGTGAAAATCTTTAGGCTGTTATAGTTGAAGCAACCATTTGGAACTGTGATTAAAAAAAAAAAAAGGAAAACAAAGGAGAAAAGAAAACATGTGTATTTGTCTCAAGACTGCGTCCATCTTGTCAGTAACGTTGCACTCGTAGAGTTAGGGTTTTCATCGATGAGTCTCAGGCGAGGTTTATCAAAAATGAGATAGTTAGCAATAAGCATTACGCACTGTATATATAAAATAATTGATTTTTCGAACGGGAGAATGGAACTTTTACAGTTTTGCAAATGCTTACCCAGGTGTACCTATTTATAAACAGTCGAGTGAAAGAAACACAAAATTTACATTGGCACAATATCTGTTCGTCCCTTTTCGTTTCGAAGATGTTTTCCTTAGCCTACGCGCTACGACGAAGGTATTGATTATCGTTAATTTATTTCTATTTAATTTTCAAGCTTCCATAGCTAATCGTAAACGATGATTATTTGGTTCGTGAAAAAGGCCGTACGAATAAATGTAACAAACGAAAACTTGCGAGAAAAAGTATATTATCGTAAAATCGAAATATTATTGGAACAATTGACGAAAACTGCCGTTGATCGCTGGATTGAAATGTTTTCTTGCAAGAATCGTGATCGTCTGATCTTATTTTGTTTCGAAGCTTAAGGTATATTTTTGTCTATGCTCGTAAGCAGTTTGTCTCGTGTCTTTTCATTTGTGTTTACTTATTTTTCAACCGTAGCGTTAGATATCCGGCGTTTCAAGAGATATCGTATGTGCGAAATGAAATCTTCGAAAAACCAACAGATTTTCAAGTAATGTTAAAATAGAACACAGAAAATATATAGTTTTGATGGAACATTTTTTGACTATTTTTTGCCTCAATCTTTCCATATTCACCAAAAATTTTGAGTCCGTTCGAACCTTTCGCATTTTGTCGAACAAGCGAATTGGATTTAGAAATTACAAAAATAATGCACATTTTGTGAGGGAGGAATCTTTTTTCCTTATCCCTCAATGATCTGCCAGATAAGAAATAAAGGGGAAGCTTTTCGTTCCATTCTATTTTATCCCGGAAAGTAAATTTGTAATGAGCGCGCAAAGTCGCTGTGCTTACAGTTTCTCCCGCTAGGCGGCCGAACTGCGATGACGATCGCACCCGTACTTTTACGGCCCTCAGTTAACACCGCAAGAATACCGTTCGGTCATCGACGAAACGCCGTACGAGGTAAAAAAAATCCGTATATTATTAAAACATCGTTCGATATTTCGCGAAAATGTACGCGAAAAACGTTTTTTCAATTGCTTAAGATGCCGTATCCATCAATATTACGATCTATTTATCTCTATTGTCATTGTGCGAGACGCGATAATCTTCGATCAACGTCGGGTCCTCGGTGTAATTTTTTCGTGCGTTGAATGGCCCGGATTTCTCGGTTCCCCTACGCATTAACGTTGAATTATGGCGTGCCAACGCCCGTGGTGGTTTAATCATCGTTTATGAGCTTTTATCGCGTCGTTTCGCTACCTTCTACGAATATTATCGTGTCGAGTGTACCGAACGCTTGAGGCAATAACGTGATCACTGTGGGCAGAGCCCGCTTTGTTGGGCGCCATTACACATACATCGTGATAAATAAATGGCCACGAAATTTTTTTTCCGACAATCCCATGACCGTTTTTTTTCTCATCTCCGTTTCAAATGTCTCACAATCTCGTCTTCAATTTTCCTCTCTTATCACGGATTAAAAAAAAATCGAAAAAAAAGATGGCCGCCGCGAAGCAGATCTCGACATGTGTCTAGGAACGATGTAAAAACAAGAGTTTGCATTTTCATAGATACATAAGAAAAAAAGATGCCGGAACTCACGGAATTGGACAAAGCAGCGAGCTCAGAGCCCACCAAGGTCGAGGTAGCAGCCGCAGGCTCGGGCACGGACTCCGACAGCGATGACTCTATGCCTGAACTCGAAGAGCCAGGTGCGGGCGGCGCTGTCGGTTTCTCCGGTAGCAATGTCAGCGGCTTATCCATAGACGTCATTTCCAAGGCTAAGCAGAGCCGCAGCGAGAAGAAAGCAAGGAAACTGATGAGCAAACTCGGGCTCAAGCTCGTAAGCGAATAGATAATTTTTTTTCTATGATATTGGCTAAAAAGTACATTCACGCCTTGCCGTTAAGCGGTAACAACTGTTTTCATCCGTTTGTTTTATTTTTAAGGTCCAAGGCGTTAACCGGGTTACCATTCGTAAATCCAAGAACATTCTTTTCGTCATCAACAAACCCGACGTCCTCAAGAATCCCGCTTCCGATACTTACATTGTTTTTGGCGAGGCTAAGGTAAAGTATCCAATAGCCTTTCGATTTTATTTCTTTCGTCGATTCTATTAAATTTCGCACGTAGATAAAATGATGATTCTCTCAATGGTTTCAAATTTCATCCGACTTTTTAGTATGTTGAAAATCTTGGCAGACTGATACTACAAAAAAAAGAAACGGAAGAGGCGCGCTTAATAACCGATAGAAAGTTAATCAAAGTAATTTTTGTAGATCGAGGACTTGAGCCAGCAAGCTCAGGTCGCCGCGGCCGAGAAGTTCAAGGAACCTCCAGTAATCGCCGCGACTGAGGCTGGTGGCAGTACAACGGTGAGATTTTCTTTTTTATTCGATTTTTTTACTTTTCACGGCTAAGGAAAAATGAACTTTTCACGAACGTTGATTCGTTTCCAGGTCGTTGCACCGATTCAAGAAGAGTCCGAGGAAGAGGTGGATGAGACGGGTGTCGAGGAGAAAGACATCGAGCTTGTGATGTGTCAAGCAAACGTTTCTCGAGGGAAAGCATTAAAGGCGCTCAAAAACAACGAGAACGACATCGTTAACGCCATTATGGTAAGTTCTCGACGAAGTAAATCGTAAAAATATCTACGTACAAATCTAATTGCTCATTAAATGATGAAAAACGTGAAGGTTTCGCAAATTAAATTCACCGTCAGATGAAAAATATTGTTGAAAATCTTGGCAGACTGATCGATTTCAAAAGCCCGGATAAAATTTTATGTAATTAAATGATTTTTTGTTATTAATTCCTTGTTATTTCTCTCGTTTCGCAGGAGTTAACGATGTGATGAAGCTGCCCAGGAGTAATACGCATCGCGGGTCGCTACGCGTTTAAAAAAATTCACAATTTTTTCATCGTCAATCACACAGATCGTCATTATTCCTCTCTAAAAATCACGGACGTTGCAAAACTAAAAAAAAAAAAGAACAAGAAAGAGTAACAGCAAGAAAATTTGTCCATCGAAGATTCGACGTGTGCCGTCGTCTCGGTATGGCAATCGGCAAATCTACATGTATATACATAATTCATACGGAGAAAGAAGCAAACGAGAAAAAAAAATAATAAAAATGAAGAAAAACACTAAAGTCAATTCCATATTTGCAGTTCCTACTCCCAAAATCCGTGTTGGATTTCCGTTCGAAGGATTTTCAATCGCGAACGACGAATAAAACTTGAAGAAAAGGTCGGACGTTTTTTCATTTCTTTTTCATTGTTTTTTTTTTCTTTCTCTACGTTCTCGTGATATACATCTCTTTTTTTTCGTTTTAGTCTTCGTTATTATCATATATATAATACGTATGAACAAACATGAACAACATGTACATTACATAATAATAATTGTCGAATATACATTTTTAATTAAGTACACGAATATTACGGGCGACATCCGAGATGGCGTGACTATTTTTTCATTTTCCTTCTGTTTTTCATCTTCTTTTTCTTTTCAACCGGTAATATTACGTCGCTCTAGTCTTTGGATGCGCTCTCTTCTATTGTCACAGGGCGTATGTAGATCTTTAATAAGTTTTTCTTTTTCTCGTATTTGTGTCTATCTCGGGAACATTAACGGAAGGGTCGATAAATAGTTCCGAGGGGGAGAGGGACAATTTTTGGGTTTAAGTGCCGTTTTTTCCCCTACAATCGTTAAATAACACTTGTTTCGTTTGTTTTGTTTTTCTTTTCTCTAAAATTGATTAATCCTCGCAGTTTGCCGGATAAATTCGATTACAGTCTTTAGTCGTCGTTATTCGAGCGAATTTAAAAACGAACAAAAAAGAAGATAAATTGCTCGTTAATTAGGCCGCGACTTCGTTCGCCGCGCATTTCTCGTACATCGCGTCGAGTACTTGAGTGAATTTGAGATGTCGTTCCTCTGGTGCAACGGCTGCTCCGCGACTACCCCATAGAAATTTTATGTGAAATTCCGTTCTGAAAGCATCGGCGAGAAGCTCGTCGCTTCGACAACCCTCGAGGGCGATCTCCGCATTGCGACGAAATAACGGCAGACTCTCGGCGAGTTTTCGCGCTGCTTCGAGATGAGACCAGACGATCGAGAGTCCGCAATCTGGTGCGGAATTTTCCCAGGGCGAGAGTATCGCTCCGACGAGCCCGGAAGGCGTTGCCGTTCCTGAAATTCGAAATATTGTTCACTTAAAGCTTCTTTGAGTTTTTGCAATGTATCAACAAAGAAGTTCCAACTTGGTGAAATATCTAAAAACGTAAGTTTGAGATTTCCTTCCATTTTGTAAAAAAAGAAAAAATGTCTTGGAAGAATTCTGGGCAAAAATATTGAAATTCTTTTGTTTCAGGAAAACACAGTTCCCATCTGCGAGAACAGAGTCTCTTCCATCCCGACGAAACGAAAATAAACTGAAAATCGTCATACCCAAAATATCCTCGGGCCCTCGTTCGCCGAGCAGAGCGATGGGTAAAAGATGTGGAAGCGTCGTGTTGGGTGCCTGAGGATTCGTGCACTCGTTCATAGCTCTGAGCGTTGGTCGGAGTTTAGCCTCGAAGCTAAAAGCCTCGTCGGTGTGTTTTTGCCTGAGAAGATGCCACGTATTTGCCAATCTCTGGATCTGGGGTAAGCATAGACCGAGCATAACGCCGCAAAATCCGTAGAGATTGCCGAGGGCGGTTTTTGTATCAACCGCGACTTTGATCCATTTGCTAATGGTCGCGGCTCTCTCGATGGCCGTAGCACCGGCTAAAACGGTCACGGCGACGAGAAGCTTCAAGCATTCGGAACGTTCGATGAGATCGAGCCTGGCTTGTCTACCGTGAGGTAAAGTCGCGAGTTCCAAACCGCTGAGACCCGAACGATTGCCGATTCCTGGTGTGAGAGCGACCTCGAGATCGAGACGAGTGAGATGCGTGGCCAAGACTCGTGGTGCTGATTCGTGAAGCATACCGGAAACTCCTCTGAGCGCCGTTGGATCGAGCGGACGATGTTCACCGGTTGGCAAAAGGAGAGTCGAAAATCCTTCGATGTCGAGGAGGGTCGTGATCTCTAGCGAAGGAGCGGCTATGACCAGTTGCTCCTCGGCCGAGAGCTCGTAATCGCTGCCGTTTCCATTGGGTCCCTCGTTTGGCTGTATGTAATGACTTCTTATTATGACACCCTTAATCGGCACCGATGGGTTTCCACCCGAACTGTTCGCCTCGAACTCGCTGTCACCCGAGCCGTTGCCACTGTCGCTTCCCGATGCTTGATATGCCTGGAAATGAAGTCAAGAAAAGCAAATGTAATTGGGAAAATTTGACGACATCTCTCGATTCTACAAATTTTGATGATTTTTTTTATGAGAGTGAATGATGCGATGACAATGTGTTTCTTATGATAGGCAGACGTTTTTTCTCCATGATTAATTCACCGACTCGCAAGCAGCAAGATCTTATCATTTTCTCAAATCGATGGAAACATTTTACAACGAGAATCTCAAATCTCAACCAGATTTCATTTTTATGTTCAATTTGTAATGAATTTCGAGCGTTTCACATTTTTAACAGAGATCCATCTCGAGATTCTTCATTGACGAAACAGCTCCCAGATAACTCGAAAAAATACCGCTATCGTTTAATTTTTAAATGTCATTAATCACAAAAATTGACCCGGAATCAAATGATTAAAAAAAAAAAATCAAAATAAAGTCCATTTTTAAAAAGAATGTCGAGGAACGGCAAAACGTTCCTACCTGATGATGAGCATGATGATGATGATGATGGTGATGATGATGATGATGTTGTTGCTGCTGTTGTTGCTGATGATGATTCGGTATGAATGGTACGCGAGGAGGTTTTGGCGGCGCTACGGGGCCCTGATGATGATTAACATTGTGCTGGGACGGGGATTGGTGCTGATGTTGATTTTGATGTTGCAGTTGCTGTTGTTGAAGCGAAGGATCGGAAATTACCCTCGTTATTTTCTGTCGTCCGAGGGACAACGAGCACGACGGCGGCTGATTTTGTATCGTCGGTACTCTCGGCAACGTGCTCGATTGTACCGAATGATGATGATGATGATGATGATGTTGAGACGACGTTGATGAATTTTGATGCTGTTGCTGATTGGTCAAATATTGGCCAGAGGTGTGAAAATCTCCGTCGACGCTGTGATGTTGTTGCTGAGGCGTGAGCGAATGACTACGTTGCTGTTTTCTTGGCAAACGTGGTGGCGAACCGGCCGAGAGGGACGACGACGAGGGACTCGAGCAATGAAGACCGCTCGAAGACGACGATGGTGCTATCGCGGTCAACGGCACGCTTCGTGGCTTTGGACTTATTATTCTCGCACCGCTCGCTTGACTTATCGGCCGACCGCTACCGACGTAAAATGTTATCAGATCGGCGACCGTGTCGAACGCCTCGTCCTCGAATTGGTACTGGGCACGCTCGTACACCGTGTCCGGTTGTATGACGACCTGAGCATCGAAAATGTTTTTTTTATATAAGGCTGGCTTGCGTTTCGAACGCTCTGGAAATTGTCTCAAATTTTTTTCAATCCAACTGGTTTTAAAATATTGTTTCTTCTTTTTAATTTTAAATGAGGTTTGTCGAAAAATATTGGACGTAGCACAAAAAACTATTAGGACGTTTGATGATAAGTTCTCGCTGTTTTCGAATAGACGGTTTTATTATGACTGCCAGCGTGTGGTTTAAGATAGTAACGCATTTATAAAGAAGTACTATATAAGCAAGCTTGAAATTCGATGTATGTCATTTTGTCGACGTGTAAACAATTTTTTTTATAGTGTTAAATATGTCGAACTTGGTCACAACAAAAAATATTTGCGGGGAATTTTATTGCACTATTTTATTTTTAAAAAATCTGCAGCTGAAGCACACAGAATTCTTGTTGAGACTTACAGCGAGTATGCTCTGTCGGAAATAATACGAAGAGATTGTTTTAGATGGTTTAAAAATAATGATTTTCATGTTAAAGATAAAAAACGCCTTGGCACATCGAACACATTTGAAGACGAATAATTGGAGGCATTACTTCACGAAGACTCGTGCCAGACGCTAGCTAAACTTGCAGGATCATTAGGACTTAATGACACGACATTTTCAAAACGTTTTTTTACTAATTATTTTAAATAAAGCATTAATTTTCACGAAAAAATAGCGAGAATTTATTAAACGTCCTAAAATATCAACTAAAAATTGGCCTTTCTCATTATCTTGCGAATATAATCTTTAGTAACATTTCGGTAACTTTGTAAATTATATATTTGGTTAAAAAAATTTAATTTTCAAAATGATGGAAAATTAAACGAGTGGATTCTTCGCCTTATATTCTTTTTTTCGTCAGGTCGTTTTTAGATAAACTACCCCGTTATATGTATCGAGGAAAAAGGTGTAAACTTACCCTATTGATGACAAAGTGCAATGCCTGACCCTTCCATCGTACCGTGAGTACGTAATTACCCGGCTGCGAGGCACAATCTCGAACGAGAAAATCACCCTCGTTCGGGACTTCGGTCTCCGCGCCTTTGCGTCCACCCCGTAACGTACTCCCATGATACCAAGCGTGAGATCGCAGATCACGGGGATCTAAAAGCCGTAGTTCACGTTCCAACAACTTTCGTATCGATTCTTCCGGCTGCTCCTGCAATAAAAAAAATTAGTTTTTTTTCATAGGTCGATTATTTAATACAAATATCATAATATTATAATAAACTATAATACATAAAATAATTCAAATAATAAGATAAAATAAATTTCAAAACAAAATTTAAACTGAAAAATCGTTCTCTATAAAAAATGATTAGATATTTTTCATTTTTTATTATTGATTTTTAGTCGACAATTTTATGGTAAAAATTGTAGCAATAATTGTAGATAAAAATTGTATTAATATGTAATTTTAGAGATTTTATGATTTTGTTTCGAAGATTCGAGAATTTAAAAAAAAAGACTTTTACGCGACTCATGCGCGGATAAAAACATGCTCAATGAGACGAGTGAACCTCGCAACTCCGAGAATCAATGAAGATGTTACAAACGCAACAAAACGAGTCGCTCGACAGATTGGCTTAACGAGAGCAGCCTTGGCTGTTCATTCCACCCGGAAAAAAGGCATCTTGATCTCGCGCGAGAGACAGAATACGGTTCGTCGTCACTTTGACGCTTCGTAAATTTTGTAATAATCACAGAAAATCGAATCTTCGTAGTTTCGTTCACGCTCTTATATTCCCATTATTTTAAACTACAACCTCTAAAATCGCCAAATCGAAATAATATTTACGATAAAAATAATGAAAATTGTCGAATTTCATTCGAAAAAAAATATACATTTTTTTTTTTTCATAATTTCTGCTTTTATTTTTGACATTTTTCTTATCTTTTATACGAACGTCGAAAATAGAGAAATATCGAAGAAGAATTACGACGATATTTTTAAAAATTGTAAAATCGATAATTCTTCGATAAACGATAAAAAAAACACAATTTCAGAAACAAACAATCTGTTCGTCTTCGTATCCGACGAGTAGAGTTTCGTTCCGACAAAGAAAGGGAGTTGCCGGTATATATACAAACACGACCGGCAGAAAAAAAAGCTTTAAAAAATTTCAGTCCACGTCGATTCGAGTCCAAAAGAAAAAACGAAAAATACCCCAAAATTTCTCTCAAACTCCCCTCGAACCATAATTATTTCCAACGAAGTAAAAACAAAATAAAAACACGACAAAACATCATCAACGAATAAAAATTTCACTGTTCGCTCACCATCGATGTGTCGGAATTGTTGTTTGTCTCGTTGTCCCTCGACGTGTATTGCGAGCGTCGAAGGAGGCATGCGTCGTAATCCTTTTCCTCGTTCGCCTCAACGTCTATCCCGTAATCCTCGACGCCGTTTCTACAATTTACAAAAAGGATAAAAAAAAATGTTTCCTTTTCTTTCAAAATTATTTCACCATCGTTAAAATTTCACTTTTCATTAATTTCATTCACCGAGACACGATTTGCCAACAAATAAAAAATGTTTTTCTCTATAAAAATAATATATTATTATTATCATCGAATCACTGTTGCGCACTTTTTCACGAGCTTCGCTCTCGTCGATCCGAACTCTTCGGCCCTCTCGACTCTAATATCGTTCTGTCATCGTCGATGCTAGAAATATATATACACATATATATTTCTACATACATATATATACATACACACATTTATATATATATATATATATATATATATATATGTATATATGTACGATATGATATGATATAAAAGGGTTTTTTGGACGAAGCACAGACGGTGCTTTCGACAAGCGCGCGCACCCTACTAAACTATGTCGAGAGAGCCCTATTCCTCGTCTTTTCAGTGCCGTATATACGATCGAGCGAAGCAGAAGAGAGAGAGAGAGAGAGAAAGAGAGAGAGAGAGAGGCGAGAGACGAGATGATCGTCTCGGCCTCGCCGCAGCCTTATGGACCATATACATATGTATATATATATATATATAGTGAGATATATTAATATATGTATATATATGTATATATATGTATATAGTGACTTTGGACCGGAGGGGTTTTCTCGCATCTCCGCCCTCATCGGGTTTATAAATAGTCGTGAAGAAACGCGCGGTGTAAAACTTCTCCTTTTTGTCCACCGCCAGAGAGAGAGAGAGAGAGAGAGAAGGGAGAGGAGAACTCACTCGACCGCGACCGCGACCGCGAGTCCCGATTAATCGAATCGAACGATTCGCTTATACTTTCGCGCAATACCTGAAATATTTTTGCCATTTACTTAATTGCCCAACGTTAAAAACAATGGAAAACGAATGTTTTCAATTATTTCATGAATTTTATTAATCGTTAATAATTCTTAATTATTCATTAACGAGACGATTAATTAACCTATGATGTGTATACTTTTTTTTACATTGTATTTTCGTTCATGAAAATTTCTCGATATTTTCCCCTATCGATATATTTTGTTCACTATGGCTGCCTCCCCCCCCCCCCCCCCCTCCCCCCTCCAATTGCCAGAGGGTTGGAGGATTAAAATTTGTGATTCGACAAAATTGTTCCAGTGGCCTACTGAATCGTTCTTACGTCACTGTCGCGCCCCTTTCGTTATCGCACAAAAATCTCTCTCTCTCTCTTTCCCTCTATATATATATATATATATATATATATATATATATATAGAGAGAGAGGGAGAGATATTGTAACGCGTATATATATCTATACGATTGATTCTTTTTTCACTCACTGTGTCTTTTATAGACGCGAACCACCCCTTCCCAAACAACCCCAAATCGAACGATACTACGTCAGGCTTTCCAGGTCTACGACGCGTGCGTTTTTGTCGCCGGGTCGGTGGCCTTTTTCCGCCTCCCCCCTCTTCTCGCCCCTACTCTCTTCTAACGAAAACCTGAACACCACGGGGTGCATAAAAGTCACCCCGGCTTGCTTACCGCGCGTACGACGACGTAACGACACCACCGTGAGATTCGCGAACTTTGCTCACCCTTCGAAGTCCTCGTGCTACACGAAAAAAAGAACACACGCGAATTCGTCCGAAACGGATTATAATATATTTTTTTTTTTACGAATTTTCGAACGATGCGAAATTTATTGGGGAAAATTAATTTTTTTCTTTTTTTTGGAGGGGTTTTTGGTCTTTTTCTAAGGAGAGCCGAGTTGGAAAAGGTCCGGTCGACCCCGTGTTACTCGGGGAGAGACCACCAGTGAGGAATTATTGATCGGACCGAAACGATGACGGCGCTGGTTGCGCGCCGATGGAATGGGGGATGAAACGGTAGAGGGGATGAAGTAAATGGTTCGCGCTTGCGTATCACCCCTGTAGAGATTCGATAAGAGAGAGCTCTCGTATTGTGGTTTCGCTCTCGAAAAGGTATATCGTCGAACGGTTAGATCACTAGCTCTCTTCAGGCCTGTCGGTATTGGGGGATTATTATTATTTTTTTTTAAATATCGAAGCGATCAAAATTTTGCGAAGAAACGAGAGCGAGGAAAACAAAATACGCGAGGAAAATAAAAACTGGGTAACAAATTTGTAATTTTTATTCGAAATTGAAATTATTTTGTCGCGATCGAAATTGTCTTGAAATTTTAATTGATAAGATGTTTTTATTTTAATCGATAAATCGTGCCGATTTTAATCGATGAAATGTTTCAATATTAATTTTTACAAAGTATTTAGATAATGTTCTTTGCATTAGGAAAATAAATTGTCCAACTCGAGAAATCGATAGTTTTTTTTAATGATTAAAAGTAAAAAATAATTGAAGGTTGATGAGAATTGGAGGTAAACAAATAGGAGATTAAAAATAAGTAATTAGCGTTGATAATTCGATGGAAGAGATACGTTCGACGGTTCCGAAATGGCGCGAAGGACTGACGAACGTGGCTGGAAAAGCTTTTTTTCTCTCGTGAAAAAGTCACACGTGGCGAGACGTGACGACGTTTCTTAGGATGATTAGAATGTTCAATGAGTTTCGCTTTTGTCGATGACACTCGACGCCACACTACTACAACGTCTTCTCGCACTCTCGAGACGGAGAATATCAACTAATCGATTCGACGATTATATCACTTCCGTCAGTCAACGTGAATATCAAATAATAATAAAACTTTCATAAATAAAATTTTTCTACAAACAAAATCTTGTTTAATTAATTTTATTTATAAACTAAATTTTGATAAATCAATTGTTATCTATGAATAAAATTTGGATTAATTAATTTTACCTATAAACATCATTTCGATAAATTAATTTTATCTATAGACAACAATTTAATTAATAAATTGTATCTATAACAAAATGTTTTGATAAACGATTTTTCTCTATAAACTGAATATTTGTAATTCTTTTTTCTACAATGAAATTTCGATAAATTAATATTTTATAGACAAACAAAGAATGAAAGTTCGGACTGCACTTTTTGCAGCATCTGTACAGTGCACACTTAGTAAACGCATTATCGCAGACTCGTAGCTCGAGACGAGGGTATTAATTGACTCGGCAGGGAGAAAGAGAAAAAGAAAAAGACAAGAAGAAAGAGAGAGAGAGAGAGAGAGAGAGAGCGAGCGAGCGAGAGAGAGATAACGAGAGCGAGAGTATAACCAAGGTGAGCGTTCCCAAGAAGTCCGTGAAACGGAGAAAGAGGTTTTATAAATGCTGACCATGCCCGGAGGATCTTCCGGTTTATCGCTATCGCGAGAGGCTCTCGCCTTACGAGATTGCATTTAGAATTTTTTCACTAGTCATAATATATATATATATGTCTCGAGATAATATACGAGATTCCTACGAGCTGTAATGACATACATTTGGCACAAACGTTAATCCCCGGTCGTTAAAAGAGAATAACAAAAATTATAACCCCGTTCTTGATTTCTATCTAAAAAAAAAACAAAAAATCAAATCATAAAATTTGTTATTACTTCCCTCTCTTTATTTTCACTTATTAAAATAAAAACCCACCAATCAAATACGATACAAAAAAATCCGCGTATCTTAATAATTTGTTTGCATTTTTTTCCCAGAAAATTGTGGAAAATTTATTTTAATCGTTAATTCGTAATTACACATTTTTTTATCGACAAAAATATTAACAATATTTTAATCTTTCATTTCTCTAATCCACTGAAACCTACATCTTTGTCTATAATTATCACGACGACAATAACAATAATAAGAATTATAACGAAACAAAAATAATAAGTAATACAACTTTCTTACGAACTCAGTCTCGTTTCCTTCCTCGTTAAATCTCGCTCGCGTTTATAGAGTTGTAAGATCACGGTCTAATTTGACGGATAAAGGAAGAACGAGAGACTGTCGAGCCCGAAGCGATGCAACTCGCCGACCGTACTCGCCTTTCCTAATGCGTCATTGGATTCTCCTCGTTCTAAAAAAAAATCTCTCCCCCCTCTGCCTCCACCCACCCACCCAGAAAGCAAGATTTTACAAAAATAACTCGATGATCCTTCTTCACACTCTTTGTGTCTAACTCGATCGTCCTCGCCTAGACTTTGAATATCACGAGTTTCATGGACCGAGGGCGATGAACATCGGGGCAGGAGGGAGAAGGGTCGTGGTGGATGAGTAGGGAAAGATTACATTCGTAGTCCTGCCGTATACGGATGATCGTTCACGCGGTGGCATTTCGAACTGGAAAGGATCGAGGAAAAACCGGTTCGGGCTTCCTACTTCGAGCGAGTCCTCTTCGTACATCGTTTTTCTTCAGGTTTTTTTGTTTCTTTTGAAACGTAGTAAAATTTTCTTTTGCTGTTTTTTTTAGGTATCTCTTTTGACAAAATGGAAATTTTATGGTTGGATCGATCGATATTGGAATTAAGGATTGGGGAAAAGTGGGGAGGGGTGGGTGAAGATTGTTTTTTTTATACGTTTCGAGTCGAGTTGAATAAATTTTGCTGTTTCATTTTGGAGTTAAACAAAAAGATAATGAATCGAACTCACAGATGACTCGCTCGCGACACTTGATCCGGCGATGGCGGTGTTATCACGAGTGTCGGTTCCTTCTGTATAATCGCTTCCGGCTGCATATGAATCGTGTGACGTTTCTGCTGTCGCAGATCCTTGCTCGAGGCGAAACCTGGGAGACCGTCGCGTTTACGACGACGGCCGCTCGTCCCAAAATTCTGCAAGGTTCCCATCGATGGAAATCGAAAACTCCATGCTATGCCTTTTCATTAAAAAAATAAAACACACAAATGTAAAATTAATAACGACATAATAATAATAATAATAATAACGATAACGGACGAGAAACGATGAAAATTACAAAATATCAATTTTCATCAAACGAAAAAAGAGTTTTTATTTTTCGTATGAAAATTTGTCTTGTAATTTTAATCATTTTAATAATATCAATATTAATAAATATAACATTGATAATCAAATTACGAAAACAATGATTATTCGAATGAAAACTTTGTATTTTTTTTTCTATACCTCCTAAAATAATTTGAATATTCAAAATCGAAAAAAAAACTAATCTTCTACGACGGAATAAAAGAATTTCGAGGGTTTTGAATCAATGCCTGTTAGCAGTTCGTCGAAGAGATAAGCGATAATGAATAATCGAAACGTGATGCGATAATCCCGAGCCACATGGCTTTAAATCGTGCCACGACGAGGAGGACTCGTACGAAGCGATCGAAACGAAACAGCGACGAGTTGCGAGAGACCCTTCTCTTTTTTATTTTTTTGTTCGTCTCTCTTTCTCTCTCTTTACCTGCGTCCTTTACCTTTCGGTCCGACCATCTTCGGTCCCTCCATTCACTCTCGCTTCGTTCGAACGTTTGTGGTAGCGAAAGAAAAAGGACGAGTGGCCGGCGAGGGAGGGTGGGGGTAGAGAAAGAAGAGAGAAGGGCACTTCAGAAAGCAAGAACTCTCGAGTTTTATTGTATTTACACGTGGCGACC
This sequence comes from Netelia virgata, assembly GCA_951802705.1. NCBI lineage: Eukaryota > Metazoa > Arthropoda > Insecta > Hymenoptera > Ichneumonidae > Netelia > Netelia virgata. Next base: position 6,934,444 of record OX637865.1, read on the forward strand.
CTAAACTCGACTTGGAAAGTTGAAAATTTTGACTCGACGTCAGGAATCGTTTGACCCGTAAATTTTTTTGTCCTCTCGCGTGAATCCTCTTCTTTTCCCCCCTATAATTACGAAAATTTATCCGTTACGATAGATCGTTTCGTCGCATTTCGTAATAATTGCGGTTGTCTTGGTCATCGAGGCTCGTCGAGCGTGACACGCGGCATCGTTACACGATTTGTACGTCTCTCGTCTATTTATTTAGTCATCGCGATTCACGAGAATCGTTCACGAGTGTTTCATTCAGCTATCGAGAATAATGTTTCTTTCGTCGGTCGACGATTTCCGTTTCGAGAAAAATCTCGTTTTTCGTTATTCGATCGAAAAATCATATAAAAATAAAACTGCATAATTGAACAAAAGATACAAATGAGATTTCGATGAATTTATTATTATTATTTTTTTTCGATCAATCGTCATTTAGTTTTATTTACAGAGATTTTCACGATTGATTATTATTGATTGAAAAAATAAACGAAGTTATATTTTCAAGATAAATAAACAATGGGTTTAATGCATTTTTCATGAGAGACGTAAGAAAAACGCATCGATAAGGAAAATTTCAATTTCCAATACGAGATTGTGGATAAAAAAATTCTTTTTTTTTCAATATTTTTCTTTCGCATCCTCGATTCATTCAGACTCGAAATTCATGAATTATTCCGGACGAGGGCCTCGTGTCGCGTTGGGAATACGCTCGTGCATCGTGAATATATATCGAGCGCATACTTGTCGTCCGGGTCCCGAGAGCTGCTAAAGTCTCCGACGAAAGATAGAAAGAAAAAAAAATTAAGAAAAAATTGCGACAGAGATCGTACACGCGGTGACGCAGGTGTGCGTTCGTCTCGTTCGTCTTGTATCCGTACCCTGTGTATTCATATATATATATATATATGAGAGAGAGCCAGATATATGGGGCATTCCAGTTCAATTTGGCAAGTCCGTTGACCCCAAAATCTTGGATTCGCCAGTAACGCGACGAAGACGTTCGAACCGTGGCCAGGGCGAAGTCTCAACTTTTTCAAGATTTTTTTAGGCCACGCGATCGCGAGATCTCCGTCATCGAATCACGACAACTTTCGAAATCTCGTTTTTTTTTCTTTCGAACGTAGGTAGTTCGCTAGTGGTCTCTCGTATCGATAAACAAGCGATATCCTTCTTGCTCGACTCGAAGTCCTCTTTACGAGAAAATTGATTCAAAACGTGGTCAAAAAATTTGAGACTCATGATTTTTGGATTTTGAAAATTATTTTCGAGTTTTGCAAAAAATTATCGAGAATTGTTTCAAACGATCTTTTTCGTTCTAAACGATTCGACAGGAAATTAATATCGATTGACATTTTTTTTGAAATTTTTTCAAAAATTTTAAAATTTTTGAAAAAAAAATTATGAAAAAAATGTTGAAATTTTTTTTTTTTAATTTGATATTCCTTCGTGAATTTGAGAGATCGCAAGAGCGTAGTTTCGATCGAATCCCAGATTATGAGGTCACTGGGGCTTGCTCGATTCGAGTCGGAACGCCCCGTACAACGCGTATTATGTATACAGCCATACCTACGTAGTACGGGGAGGTAACGATACCTGGGCGACACTGATAAGACGTCAGTTTGTCCAGATAAAGTTCTACGCAAACTCCTCGTTTCTCCTCGCGTCTCAACGTTTCGTTACGTATTAAACCACATTTTTGCCTTTTTCGTCGACGCGTCAAATTTTTCGAACACTTTTTAAACCGACGAAAATATTGTGAAATCGGAACGAAAAACTGGAATTTTTCGTAAAATCCGTAGGCATAATATTTTGCTTACGAACTGTTTTTTTGCTGCATCGCTCGAATCCGTGTTTGCCCAAAGTCCAAGAACCCCGCGAAATAAATTCTCTCCCCCCACCCTTTCTCATTCTGAGTCTCCCCTCTCCATCAACCTCGTGTTTATTACGTGCTCGAAATTTCAATGTATCGCTCGGGATCGCGAAGAGCCTTCCGATTTATCGGAAATTGGAATTCCTTCGAGCCTTTTTCAGCATCGTGTTTCGAACTTGAGACGAGGAAAGAGAGAACGCGGGATGAGAAAAAAACGTGTTTTCTATGTAAATTTATATTTTTTTTAAAAAAAGAACGTAGGTATTGTCATCGAGAATTATAAAAATCTGATGTCATTTTTGTAACGATATATACAATTTTTTGGGACGATATTTATTTTGCACATTTTGTTGAAAAACACTCAGTTTCACCGAACTGTTAATCATTTTCTCCCGTTACATATTTTTTTTACTTTGTTTTTATTTTATTTTTACATTAATTATCGTTCACTTTTTATTTCAAACTTATGACTCAACGTTGTTTCAAAAACAAAAACTTTTTGTTTCGAATTTTTTATTTTTTTTTTTTTTCCGTACAATCGTGCAATTATTTGTCAACAATTTTCCATGATTTATCTACGTTTTGGCTCGTAAATTTGATTTTTCGATCAAATCGTTTTTCTCTCCGCACATTTTTTCATTCTTTTTTTTAAACTTTATTTCTTCACTAACTTTGACTCCTTCGTGATTTCAGTTTGCTAGCGGTCTTTCCCATCTTGTTCCCATAACCAGGGTGTCCGCACGTGTTGCTTTTCTCGTCTCGTCGTCTATGATCGTCGTAGGTGGAAATAAGAAAATTTGTATTTGAGAAAAAAAGAAGAAACGAAAGCGAACAATTCTCGTCGTTTGACTGGCAGACGTCTTCCGCGCTCTCTGGCGCTCCCGTACCGTCTGGCGCTGTACTGTGCTCCGACCGTCTCTCTTGGTCCCTCTTTCGTTCTCTCTTTCTCTCTTTCGCTCTCTCTTTCTCTCATTCGTTCTCTTTCTCCCTCTCTCTTTCTCTCTCTTCGTCGTCCTCGACGTCGTCACAGCATAACGCGATACGACGCTGCTAACTAGGCTCAAACATCAGTCGGTAGGTTGGTCCGCTGTAGCGGTATGCACGACTATAAGCGATCGACTGCTTCTCGACCAGTCGAAAGAATGTATATTACCAGGCACTCTTGATGGTTGGTAAGGAAAAGAGTCTAAGCAAAGAGACGTAGGAATTTTTCGAGAGTGGGAACGAGAAGGACGAAGAGATTCGTGAGACTGTACGGTGCTGCAACTGTTGCTGCTACTTGTTACTCGATGGAGGGGAACCAACGCTCCCGAGACTACAGGCTCGTTCAGAAAAAATTATACAAATTACAAATTTATTTTTATTTTGAAAACTTTTCGAATAAAATATTCAACCGTTGGAAAAATTATTTTTCAAGTCAGCGATCAATTTCGGTTGATTTATTTCATGATTTTGTAACGTATTTAATGTATATATATATATGTTTCAATAATATAATATATGAATAAATAAAATTAATAAATTATTTGAATTTTCTTATATTTTGATTTTATTTAGGTGAGCAAATTTTATAATTGATAAATCGCGGCTGTGAAATTTGATGAAAATGAACAAATGAATTTGACGCGGATGTCGAAGTTATTTTGTATAGGCCTGTAGGGCACAAGGATAACGAAGGCTGAAAACCCATGCGCAATGAGAGACGGAGCAAAAGCGTGTGCAGCGTTAAAACGTTTTGCGTGCACACGTTGCGGCCACGTGACCAATACACTCAGCAGCAACTGTAATATCCTAGCTTACGTTTTGCTCCGTATGTGATGTCATCGGGACACCCGGAGTCTCCGTTCCATATGTACGTCGTGCAGATACGATCGTCGCGGATATAATCGTCTTGTGAGACATTTCCAATTATCAAAAGATGCCGATCTAAACGATTATAAGATCGTTACGAGTAAAAGCTATTTTCGTACAATAAGCGTTGTAAAATTCCAACATTCTACCACGAATATTCACCAACTAGAAAACACGAGGGAAAACTTTGTATCGAAAATGAAAATTTGTCGAAAATCACTAAAAAAAATGAGTTTTAAAAATAGAAACAAAAATGAATCAATTATTAAGATTATCCTTTAATATAGATTTTCTCAAATATCATGCGAATTTGCTAAAAAAATGTATTTTGTTTTGGAATTTATAAATTTAAAAAAATCGTGAAATTTTGCAAAATATTAACCGCGGCTGATTAGGTAATTGTCATTTAATCTTTTTTTAAAATTGGATCAAACATCTTACACAAATTTTCGAAAACCAATATTCCAAATTTTTTCAATTCTTTCGTTACCAGAAAAAAAAAACGAGAACAATTTGAAACGAAAGAAAATCCTCGTTCAAAAAACACACGCGTCATGCTTCCTCGAATCTTCCTCATCCCGTGTATATAGCGCGGTCGTTAGACGAGAGATCTCGCGATTAACAAACTATCCGAGATTGATAAAGCGAAGATCGTATTAAAATTCTCGCGAACATCCGCGAGTCCGTTTCGATGATCGGTCCCACGTCCCGCGAGACGATATTTTACAATTGCGACCAATGTATATTATTTCACTCGAGTCTCGTCTCGCGACCGCGACGATAAATTAATCAGTGCGAGAATTTGTTTTAGTATTTTTTTTTCTTTTTTCTTTTCTCAATTTTTTTCCTTTTCATTTATTTTCATTCGTATTGCTCCTTCGGAGTACATCGAGTTTTACAACAATACTCGCTATATATACGACGATCATATATATATATATATATATATATATATTTATTTTATTTTTTCAATTTTCATCCCCCTCTCGTAATTTGTCATCCCTCTCACGAATAATAATATCTAGCCGTACACGACACGAAATATGTTTTTTTGTTTCTTTTTTCCTCTATACTTTTGTATATTATTATATACGACGGTGGTATGTATATACATTTATTTATTTATGGAAATTATGTATATGCGCGGGTGGAAAAGAATTTTTGTTCGATAAGTCGGCGCGTTTTGAAAAATAGAAACGAAGAGAAGAAATGTACACGAAAAATAGTCGGCACGTCAAACTCCGGCCTCGCTGATAATACGCGAGCACGCGAGAAACGATTTTAAAATGCGAAAAACAGACTCATCGACGAACGTGTGTATGGGGCGTTCCGGCTCAATTCGATAAATCCTTGAATCGATAAATTCACGTTCTCGAAATTGTTTCTTGATTTTTGATATCGTTGCTGCAATGATAAAAAGATACAGTTTTTTTTGTAGATTTTTCCGATCGGCCCTTATTCGATAACGATCGAAAAATATCTCAAGGAAAGAAGTGTTTAGACGCGATAGACAAAAATCTGAAAAAAATCGCAAAAATTTCTGTGTTAAATATAAATATTTTATTTCTATAATTTTGTTTTAGATTTTTGCTCCTGTTTGCTCTTTTTTTAATCAATTCTGTTTCTTTTTCTGTCCAAAAATTCGTTATCGAAAGAAGGGAGTGGAATAGTAAAAAAAGATGCAATTCTTTTAAGGGTTGTGAGAATTGTGTGAGAAAAATTGGGAATCAAATTCCTATAATCGAGTTTCACGGATTTGCCGATTTGAGCTGAAAAGCCCCATACGTACACTCAGTAAAGCAAAGAAAATGGCAAAGAATAATTTCTTCGTTTCTCTTGTGTCAGATCGACTTTACTCCATAATTGAATAATTGCTCGCGTTGTACGAGTTCGCGCGACTCGTTTCGGTGCTGAAAGTCTAGAAAAAAAAGTTCAAAAATAATAATAAAAATGTTTCACGCATGTTTCTCGCTAACGAACCGCTCTCAGGTACGCATACACAATAATTACAATGTATTCATGGCGGTACGAAAATTTTTTACCAGACATATGTATATATCTATTTTTTTGCTGTTTCACGAGGCAAACTGTCGATCGTAATTGTTTCATATTCCAATTTTTATTTCTGCTCGTATGAATTTTCCTTTGTCGGAGGTTAATGAGGTTTTTCGCAAGTATTCAACGTTACTGGAAAATTGTACGTTTAAAAAAAATCAATAGCTCGCAGTCCGAGTGTTTTTTTTTTGTTTTTTTAACTTTTTACTTCGAGATAAACTAGCATTGCATATCGTCAATTTTTCACATGGGCCGGAGAGACTCATTGACCGTTCGCTGATATATTTTTCATCCCGCGTCTAAAATATTCAAACGTTGCAACGGACACGGGCGAAAATTTGATTTTTCAATTCTGCCCGTGGCAATTTGATAAAGTTTATTTTCTGTTTTTTCATCGAGTAAATAATCAAAAATAGATTGAAAAGTTTATTAATATTTGAACATCGTAGTAATATCGGTAGAGTACGTTTTTTTTTTCATTTTGCCCATTTCTGTTCGAAGAGAACGAAATTGTTTCGTCGAGCTCACAGACTCTCGTAACGAGCGTGTTTTACGTTGTCAGCGATTAAATCGATTCATCCAATCTCATGCGGGTCGTACGTCCACTGTTTACTCGCTATTTTTAGAAATAAATAGCTTTTTTTTATCGAGTTGGTTTAAAATGTCGAATTTCACCCAAACCAAAAAGTCGGATTACAAAAATCGAGTTGTCGATGAAAAGTTGTATGAACGAGTCGAGCTCTCTGTTCTTTTTCCCTCTCATTTTCCCTCATTCGACCTTGAAAGTTAATTCCGCAATGACCAAGGTAAACCTCATTTTTGATTTTTTTAAAAATATTTCTTTTCCTCTCGTTCCAAAGTCATCGAAATCTCCGCACTCGACGAAACGATTTATAATCCACAAGTTATTCTCATGTTATTACGATAATGAGTTACGGCGGCAAAAAACTCGCGCGAAATACGAAAAAAAAACTGTACAAAAAGTGTGTATCTTCGTACAAGTATAAAAAAGACGCGCGTAGAAGTTGTTTGAGTGTATATAATTAAAGGCAGGTACGCTAACCACCGTGAGAAAAACTTAACAAAATTATTCCAAGCTCAAAATCCTCGTCAATTTGGATTTTACGAAAATTTTCATACAAATTTTGGGCTCTCAATAATTTTCTTTTTTTCTCATCGGGGTACAATTTTCTATGTTTCGCAAAGGTTTACCCCCCGTACGACTGTTGTTGTCCCACTTCTCTTCACTATAGTACAGTTGACAATTCACGTTGAAAAGTTTTGCGATAAAATGATAAAAATTTAAAAAAATCAAATTAATTATACATTTTGATTTATTTCTTATTTGTCAATTCCATCTTCGGACTTTGAGTGCGACGTGAAATTCTGCGAATTAATTGTATCGACGATATGTCAACGTTGATCAACGCGTCGCAAAAATTTTCATCGTAATTACATTTGAATTTTTGAAAACCACGAAAAAAAAACCTTTGTCCGAGAAAAATGTACGACGGACGTGCGCAATCTTAAGATTTACACGGTTCGATTAAGATTATCGTGTGCGTTGATCTTTCGACGAGAGTACAGTGTTTACAAGTTCTAAATTCATTTTTTATCAGCTCGGACGTTTTTTTTTTCGTCGCATTTGGAATCGACGCGACGCTCGAATTACGAACGCTCGCGTTTCCGTTGAATATAATACTTTCATTTGTTTCACGGGTCAATCGGAGCGCCTTTTAGGTTCTGTTTTTTTTTGTCTTTTTGATTTAATTCTGTCTTTTTAAAAATTAATTCCCACACGTGTACCCGTAACGTCGGGGAAGTAATGCAAATGGAACATCGATCCGTCCTTATCGACACTGTGTTCACCCTCAAATTTTCGAACAACGGTTGTCCAATATCGACGGAATATACGACGCTTAGAAGGATAAATTTTTTTTTTTCGTTCCCTCGAGACTCAAAATTGACATCAAATTTTCTCTAACTACGACCTATGTTTTTTTTTTTAACACCAAACAGTTATTAATTATCGGCGATGATTCATCGGATTTTTTCGTAGCTGTAAAAAGGAGTTTACTTTGTTTATTAGAGAATGAAAAAATGAATGGAAACGAACGAAAAGAAAAACCAAACGAAAATGTGAATCATAATCTTGGAAAAATGTTTGTTTTTTTTAACATTATTTTTGATTTCCATATTTTTTGTTTAAGAATTTTCTCTTCGTCCATTTTCATTGGATTATTTTGTTTTTGATAGCGCGGGCAGTGGCGTTCGACTCGATCTCGTAGGGCGATTGATAAGAAAAATTTACTTCACAAGTTCTGAAAAAACTCGACGATCGGATTAGGCGTCGTACATTTTTGTTATCATCGTCGTTGGAACGACATTGAACATTTAATTTCTAGATGTTGTTTATTTTCAAAAATTTCGTATTACTTTATTTATTTTAATTGAAATATTCATCCTCGTCATTGATTCGAGAGACGGTAAGAGATATTGACATTACTGACACAGATAGGTAACGACGGTTGACCTGGATGAGCACGTTGAGAATTTATCAAATGATTTCAAATCATTTTTCGACGAAATAATTGTTTTTTCGTTTTTCTTTTTTCGTATAAATTAAGAATAATTTGAAAAAGTCTCAGTTGCAATAATAATAATTCGTGAAAATGAATATTTTTCACAGAAATTTGTAAAAGTTAGCCGGATAAACAAATATTCGTAAAATTAATTATTTTTTCCAATTATTTTGTTGAAAAAATGATGATTTTTCAATGATTTTTCATCGAAATCAAATTCGTCGTTTCTCTCGCGAGATCTTCTCTCGCGATAATTACAAACGGACATAAAATTCTCGCCTCGCTGCACGTGTGTTTGCAGGTGCGACGCGTCTCCGCTACTTGACTCTCGTCAGCACAAATATATATTTTTTCCCTCTATTTCTCTTTGAAAACAAACAATTCGTCGTAACGCGACTAAACTGGACCAAGGTTGAAGACGCGTCGTGCGTTACGCAAAAGTTTAGCGCTCTTCGAACGTTTCTTCTCCCGCCCCTCCGTCGCTCGTACAAAAAAAATCGTCGCACACATTCAAGCGACGACAAATATTCTCCTCGCTTCCGGGCAACCAATAAATAAAAATAAAAAGAAAACACAAAAATCCATCGATCGTACGTGTACAAAAAAATATTTTCAAACAGATTTTCGTTCGTTACGCCATTTTTCGACGTAGACAAAAAACGTAAAATCGTCGATTTCAAAAAGAAAAACTTTCATTATCCAAATTCCAACATTCGAATTTTCATGAAAAATAAAATCAAATCGTATCACAATTACAAAATTTGTATTTAACGCATTTCTTTCTGTGTTATTTATCATTAAACGTATCGTTTTTTTTTTGTATAATCGGTATATTTTTTGAAATGGCTCTCTCTCTCTCTTGTGAAATCCTATTCGACGTAGTTACGTTCGATAAATCTCTCTCTCTCTCTCTCTATATATATATATATATAGACACACAGAGATTACGAAATGAGTACAACATACACGGGCCAATAAGCTGGTCGTCGTATCAAGCCGTTCAATTCCCGTTGTGTTCCGCAGCCCCCATCGACTCCGCAATGCTCATTCGGAGGAAAACAAAAGAAAAAAATATTGAAACAAAAACCGAAAAATGTTAAAGAAAACATCTTCTCCTCATTCGTTTACTTTTTTGCATTACGTGTTTCTTTTTTTGTTCGTTTTGTTTTTTTTTTCTTTTTTGTTACAAATCGTTAAAACAAGCATTACACCGAATAATATATATAATTAAAACATCACCGTTACGTTTATATGTTCCCAGCATTTTTATGTGTCGTTCGCAGCTCGACGGGAAAAAATCCTTGCGTCACTACGCACGAACGACCAGCACAATTTTTTTTTCTTTTTTCTTTTTTTTCTTTACGCATATATTACGCGCGTACAAATGCGCGAAAAATACAATAATTCTCCACGGGCGAGATGTCGACCGAGAGGAGACTCGATCGCGCTTGTGCGATCGATCGTCACGGCACGATTAATCTATATCGATCGATTTTTGTGTGCGCGAATTCGTTTTTTCTCTTTTTTTGGTTTTTCGTTTCTTCTGTTTATTTCTCTTCCGTTCTCTCTTCCTCTTTACACAGGTCGCGAGAGAGTTTAGAGTAAGACGCAGGCGGTGCCGTGTATGACCTCGGCTATGAACATCGGCGAGCCCGCGCCAAGTCCACCGTCGGTCTTTCCTTGCTCGTCCTTCTCGTACTCGCAGTCGAAATAATGACTCTGCGAACACAATCAACTGATTTAACGAATTATCGTCGAGCCGAGGTAGAAAGAAAAAAAAAAACAAAAAAAGAAAACACAATTTTGACAAAAAATCGTAAATTTTTAAAACGCTCTGCCCTAATTACCGTTTTGTAAAAGGAAAACAATGTGTTATCAACGAACCGTTTCAACGGCAATTGCGAAATTACATCCTTTTTTCGTATCACGTTATATTTTTCTTATTTTCCTCGTAATCTCTGAATTTTTCATAATTCCGAGAAACGACACTCATCGACCTGATTATTTATTAATCGCGATACTTCTCCATGGCGCATAATGAATACGTTCTGCGAAACGTGTTTTAAAAAATTCGTAGCTCTTCATCAATTATTGCTATGTTTAAACTTTTAGCTGAAAATGCACACACACATACACAAATATATATATATATATATATATATATATATATATATATATATATATATATACAGTTTATGCAAAGAAGATTAAGTTCTTGAAGCATTAATTATACGATGGGAACCGAATTTGAGCTAATTCTCTCTACGATCCTTGCAGGGTTCTGTATTCACTGCTATGTAAACGCATATACATGTACACACACACACTCATATATATATATATATATATATATATATATATATATATATATATATATATACACAGTTATATTTACACGAGTATGTACAGGTTGAAAATGAGAAATTAATTCCACCCCTTCGAGCTCGTCGTGTTCAGCAAACGCCGGCCCGTAAACCCGATATCCTCACTCGCCGTAAACCCAACGTGTACGTATGTATGTATAGAGGAATAACGAAAATCGATAGACGGCCCATCAGCTAATAGAGTAGCTGAGAGAAGGGAGGAAGAGAAGGGGGAGGGCTAAGGCTAGTACCATTGGCGAGAGACAGAGACAGAGAGAGATGATAGAGTTAGGTCTCACCTGACAGTCGAAGCACCTGCACTGATCGCTCATCTTGCACGTGATGCCCCATTGCTTGGCAACGGCTCGGTAGAGTTCCTTGCTCGATTTGTGAATTATTTCAGGTCCCTTCGCTGGTGTTCTTCGACCTCCGCCACCAGCCCCACCGCCGCTACCGTCGGGACCGCTACCCCCACCACCGGAACTTCTCTGCATCTCGTCAGTTTTGTTTCGACGCTGATCGTTTCTATCCTCGGCGACATTCTCCCTACGTTGCTCGTTGACCCTTCGCTCCTCAGCCAGTTTCTCCTCGGTCTCGTCCTCTTCCTCGACGTTCTCCTCCGGATTCGTCGTTGAACGCTTCAGTCGGGTCTGAAAACAAAAAGAAATGAAAATATATAAATAAAAATGGGAAAAGTTGGTTTTTATTTCTACGGCGAATAACGATGAATGATCGTTTGTCGTTGATTAAAGGAATTAATCAATTTGGTGCGATGTTAATAAAAAGAATAATTCGTAATAATTAATAATCATAAATAATAATAATTAATAATAATTAGTGATAATAATAACGATAATAATACAATTTTATTTATTATTGTAAAAAATATCGAGGCTATGACACGGATAATTAATCGTTATCGAGAGAATTTCCTCGGGTATGATAGCGAGTATCGGGGATTGGTTGGTATTGAAAAAGTAAAAAAAAAAGAAAAAAATGCACGGCGACAAGAGGACGCTTGAAATTGCGCGACAATGTCCATTGTCGGGTGACAATTGGACTATTTGTCATTGAATAAACTTCCGGTTATGGATGAAACTATTCGTTATTGTGTATCGCGAATAAACGAGAGAACCCTCATATTTTCCCGACATGGCAATTGTTGGACGAGGACAATGGGGCTTGTCGTTCATCGCACAATAACTGACGTTTCTCTCCCTCCCTCTCCTTCTCTCTCTCTCTCTCTCTCTCACTCTCACTCACTCATAAACATTGACAAGCAATTATACGTAACAGTCGCGTTGTCGTCGAATCAACGTTCGGCATCGACGCAGCACGCATACGAGAAAGAGCGATTCGAAACAAAAATTGCCTTTTCTTTTTTTTTTACATTTCGCATACATTCTTCCATGAAATTTCAAAATTTAACGCATCGATAAATCCTTCGGTGTTCGGTTCGCAAATGACCGAAAAAAATGCTTTGTTTTCGTATCTGTAAACCGTGCTTTTTGCTTTTTTTTTCTTCTTTTTTATTATACCGAATAAATGATTTTTGTATTTTTCAATTGAATTTATTTGTTTGAAAAATTTTAATTCGAAAGAATTTTATTTTTTCATACGAGAACGATAAAAGTTATTAGAAAAATGTGCGCTATATCGATTTGCATTTTCCATGGCTGACTTTATTGTCGCGGTGTGTCGCTCGCGCGGCCCGACGACCGCGACGTTTCGACCGCGAAACGAATTATAAATACGGCATATTTTTATCGAACGCGAACACGCGTTAACGCACCGTTGAAATTGCGAGGTTAACCACATACGACGAACGTACGTACGTTCCAACGTGCGAGAACTCTGGGATATTCCAACGTACCCGAAATATATTTCAAACTCAATTCTCTCGCGACCGCCCTACGATATTTTTTCCTTTTTTTTTTCATATTTTTTTTCTACGTCTATACACGTCGTAAATTTATGAATTAAATTGGGTTAATTTCATAGCCGACACGTATTCCGGGCTAGCTTGTCATCCAGGGCGAGACAACGAGGAGGACGTCGCCTTTACACGTACATGTTCGTAAAATGAGCGAACGAGTGCCAGAAAACTGCGTCGTTATTTATCGCGAATGGTACGAAAGGCGTATTTATGGATATTGGGACGTTGAAATCTGGGTGAAAAAAAGACACGGTCCACGGACTCGCGAAAATACGCGCTAACGCGTGTTATGTTTTTTTTTTGTTTTCAATTAAATATTTTTTTTTTACAATTTAATTAACACTTTAATTATTCATTATTGAATTCGTTCGTTAAACAAACTTGTGAAATTGATACAAATTCGAAAATCTATCGACTTTGAGAAATTGATAAGAAGTGTGTGAAAATTCATAACGAATTCGTAAAAATTTGTAAAAATGTCAAAAATTTGTCCTCGAGTAAAAAGTCTTAAAGTTCGATATTCTAAAATCGATCGATAAAAAACTGTTGTTCTCGTAGAAAATTGTCGTTACTCACTTCTTCGAGAACGTGTTGATAAGAGGGTGGTGGCGAGTCGGGAAATCCAGTGGCGTTTTCGTTGCCGGGTGTTTCAGGTCGGCTGCTGCAGCTCGCGAGAGCTTGTACATTGCTGTTCGGTTGATATTGCTGAAGATGTTGGGCGGGCTCGTCGCAGTCTACGCTGCTGCTGTGGCTCTCTTTGCTGCCGTTGCTACGAGACTTCGACATTTTCAAAAATCTGAGCTTGAACGGCGCCATTACGAACGTCGATCCTCGATTTCCCCCAAAAAGTTTCTTCTCGCGTCACAAGAAAAAACCAAATCTTGAAACAAAAATTAATAACAAACGATCTAATTAAAAATTTCTCGTTATCAGAAATATTTTCTTTCTCTTATCAATTTCATTATTTAAAACAATAATGTCGCGAGTCGAATCTGTGGCGGTAGAACGTGACGAAACGACCGAGAATTACGATTTTACGACGATAAAGGTCTAACAACAACAAAAACAATCATAACGATAATACTAATTAATAATGATAACAATGATCACAAACTAAACTTCGTACAGCGTCTTGAGACACGTTTCGCTTCTCGAAACTATGGTAAAGTTTCGCATTGCATACCGAAATCTCAACTGATTCGCGCCCCCTTCCTTTCGTTACATTCGATATTATTGTACTAACACACACATATTTATATATCTATATATATTTTCATAACTATATTATTGATAGTTGTTAAATGGAAGTTATCCCATAAACTCGCTGGCACGAGTTGCTCATGGATGGTAACATGCTAGTTTGACAAAGAGAATGAGTTTTCGCGGGATAGAGACGTAGTGGCGGGGTAGAAGAGTTTTATATTCTTCTACCTCTCTCTCTCTCTCTATCTATCTATATATATATATATATATATGTATATATTATATAATATAATATAAGTATACATATAGTTTATGTATTGGACGAGAGAATCGTCCAATCGCGAAAGCTTCACGTTTCGCGACCCTTCTACAGCAGAGTGAAACCGACAGAACGCATATATATATATATATATATAAGAAGAGCTACGTTACCCTGGAAACGCATGTATGCATCTGCACGTCGACCTACTGACCGGATTTCCCGGCGCGTTTCGCGACTGTTTCTCCATCGTCCTGTGACGACGTGCCGCGCACGTCCAGAAAGGGTGCATTCATCTCGCTGTCTCTCTCTCTCTCTCTCTCTTGCACTCTAATTCCTGAGTACAAACTCAATTCTTCAAGAACGGCCCCTTCTTCAACATTTTACGACGTTTCTTCGGATTTCGATCTCGTTTCGAATTTTTTATTTTCTTCCTGATGAAATTTCATCCCCATTTTTTTCGTAAAATCTTATTAAAGTAATAAAAAGATAGGATACACGTGTATAAAAATAAAACGTCGTGATTTCGATCGTGAATCACGAAGTTTCTCTTTTTTTTTTTGGTTTAATTATTATTCGTACGCGATATCGCGGACCTGTAGAGAAAGGCCATAATCGCGAAATTAGTCCCGAAGGAGCACTTGGACGAAATTAATTGGAGTCGTTCAATTCAATTACGGCTCTCACGGGGTAGTGTAATGCGTATAATAAATTATGGATCTTCTCTACTACTGGTCGTGAGATAAAAAAAAAAGCAAATAATTTTCCTCGGCAGTTTTGCCTGCCAGATGGTCTTGTTTCGGTATTCGTGCGAGCTATATATGTGTATATATATATATATATATATACGCGAGCTTCGCGTTTCAATTTAATCGGGAACGAAAGTATATTATAATTTCGCGAGATCGCATCTGGTCCCTTAATATTCCTAAAAGTAACGAGCTGGACAAAGGGAGATAACGAGAGAGAAAGTCGTTTTGGAATATAATTATAATATTCGATTATTCAATAATAATTCAATTAACTGAAATAACAATATTAATATGTTTATTCGTATTTTTGCGTGCATGTGTGTGCGTATATGAAAGATTTTTAAGTTATTAATGTAACGAAGATCGTTAGTCATCGAGTGTGTCGATAAAAAACGAAGTAATGAACGAAGTTCGGAGAAAAGTGTTTTTCAGTAGTATAGGTCAACGTTATATCATACGTGAGTAGTACAGGACTATGCTGCGCAGGCGGCACCACCGAGCTTCGGAGATCTCTCGGTGTGTTAAACTTTCCCCCCGCGTGAGTGTACCAACCCCTGCCAAGGTCAAACAAGCTCATACGTTCATCCCTCTCTCTCTCTCTCTCTCTCTCTCTTTCGTTCTCTGTCCTCTTTTATCAGCGGGCAAATGAACTTTCGTCTATAAATTAATAAAAAAAGTAGCAAATAAAAAGTAGCATATTCTCTCATGAGATGAACGAAAGGACGTGAACATAATTCTATACCTTCCATGTTTTCATAAAATTGTATCGTATTCTTTTGCCGAGAATATTTCCCTGGAACGGTACGAATGTTGGCCGAGTGAAAAGAAGGGAAGAAGGCCGTTGGAAAATTGAATTTCAAATTAATCCGAGGTTCGAAAGAGGATTAATCTAACCGCTCGTCTTATCCTCGTTATTTTCAACCCCCTTTCAACCACCCCGGTACTTTCGTAATTTTAATATCGTGAAAATTAAAGGATTTCAAGAAATTACAAGCGCTTGTATTATTTACGAGATGAAATTTTCATATTCCACGTCGCGAACAAACCGGCTCAATTTCCGTTTTTCTTGTTTACGATTCGTTGAATTTTCATTACATGCGAGAAATTCTGTCAAAAAAATGAATCATTTTTATTTCTCGTCAAATTGCGAGGCTGAGAGCGAGAGAGAGAGAGAGAAAGAAAGATAGAGATAGATAGATAGATCATAGATTTATTATGCCCTAGCTAGCTATGGTGCAAATTTACAAAACAGTATAGTAAAATAATTAAAGAAACTTATACCTAATTCGTTGAGACATAAACATAACGTTGCTGTAATATTAATTATCAATTTAAATCGAGTCAAGATGCGAAAATTGACAAGCATTTTTTTCGCTCTCTCCTCAGATGGAATGTGCAAGTCTAGTCCAAAGTAACTTTGGTTCGATTAGATTAGATGCTCCTCGTTAATGATGTTTTATAACAAAGCCGTTTTATTTTTATTTTTCTCTGATTTATCTGGTAAAATTCTATGGAAACGGTGTGCGTCCACCACTACCGGATAAGAATGCAGATGATCTGGGCAGTCAAATTATCTCGGAGAGATCGGCAGCCGAATTTATAGTGATTAAGGGATCACCATTTTGCTTCCTTGCAAAAATCGTGGAATTCTTGGTCCAGACAGAAAGAGAGAGAGAGAGGGAGAGAAAAGGAACTTATTGAATCACGGATCGAACGAGTTTCTTACGACATTATGTACGAGCGTTCTCATGGTGGAGAGCGGAAGGGTGAGGGTAGGTTATGGTATTGCCTCTTGGTTGCATCTGGCATATCGGCGAATGTAAACGACGAGGAGAGAGTACGAGCAACGAGAAGAGAGATTGGTGTGCAAACGGCAAAGTAGGTTGCGCAGACACCCCGCGTTGTGTGGATGCGAAACCGCGGAGTTCGTTTTCCAACCCCCTGCCCCTTCTCTCTCTCTCTCTCTCTCTCTCTCTCTCTCTTACTCACTCTCTCGGTACCTTCAAACATCCCCCGCTCATCTCGATCACTCCGACCCTGGTCCGCGACGTATAAACCCCTGGAGTTTCCCCAGGAGTGGGCCGGCCTCCTCGTGTCAGTGGCCCCAGCTAGTTCAAACCCCTCCGCATTCCGGGCTCGCGAAACGCGAACGAGAGAATGAGAGAGCGAGAGACCGAGAGACCGAGAGAGAGAGAGAGAGAGAGAGAGAGAGAGAGAGAGAGAGAGAGAGAGAGAGAGAGAGAGAGAGAGATTGGTGTCCTAGTTTCTGTTCTCTGGCCTACATCGGAGCTTACCCCTTTGTATATCTATATATATATATATATATATATATATATATATATATATATATATATATATACGTATCTCGATCTATACATCGTACCTCATTTCACCCTCTCTTCTATACCGATCGTGTCCTCCTTCTCAACTGCCCTTAGCTGTGTTCCCACAGCTGTATGTCCTCTCCCTGAGTTTCTCTCTCAACTCTCTCTCTCTCTCTTTCTCTCTCGGATTCGCAAAAGCTCGTCGTCTCTCGTACGTTCACTGCTCCTTTCCATGAGTTTCGCTCTTCGCAGCCTCATCGAACTCTTCATACGTACACTCGCGCGTGGATGACAAAGAGAGCGAGCGAGAGAGAAAGAGAGAGAGAGAGAGAGAGAGAGAGAGAGAGGCGAAGAAGTGGGGATTTTCCGAAGAATAATAGAGAAAGGAGAGAGAGAGAGAGAGAGAGAGAGAGTCTCCATTGTCTCGAATGGTTTTCGACGACGTAGCAACTCGTTCATCTTCGGGGCTTTGCAATCCCCCATCCACCGACACCTTTCTATATAGTTCTCCCTTGAATTTTTCTGATATCTCCTCTTCCAACTCTTCGACTCCTTAGCCCGTTGCGTGGTTCGTTCGCGAGAAATTCCTCGCGAACACCGAGAGGACCCTGCTCTGTGTATCGATTTTTGTGTTAAGATCCTATAGGGGCAGGTCGTTGAGGGGGGTAGGGGGAGGGAGAGATTTTCGTTGAGATGTTTGCCGTACGAGTTTCTCGAGAGTTTACGCCGCTGCTTGCTTTCCCCGAAAATTTGACTGTCGAGATGGATTATGAGGGAAGCGGCGATGGAGGGTGAGCTGAGAGAGGGAGGGAGAGAGAGAAAGAGAGAGAACGAGAGAGAGAGAGATAAGGATGAAAACAAAATGACATTCGGAGCGAATGTTACCCTCATTTTCCAGCTGTACGTTTGAATAAATTTAATCTCCTCTTCCATAATGCTATTCCATCTTTATTAATGTGGAAAAACAAGTAAACGAACGATACGGAGAATATAACAAGGGATCTCGAATCGTGCAGTTGACTCATAAAACGATGAAACGATCGAATGAAATACTGGTGATGAAACAAAATATTATTCTTTCTCTCTCTCTCTCTCTCTCTCTCTCTCTCTCTCTGTCTCTCTCTCTCTCTCTCTCTCTCTCTCATTTTCCGTTAGAAAATATCGGAAAAAACATTTCCTCCTCCGATTCGCGATCGAGTTTGTCCTCAGCGGTCAGCGTTTCACGTTCTACGTCGTGATATGTAGGTCACATCAGAGTGCGATGAGCCCCGGCTAGAGAAACCAAACCCGTTGGATGAAAATGCGCGTGGTAATTCTATAGAGATTACGCACACTCGCGCGAATAGACACGTACGTAAACATACATCTCGCGTGAATGATTGACACCACGTTGGGATGAGGAAGACGTGTGAGAGAGAGAGAGATAGAGAGAGAGACAGAGAGACAAAGAGAGAGAGAGAGAGAGACAGAGAGACGAAAGAGATCCTCGAAACGTTGAAATCGATGGAAACAAATATTACGTAATAGCGGTGTATATTTCCCAACGCGATCAACGCTTTTCGGGCCCCCTCTTATTCGATAGGCTCGATTTCATCCCGCGCATCGGTACGTCAACGAGAGAGAGAAAGAGACAGAGAGAGAGAGAAAGAGAAAGAGAGAGAGAGAGAGAGAGAGAGAGAGAGAGAGAGGGAGAAAAAACTCTGTTTCTCCATTTCGGCGTGGTGTACACACGGACGTTCGTGTCAAGAAAGAAAGAGAAAGAAACCCTTTTTTTTCTTTCGTCGAGCCTGGACGATTGATGATGCATTAGTGCTCTGTGTCGTCTGAAAATAGTTCTCGACGAGGCAGATATGTTCTCTCGGTGGATCGTGCGTTCGATATCGTGACGAAAATACGCCCTCGAACGTTAATATATGCCGAGGCTCCTGGAGCGCGTCATCCCTCACCCTCCTTCCACCCTTTACCAAACATACGTATATATAAAGACGTATAAATCAGACAGGATGTATAATTCACCTAAACCCCTTGACGAGATCAAACGTCTTGTCGGCTCGGCTCATCTAGTAATATCGTATACTCGTTAGTCTTAGGGTCGCGTTGGAACCTCAAATCGTCATCGACCTTATCTCGCTCACGAGTGTCTGCAAACTTGGTCGAATATTTCCAAAGTATATTCCCCGAGTCACGATAATAATGATTATAACGATCTTATCAACTCGAAAATTCAAGTATTTAGAGGGTATTATATTATTTTCACTCGTCGTAATAAACTTTAGTTACCGACGCCACCGCCAGAGGCGCTGCGGAGTCGCGCGCGTCCGCGCCTCTAGCGGTAGCGTCGTCAACTAAAATTCGTTACCACCGTGAGAAATATTTTCTTTTAATTTCACCGCCGCAGATTAATCATAATAATTTTCTTATGGCTAATAATAAATATGATATAAAGGTGTATTATCGTTGCTGAAGAACGCGATGAGAAATTCCGGGGCAAATTTTACGTTGCGTCAACGTGAGTTATATTCGACGACGATATGTAATGTACCTAACATCGACTAGGTACACAAATAAACCCAGAGGATACGTTGGACTTAATCCCATCCTTCCGTACTATTATATATGGAGTATGCGTGCGTGTGTGTGTGTGTGTGTGTGTGTGTGTGCGTGTTGTTATCTATGCGACCCACCATATCAGTTCTCCCATAGGATTATAAGGTTCGCGTCCTGACCACCACTCCCCCCCCCCTCCCTCCCCCCTTCACCATCGTATTTCATCCTGCGTGAGAGAACTCCAGGGTAAGGAGAGTTCGGTCACCGTGTCCTATCCCTATATATCTTGTTTTGACTTTCGCGAATGTCATCAACGTGCATCATTTCACAACGTGGCGCAAACAATCCATAAATTATCCGAACATAACTATTATACACATTGCACATATATATATTATATATGCTCTATATATATATATATATATGTGTGTGTGTGTGTGTGTTAATCGTATTACAAGGGTACGTGTATCGTGAAAATACGTTAAAGCCTACCGAGCTTTAGCCCGATCGGCCCAGAGTCCTAAATACACGGAAGGTGGATTTTGCGAGGATGCTGCAACATAACGCGAGATTAGAATCTGAGGTGAGTAGGATTCGAGGAAGGTACAGCTGGCGAGTGAGCGATTCGCTCGCGCTGCCTGGAGATCCTTAAGGGGTTGCGCTAATATAGATCGCTCGAAGTAATCCGGTCCGTCGAGAAATTCTATAACGGGAGAGCGACGAAGGGTGGAAAGGAGGAGGGGGGGGGGCGAGAGGGTTGATGCAACCAGGTCTGAGAAACGTATCTTATCATCTTCAATTTCGAAACTGATGTAAATCGGGTTCAGTCATCAATTACTCGTACTAATATTATACTCGCGTAATAAACTACAAAACTACTATATTTGTCTTAAATAAAAAAATTTAATATCAATTTGCAAATCTTAATTGTTTTCATTTATTTAAAAAAAAGTTATCTGGATATTTATTAAATTTTTGTATCGTTTTTGCGTCCTTTTTGTGAAAATTTTCAATCCGAGACTAGTTCGTTCTTTACGTTGGAGATTTTCTTTTCTATTTTTTCTTTTTTTTTTCTTTTTGTGTTTTCTCGTCACCCGTCGCTAATTAAACGTCCCCGACGAGACTTCGATCTTGATGCGCCATACGGAAACTGGCACAGGCAACTGCCTAATCCACTTTGTGTACTTTCTACGGTCGCCAGGAGTAATTAATGTTCGCTCATTCACCCTCTCTATATAATTTCCGTGTAGTACACGAGTATGTATATGTACCCTATACATTAAGCGTGTTGCTCCGAGACTCTTGCCTCTCTATCATTTGACTGCCACTCTCTCTCTCTCTCCCTCCCTCCCTCTCTCTTTCTCTCTCTCTCTCTCTCTCACTCGTCTCTCTGTGAATTATTCGCCTCGACTGACAACATCAAAAGCTTCGAATGGAAATTATTTTCATGGACGCTCGCACACGTGTTCCCCCACCCTGGTACGTCGGTGTTGCCGACGTAAAGGATGACGGAATCTTCAATAATGAAGTTAAATTTTGCTTGTCACCTACCCGTCCCGACTACACAAAAGCTTTCTCTCCCTCCCTACCCCCTGTAAAGTGCGCGACGGTGTCTATAGAAACCGAGCGAGATTCTCGAGGAGCGCACGAGGCTACCGGAATTTACACGTGAATTATATCGGGCACGCGTTCTTTTCCTCCTCGTACCTTAACTCGCGAATATTTTATCACCCTTTTATAAGACGATCACGTGCCACGTGACGTATGCTATCGCGACTATTCCATTTCCGCGCGAAACGTCGATCGGTGCAACGGATTTTTGAAATCGTTGATGTTCGAGACGAAAAAATATAACGTTACTTTTTTCTTTTTGTTTTTTTCGAATATCGAAAAATTGACACCCAACGTTTTTTCATCTGAAAGGGGTGTAGGATTTGTAATTGAAAAATCTATCATAAACGCTCGAAAATGACGTTAGCGATTCGATCGAAAAACAAACAGGCAAATACACACCCAAAAAAATTAATATTCGTGAACGAATTTTCAAATTCGACGGAAATTTATAAAAATGCCTTTCGTTCGTTTTTTCCTATCGGAAATGTTGAATAAGAGATAGAGAGAGAGAGTAAAAAAGCGCGAGAGAAAGAGTGAGCGAGATGATGAGTTGGTCGATTTTCGTAAAACGACAGCCGCAGAATGCGTGATCCGGGTCTATTAATACGTTCCCGGAAGATTAAACGATTCGGAAATCTCGCCCCCGAGTCAAAATCGACCCTCCTATATACCTACCTACCCCATTGCCAAATTGCCGTGCCAAGGGACTAGAGGTCGTTAGACCTTCGAGCGTAGACGAGTTAGGGAGGGGCGAGGGGTGAGCTGATAACTCTCTCTCGGCGTTCCATTCACGCACCAGCTGATCCTCGATCTATCGTGACGTTGCCCCAACCTCTTTCCATTCCATCGTAGCCACGATTCGACGCAATTTCGCATCTACTATCACGCATCACCGTCGACACAAAGAGAACAATATTCTCTCCTCGACCTCGCGTCCTAACCAAAGTATTAAGAAACTTTCTGTATTTTTGTTCGTTTCTCCCTTT
Organism: Netelia virgata; assembly: GCA_951802705.1. Lineage (NCBI taxonomy): Eukaryota > Metazoa > Arthropoda > Insecta > Hymenoptera > Ichneumonidae > Netelia > Netelia virgata. The sequence goes on from OX637865.1 coordinate 6,956,813, forward strand.
TTCCCCGTTAGTTTTTTGTTTTGTTTCGCGAGAGCAAAACGTCGATCGTGGCGAATTTTATTTTCACGCTCTATCAGCCCCCTCGACAACCGTCGTGAAACGTCCCGCGGGTCTGATACGCAAAAATCACCCCTAACCTATAGTTAAGGGTGGCTTTTACATATTGGAGTTTTAACGACAGGGTCTGTTGTTTTTTTTACGTTTTTTTTATTCTCGCTTACAGCCGCGAGAATAAAATCACGTAAAAACAAACTCGCGTCTGTCCCCCGAAGTAACAGGGGTGGATCGAGGGCTAAGAATTGGAATGGAAAAGTCGAGATACGAGATTTCGTCTATTCGAAAGGGATAAAGGGTTATCGATACGGGGTGAAAATAAATATAAAACAAAAACAAAAAACGATCGTTTCGTAGATTTTTCTCAACGAATGTGCGACGTTCCTCGAATTTTTGGGGATACGTGCGTGTTCGAGGGCGACAACGAGGGGTTGGATGACACTAGGGAGAGGAGGGAGGTGGAGGTTGAATGATAAGAGCGAGAGAACGAGAAAACAGAGATCCTCCCCACGAGGGTGAAAGGACCCGCCGCGGTATACCGTCAAAACATACCACCCCCATCGTTTTATTGATCGACGTTAGAGCGGCGCTGTGAATTTCTCCCTCTCTCTCGCACTCTCGGCATTCTATTGTGTTCTAGCGATTTTTACGCTATTTTTCGCTCTCGCGCAACTCACACGTACCGAATGTTTACGCGAATTTTAAGCCCGCGCGAATTAATAAACAAAGAAAATATCGTTCACTTCGTGTCATAGAAACGTTGGCATTTACTCACCCCCAGACGTGGCTCAAATTTAGCGATGTTTACCGGTGTCTCGTTGCGTTCGTACGACGAAAAACACACGATGATACTCGAGGGGTGTCACGGTGCGGCGGCCATGTTACAGACGGTAGTCAGCGCCGCCGCGCGTCGATTTTATCAACTACGACGCGCTTCGAATTTTCGTTGTATAGGTAGAACGCGGGTGACGGTGGAGGGGGGTAGGGGGGAGGACAAACGGCGTGTTGAAGCGGCGCGCGAAAATGCTCGCTGTATATACATACATATATATATATATATACACGTGTGTGTGTATATGTATATATGTATATATGTGTGTGTATATAGCGAGATAAGAAATGAAAAAAAAGCTCGACAGTCGCGTATTTTTACTTCTCGGCTCTTCATGCTCTCCTTGCTCGTTGCTTTCTCTCTTCCTTTCGCCCGCACGGCAGAAAAACAACACAGGCTTTAAATCTCTTTCTCGCGCGACGTTACGACGCGAATTTTGAAATTTTGCCAAATAATTTCATTTTTGATCGATTTTTTATTCGATTTTTTGAGACCTTTTTTTCCAGCACTTTATGTAACCAATCTTCTCGTTCGCTGAATATTATTCGATAAAGCTTTCGTCGATTTCGTAATTTCTTGGATTTTTGAAAATTCATCAATAAATATTTATATTTCGTCGAAAGATAATTATGGGCCGTCCGCTATCGACCTTATCGTCTTGACCGACCGAGGCGAAAAGGATTTTTCCGACCTTTGTCGATGAAAAAAACAAAAAAAAACAACCGCGAAAGAAAAAACAAAAAAAAAACAAGACGAAATGTCGTTTGGACTGATTTCCGATTAATTAACGTAGTGGGCGGTCGCAATACTCCGCAAATCCATAAATTTCAATCCGCGAACGCCCCCTGGAATTCACGAGCGCGAAGCGGCCGTCGATCTTGCGTTTTTTGTTTCTTTTTTATTTCTTCACCGTTTTCGTTTTTTTATTATTATTATTATTATTCGCTTTCTCGTTGGCCGCGTTAAAAATCACGAGGAGAAAAAATAATTTATCGAGCGTTTCGCACGGAAAGGGAAGAGGAGAGTCGTACCGATCGCTCCCTCTCTCTCTCTCTCTCTCGATTTCACCCTGGAGATTTAATTCCTTCACCCCTTCGTCCCACCATTCCACCTTCTCCCTTTTTCCCCTCCCCATTTCTTCCAGACCCACACCATTTCTATATTTTATCGATATATGCCAGTCACTCGCGATATTTCACATCTCGGAGACGATAAACAAAAATGGTAAAAACGAGAATGATTGGCACGTTATAGCCCCAAAAGTGTTGCCAAACCTCTCGTACACCCCGAGGCCGCGCCACGTTTTTATCGCCCCTCTTTCTCGCGTTTTCTCTCTCTCTCTCTCTCTCTGGTCGTCGTCGTTGATTTTTATTACATCGTACATAAAACCATATCGTATAGCTCATCCGCGTGCCTTTTTTAAGCGTCTGAAGTTTTTTTCATTATTATTATTGGTTTTTTAAACCCCCACCCCCCTTCTCGAATACGTAACCGCAACGCCAAATTTGCCATTACTTATGATTCTTCCCCCACCTTCCTTCCTTATCGGTGGCTCGCGTTGAATAATCAAAATGAGAGAGGGAGAAAAGGGGGGTGGGGTTGAAATTACCGGAGCCGAGAGTTTCTCTCCCACCACACGTTCCACTCGTACCGGATTTTCCAATGTCCCTCGAACGATCTTAAAAAATGTTCTTTTTTTTTCTGCTTTCTTTCTTTCGTTATTTAATTGGACTCTTTCATCGAGCGAGTCAAATTTTTTAATTCAACGGTCGAAAAGTAATTACGGGCCGGTCGTGGCCTGTTGAAAAAAGGGTGAAAAAAAGGAAAAAGAAAAAAAAACGTAAACGAAAAGTTTGAAAATAAATGAAATATATATACGAAACGTGAGAAAAGTGAAAATTCGTATCGTCGAGAATTGGGAACTATTTATTCATATTTTTCACGACGCGATAGAATAGAATTTTGTACGAATGTTTTGTTTCTTTTTTAGTTGTTGTTGTTGTTGTTTTTTTATAAATATCGATACTCGATTTTTTCAAGTTTCTTAATTTTTTGTGAAAACAAAAAAGATTTTTCATTTTATTTTTCGTATCTTCGTTGTCAGTCGCGCGCTGTTCGCAACATTGTAAGAACGAAGGAGCCTCGGGCTGATGAGCACGTACCTCTACATGTTTAGTATGTCAAGCCGTAACATAAGGAGAAGTGTTTCCTACAGTGAGTTAGAGGAGCAGGTAGGAGGGGGTGGCGGGGCTGGGGTGGATGAGAGTAGGTAGGCCTGGAATAAGAACCCTTGATACTTCTTCTCATAATTAATGCGACCCTATCGAACTCCACCTCCTTGCCTATATAGAAACGCTATAGCGTGAAAACACAGCGATCGAATATTTCGAACGGACGGGGGATGAAAAAGCTCACGACAGGCTTTCATCCCACCCTGATTTTGTTTTAAATTAATTTCTTTCCTCTCGATGAAAGTACGAGGTGTTGGAAAATAACCTGTTTTTTTAGGATATCGTAAAAAAGAATTTTTTTCGGGGATCATTTGTCACGCGAGAACAAAAAATTTGAAAATTAATGAAAAAAATGAAAAATGACGTTTTTTTTCCCTCGATTTGTCGAAAATTCGTTATCAAAGTCATTCGTCGTCGTGTTAGACCGAGCTTTCGAGTTCTTTGGGTCCATCGGCCGAGTACCTGCCCGTGGAGACTTAACGAGAGAAGCCTCGAGAGTTGTTTTTGGCTTTTTAGTAATTCGAGCACGATGGCGACGAACAGAACTCTCGTCAATTTCGAGGGCGAAGAGGGAGACACAGATGGGCTTTTCAATGTCTCAACGTGCAAGGGTCGTTTTGCGGTTGACTTTCTCTCTCTCTATCTCTCTCCCCCCGGCCTGGGACAGGATCGAGTCCAGTCAGAGTTAGAGTAACGAACGATATTCATTCGACGAACGAAATAATCGATCGATATCGATTTATCGATGCAAAAAAGAAAACTAAAAAAACAATTTTAATTTTTTTTGGCCATAAAAATCTTTCTTTTATAAGACACGACCAAAATTTACTTAAAAACATGACGAAAAACCTCCCATTATTCCTCATCTATGATTTTCTTCCCGCGAACCAAATTTCTCCTGCAATTTTCGCACATCGACGAAAACAAAACAAAAAGAAACAATATTTTCGAAACTTTCGCAATAAAAAAAATCCCAATTTAATTCACCAAAATTTTGTCTCGATCGAGTCGCGAAAATGTGCCAAAAGTTTGAAAAAAGAAAATCATCGAGAAAGACAAAGACAGCGAGAAATACCGCGAAAAGGTTTCTCGCGAACGAAATTTCCGATTGAAAATAATTTTGTTTTTTTCTTTTCCCGTGAATTTCTCATCTACACGATGGCGATAGGCGAGAGATTCGCAGCTTATAAAGGTGAAATCTAAATCACCTGCGGGGAATCAAGGACGAATGAAAAAAGGGCATAGAAAAATTCATCGATAGCAGACGATGGATAGGCCCATCGTGTGGCAATCCTCGATCCAGCCCAAAGGAGAGTCCAAAGCTCATCCAATTGAATATTATTAAAGACCGATAAGAGAGGTGGATGACGTGCACAGATGAGTGCAATGTCACTAATACCTCCCCCTCCTCTCTCTCTCTCTCTCTCTCTCTCTCTCTCTTCCATCCGTCTCTAACTCTCTCCAGGCTATCCTGATAACGGTACTCCAGAGAGCTCCCTCGGCACTTCGCGAACCGGAAGCGATGTGGCTTCATCCCTTCCGCGCTCTTTGTCCGTTTCCCACTCTCGTCACTGCGACCTCTTACTCACGGAAAGTTGAAGTTCGATGAGCTACCAACGTGAATATATAGGTGGTCGACGTTCGTGTTATATATATATAGACATATAGAGAGCGAGGAATCTCTCGCGTTGTGGAACGATGAAAGAGAAGGGGGAGTGAGGGGGGGGGGGATAAGCGTGTGTAGCGAGAGAATTGCCACGCGTGCGCCTCGCTGCCAGTAAATCGATGCGAAAGGATGGAACAGTCCGTTCGACACTCTGTCTCTCACACTCTCGCATTCTCTTTATGGTCTCTCCCTCCCTCTCTATCTTTCGTTTCTCTCTCTCTCTCTCTTTTGCGTGGTCTGAAAGCTCTAAAGCCCATTGCTTCATAGACAGAACGAAGGAAAGCGAGAAACGTTGGGATAATAGCGGTCAGGCCCTTCTTTTTGTATTGCGAGATTGAGAAAGAGGGAAAAAGAGAGAGAAGGAGAGCGAGAGAGAGAGAGAGAGAGAGAGAGAAATGATTAAAGTGGAAATTTTCTGTTTATTTTATTAAGAAACCCACGAACGTTGATAAATTGAAATAAATATTGATTTCGTCTCAATTGATAGAAAAAGAAAATTGTCGAGGGTTATTTTTCTTTCATATTCGTTTCGACAATTTTATAAAATTGTCCACTTTCGTCGATTCGAAACCATGTTTATCTTTTGGTTACGAATAACTTTTGTAAAATTCTGTAAAAAAAAAAAAATTGAATTTTTCCGTACGCGAAAAAATAATTGTACGAATGAAAATCGATACGATTTTTTGCCAAACGTTATGATATAAATTCTCGACAACGTTTTTTCATTGTTTCGCGCAAAAATTAGATCAAATTTATAACGTTGATTCGTAAAATTACCTAAAATAACACGATTTTCCAAATTTTATAAATATTCTTCGTTTTTTGTTTAACTTTCGCACATTAACAAAATTCAATATCGTTCGATCGATAATAAAAAAAAAACGAACAATATATAACCCCCGTAACGTATCTCGAACGTTGTAACAACCCTAATTTTTATTCGATCCCTCCGTGTATTTTTCCAACTTTTCTCTCGAACGCCCGATTCTATCCTTGGCGGATTCGAGAAGAAAAACAACCCGTTTTTTTCTCAGGCGCGTCTGATAATTCTTTTTGCGACGATTCCCACGCCGCTTATCGCATCTCGCGATTTTCGCGCGCTCGGACTTATCTTTTTACCTGCCGCGCGAATCATCCCTCTGTGCTCATCCCTCTTTCTCTCTCTCTCTCTCAATCTCTCTCTTTCTCTCTCTCTCTCTTTCGCTCTCCGTCAACCCCTACGCGGCATTTCCCGAGGCGTTTGGCACGACGCGCGGTTAAGCTCGAGGCACACTGAAAATTCTCTCTCTCTCTCTCTCCTTTTCTCTCGCGGGCACTGTCTCGCTTCCACCCTCGCGTTACTTCGAAGCCTCGCGACTAACTCCCCCTCCTCTCTACTACCACCTCTCCTTTGACCCCCACCCCAATGGTGTGTCTTTCGGTTCAGCGGACTAGTAGTACAGTCCGCCACTTGGCCTGTCTAGAGCATCACGTGCAAGCTCTCGCTCTCTCTCTCTCTCTCTCGCTCTCTCTTTCTCTCTGTCTCTCTTTCTCTCTCTCTCTCTTTCTCTCTCGCTCGCTCTCTCTCCTCCCCCACCCTCACGTTGCCGTCCGCGTTCTCCTTATCGGGCGCGCATAGTCGTCACGTTCAGTACAATTCTGCGAGCTCGACGAGCAACATCGAAAATAAAAATCAAAATAATAAATAATAATAACGCGAACGCGCGAGGGAGTGCCGGATTTTATAACTTTCGTATCACGGTACGAAAGATAAGAAAATAAAAAACAAACAAAAATACGGGAACGATCGATCGAACGAATCGTGTGTTAAACGGGCCGCGATACGTAATACGGTTTATTTATTTATTTTGTTTTTTTGACAAAAGAAAGTTCGATCGTCTCGAGCGAAATATCGTTGAAAAAAATAAATAATAAATTATTAAAAAAACGAAAAACGAAAGAAATAACGAATTATCGCACCGCGTTGCACCGGAAAACGCGGATGTCCGCGTTGTCGGACGACAGGCATCACGAAAAACAGGTAATTCGATTGGCAAATTATTGTACGTTGACGTTGGTTGGTTCGTTTGTTTAATTGTTTTGTATTTTTTTTATTTTTTTCAGTTAAAAATTTTTTTTTTTACCATCGACGCAAAGGGATGAAATTTCGTTTTTTTCTTCTTTTTTTCTTTCTTTTCTTTCGTGTCACTGGTAGCGGGAAAAGCGAGTGCAGGCGGAATAGCGAACGAGGCGAATTCGAGAGAGAAAGTCTCGGTGTGGTCGGTGGGAGTGGCGAGGGGGTAGCGGGCAACCCGGTTTCATTCACAATTTCGCTGAAAAGTGCGCAACGGAGGAATTTTACTATTTTTTTTGTTTTTTTTTTACAATTTCTCTGCCACGGATTTTTTTTCCGTTAGATTGCAATTTTGTGAAATCATTGGAAAAACTCTCGGGCCCAGTTTTCCTTTTTTTTTCGTATTTTTGTTAATTGTTTAGTGTTTTTAATTTGAAAACAAAAATCTTCGCGATTCTCGCAAAAAATCGTGATTAACAGGTGTATAATTTTGTAATGTCAAAAGAAAAATTGTATTTTGCTCTTAATACGTTGAAATAGAAAATGAAAATCGCTGCTCGACGCGACGAGTTTTCGATTTTTTTTCACAACCCGTGTGTTTTATCATTTTTTTAAACGCGCATGGAACGAAAAGAGGGTGCAAGGTGCGCGTAAGTGTGATCGAAATCGTCGATCCGCTTGACCGAGAGAGACGTATGCGAGCTAAAAAAAATACAAAAAATATCGTTTTACGTTGGCTTTAAATATCAGAACTTCCGGGTTTTTTTTTATATTTTTTTTATTCTTTCTTCTTCGATCGATGTTTACACTTTTCGGGTCGCGGACGGTCTTTGGTCGTTCGGGGATTTGGACACGGGTGACGATGAAATTCATGTGGGACGTGAGTAGTGTGGGACATTCACGTGTGTGTCTGATAAAGCGTCGAGTGACGGAGACAGCGAGGGTGCGAGCGATCGAGAGAGAGAGAGAGAGAGAGAGATAGAAATTGAGATTGAGAGAGAGATTGAGAGAGAGAGATTGAGGGAGAGAGAGAGAGAGAGAAATCTCTCTGGTTCTCACCCCACGTACACGGACAAACGCGGCATCGTCAGCCCTCCCCCGGATCCCCTCCCCTCCTCCCTCGACGCGCAGTTTCATTCACCGTATGAGATTCGTATATATATCGAGATACATATGTACTTGTTCCGTTATTGGAGGGTGGACACTAATTTATCTGCGCATGCGCGCTCTCGGCCCAACCACTGATTTTTATTTCTCTGGTCATGTATTTTTTCACAGTCGAGAAATTTTGTCATGCCTACAAATCGAAAAATGGTGCTGATAATTCGATCGATAGTCAATAATAATAATAATAATAATAACAATAAATAATGGTAATGATAATAATAATAATTATTATTATTTAATATTTAATCATGTAGGGGAGAACGAGGGAATTGGAGCGACGTAAGGAAAAGTTGAAAAAAAGTAATTTTTGTAGTAACTATTTATTGTTTTCGCTATTAATCGGTCTTTTGGCCAATAAACTTTTATTTTTATGAAATAAAAACTTACTAATAATTGTTTAACGTAGAGAAAAATTGAATTAAAAAAATGTGTCTTTGGTTCTCATTGCCCGGCAGGGAAGCATTTTGAATTAATCATAATAATATAAACAAATTATATTGTAAACTATTTTTTATACTTCTAAACGAAAATAGACGAACTAAGGCACCGAATGAACTCGAAAAATAATTAAATACGAAAACTTTAGATACTTACTTTGATTGCGAGAAAAATATTTTTCTCACAACGGGAGGACGCAAAACATGTTTGTGGTCGTCGCCGCGATTACTTGTGGCACTGAAGCCATCGACGGTCGCAGGACACGAACGAAGTTTAAAGAAGGCATTTGGGTTGTTTCGAAACACGTCGAGCGTTTTCCGAACGAACAATAATAGTAATAATAATAATTGATTATTATTACATATTTTCTATAGTGTTTTTTAATAAAAAAAATATTATTATTATTATAATCGTATTATCGTTATTATTTATAAATGCGATACACAGGAAAACGACGAATATCGTGTTGGTTCCACGACCGTACGAAAAATTGCACGAGAGATAAAAGGGGATCGTCGAAAGGGGATGAAAAACCGAAAGTAGATATTGCACGTGTGGAGATCGTTGTTTCCTCTCTTTTTTCTTTTGTATTCCTTCCTCCTCTTTCTCACGTCGGTCGATGATCTCCGAGGACGGGACGACGACGATTCCGTAACTTTTTTTGTTTGTTTTTTTTGCGGTCCTTTTGGTTCACCCGACCGTTGGGACCAACGGTCGCTTATGCTCGCCGTCCGGTTCTTTTTCTTCTTTTTTCATTCGACCCGCGCAATGGCCGTCTCTCTCGGTGAATGCCACCGTGGTGTTTTTAAATAGATAATATACTACAGCAGGGGCTTTATATATTGATATACGTTGGGATATAAACGTTCGACGAGAGCTTTCTGGCCACCGCCCTTAAGCCGTTCACCCTTCCACTCTCTGACCACCCTCGACTTTATCCTCCCCCATCGCACCCCTCCTCACTTTTTGTTTTTCTTTTTAGTCAGGACCACGTCGTCGTGGTGTGCTTTTTTTTTTACTCTCTGCTCCTAAACTTTCTCTCTCTCTCTCTCTTTTTCTCTTTGGCCCCGTCCTCGATCACGAGAAGCAAAAATTCTCGATATTTTTTCTCAGCTCGTGGGAATTGGATGTCCCCTCTCCACTTCCACCGATTGATTACGTAGATATAACGGTGAATTTCGTCGAGTGGAAAAATTAAATAGAATTTTTCTCGTCGACTTGCCTGTGAGCGAAAAACAAAACCAAAAAAAAACAGAGAACAAAACATCGCGAGAACGATAAAGATTTCGTACGAAAGAAAGAAACAAGAATGTGATCGAAGCTTCGCGATATTTTTATGCCGTATTTTTTTTGTCCTTTTTTTTTTACGTTCTTTTCCCTCCGAGCGAGTCAATATTTGCGAGGCGATTTTTTTTCTTCTTTATTTCGTCGCGACTCGTCGTCGCCCCACGAAAGATAGCCGAATTTCGATAAATTTTTTTAGCCGTACGCCCGATAAAATTTCACTCCCGTAGACGAAAGAAGAATAATGTAGGGATAAAAATGCAAAAAGAAAAAGGGAAAAAAAAGAACAAGAGAAAGAAAATCCAACCTCGTTGGATGACCGTGCAGACCGTATTCCAATCACAGACGAAATAATACGATGGAATATGACAGAAAATGAGAGAGAGTGTGGCGGATTTTTTTTTTCAACCCCTTCTCTTTTATACGTGTTTTCCATTGTCGCGGTTGTTTCACGATTCTCTCACCGAACAACGGAATTCATGTATATATTTACCTAGCTCAAAGGGAGCTTTCGTCCTCGACGACGTTGACGCTCGGATGAAGAGGAAGAGGCGGGGGTTGAATGGGTGGCGACGGAGGGGGGTGGGGGCGAAACGCGACATATTTGGAATGTTCGCTATACGCACGAGGCTCTCCTCGGTATATCGAGGGAGACGCGTTGCCGCGACGATGAACCGAAGGGAAGGAAAGACACGAGGACGAGAGAAAAAGGACAACCTTCTTTTCTCCCCCCTCCTGCCCTTTTCGAACTACCTTCGCGATATCCCGAGGCACGGTCGTATCGAGAGTTTTTCAAATTTACGATCTTTCTATTTCACGAACTTCGCGACAAAGAAAAAAAAAGATAAAAGGTCCTTCTCGGTCCCGAGAATTTTTTTCATATCTAACCTGTTTCTTTTTTTCTTACTTTTTTTTTCGTAATATTTTGCACTCCTTCCCCTCCTTAAACCGTCGCGAACTTTATCATACGCGGGCTCGTCAAAGAGAATCCCCCCTCTCTCTCTCTCTCTCTCTCTCTTTCTCGGGAGTGAGATATTTTGCGAAAGCCGATTCAAAAATGTTTCAAAGAGTTTGGCGAATCAATCGACGAAATTTATCAGTCAAAAATCTTTTTCGCTCGTGTGGAAAATCTCTCTCTCTCTCTCTCTCTCTCTCTTTCTCTCTCTCTCTATATATATATAAAGTACGAATAAGTACGTATCAAAAGCAATCGACAAAACGTCCATTGTGCACTTTCTCCGGAATAGCAAGTCCTTTCATCTTTATTACATATATATCCTTTTTTTGTCGACGATCGCTTTCTTTGCCGCGCACAGACGGCTCATCATCGTGCGATAGGACTGCGATACATTCTCCTTGGAAGCGCGCGCGACTCGAGCCTCTCTCCGCCCCGTGGAATTTTCCTCGCGATCGAGCCCGATCCTCGTCTTATCATTCTCCTGGCTCCTATCGTCGTTCAACGATAAGAGGAAAAACGCGAAATATCGCGTGTTGTGGCATTCGGGAAGAAATCGTTGCTTCGCTTTTTTCTTTTTACCTTTCTTTCCTTTCTCAATCGCGCAACCATGTTTTGTTATGCTTGGACAATGAGCTTTGAAAAACATCCGGCGTAATCGAGAGGAATATCGGAGGGTCGAGGAAGAAGAAGAAGAAGAAGAAGAAGAAGAAGATGATGGAGAAAAAAAACAACAAAAAAAGAAAAAAAAAAGGAAAATCGACGTTACCGAGGGGGAAAAAAATTTTCCGCGGACTTGGACGCACTCTCGCACGTCACCTCTTCAAAGTTACACGAAGGGGCGAGAGTAAAAACATGAGATCCTCTCCCTCTCCCTCTCTCGCGCGCTCACTCTCTCTCTCTCTCGCTCACACTCTCTCTCTCTCTCTCTCTCTCTCTCATACTCTCTGTATATATATATATGTATCGGAGTGTGATAAGAGCAAGTTAGATCGTCATCGCAATTAATCATAAGGTTGAGAAAAAAGTCGGAATGGGGAGAGTTCGATGTGAGAGGGGTGGGGGGGAGGAGAGGGGGAGGTTGAACTAAGGTCCCTCGTGCTGTCGAGGATGTTTGAGTGATGGCACATATGAGGGTTGGATGGAGAGAAGAAGCTTGCCTTCCAGGTGGGATAATCGATTTTTCATCCCCTTTTTCCCTCGTTCGTCTCTTTCCATCTCTGTCCGCGCGTTCTTGGTTCTGGCCCAATTTTTTTTTCTTTCTCATCGTCGTTGTCGTGGTCTTCGTCGTTCGACATTGCAAAGATACCCTTCGAAGCTTTTCGCACTACGTACGAAGCTTCGATCGAATCTCGTTGAAATCTCAATTTGTCCGTTTTAATCGTTTCGATTAAATTTTTTATGCGATTATCGCAATTTCATTGGTCATCGATTTTTGGAAGTTAATTCGGTGACTCGGGCAATTAGGTATGAAATGATATTTGTTATCTTCGTTTTATTTTGTTAACCGGACGCGTGACGATCGATCGATTTTTAATTAAAAAATGACGATTACAACAAAATTGTAATTATGAACAAAATTGAATTTTCGAATTTTACGTTTGATATTTTAATCGGCAAAATCGAGGATTCGGCGTCGAGCCGAGTGTTGCAAATTCTCATTACCAACGCAAATATCATCGACGCCGGCTAATTATCCCTTTATTAATAATTCGTTTCGAATTATTAATAAATTATACGCCGTCGCGTCGTGTCAAAGAAAAATCCACTCGGACTCGAAAAGGGAATGGAGGAGGGGAGGGTAGTTAGTATCGCTCCTGAATTTTTACGTGTATATTCACCTGTTTCGCTGAAGGGTCGAACACCAGAGAAAGCGAGAGAGAGAGAGAGAGAGAATGCTGATGGCAAAGAGGGAGTACGCGTTTTAACACGATATCGCAATTAATCAAGCCCGCGGGAGCTTTGGATGACGTGTGTCGCGTTCGGGTCACTGCTGTCGCGTGAGATACACTTCCTTGGCTCTCTCTCTCTCTCTCTGTCACACACACACACACCAATGCTCCCTCGTCATCTCGTATAACCGACGTGAAAAACCGTTTTTTTTTCTTCTTTTTTTTTCACCACTTGTTCATTTTTTTTCGGTTACCTCGCAGCAGACCCGAGTTTTTTTTCGCTCTCACCGCGCTCTCTTTGCCTCTTCTGGAGTTCTTTTTACACGTGCAGCGTGCGAGACGACCCTTCGTCGTCGTCTTTACTCGCCGGTTCCTTCGTGCGGAAATTCTCCAGAGCCACACTCTTTGCACTGTCGCCACGGTGTTTGCACTAATCATCAAACAATCGAGGTATATAGACACGCGCGATAGTTATGTCATATGTTGCGTTGACTTTACTCCCCGCTTTCTCGCTTTCGTTTGAAGCATTTGTTATTTTATTTTTTCGTCCTCCCGTCGGTGTCGAGCTGCAATTCAGGTTTATTATTAGGGTAAGTCCGGCTATTATGGCCTAGGTGGCCAATATGGCCCACTGCTATTTCTCCGAAACTAACCAACGTTAGCGTAAAACAGACCTGTCATGTTTGAGCAACCCTATCCCTCACCCCCTCGGTGAATTTGTGCAGCGGTGTGTTTTTTACAGACAGCGATAAAAAATTGGGTATTTCGATGTTATTTTTTGGAAAGTTTCAATCATTACGGTTATTCGAATTGTACATTTTTTTATTATTCCTTCACAGTTTTGTAGGCAAACCCTTGATCTATCTGTGGTGGCAATTTTTTATACAAATTGTTCATTGGTTTTTAGTTTAGATGTTTTTTGTCAAAAACGTTCCTGTCTAGTAGGCCATATTGGCCGCCATTAAGATTCCATATTGTAGGACTCGTTGCGAGTCGTGTGGCGTTTGATGAAGAGATCCCTGTGTTAAGAGACCAAGTCAAACGATCACCTGTAGGGTCTGAACAAGTTATGGTTCCCGTCACGATGTCTCCACAGCCATCTACTTCCAGAGATCCAAACTTTATAACATCATTTCAATTGTCTTCGATACCAGAAATAGCGACTAGAAAACCTAGTAAACGAGGCAGAAAGGCTGCTAAATCGACATTACTGAATTTATTCCCGTACAAAAAAGAATTGTAAGACTCGTTAAAGATGAAAAACGAAAAATCGAAAAAATCTACTATAGATAAAAGCGAAAAAAAAGCGAAGGCAAAAATTAAAAATGTACAAATTTCTAGGTCGGATAAAGAAAATAAATCTTTGTGCGAGGACAGCTCTGACAAAAGTCCAGATAGACGCAATGATTCAAACGCAAAGTGCTTGTATCGTGACTCTCTCTATTCTATGGACAACAGAGGTGAATCTTAGATTCAATGGCTATTTTTTAGGCGATGGGCTCACCAAGAATGATCAGGAATTCAAACAGAGATTTTTTCTGTGAATTTTGCTCTGGAAAATAACGAGCGAGTTATTATTTACTCTGGCGGTCAATATGGCCCACGGAATTTACGGCCAGTATGGCCCTAGGCCATAATAGCCGGGCACGTTCAGAATTCTACGATTCTGCAGTTTTTCGAAAACTTCCATTTTCAGTTATTATTTCAATATATATTGCCTTAAACTTTTAATCACTGATTACCAATAAGTTCGACAAGTGATATGACCAATAAAAATTGCTGGATCTCGTATACTTTGAGTTTTATAGTTAAAAAGGCTTATATGGGGGCTATAATACCCGGAGTTACCCTATTTATTTAATATCGTCGATTTCACTTAATTTATTTTATTTACTTTATTTCATGTAATTAATTGTTTTATTTTTTATTTGCCTGTTTTTGAGTCATTTTTTTAATCAATTCTACAGGCAATTCGGAAGTACGATTTCTCGTATTGTCGAGCAAGCAACCCTTAAATTTCGAATGTCCTTAATACCCCTATTAAGCATCACTGTCCCCTCTGCAACTACGAGTAGAAAACGACAAACAGACGAGATGGACAGAAAACTCTGATTCCTCGGATCCGTCGGGAACGTAGTTCTAGAATTTTAATTAACTCTCTTCGCTGTACGAAAGAAAGGGAGATGTACGAATATATATACATGTATAAATACGGAAAAAGCAAAGTCAGAGAGAGAGAGAGAGATGGAAAGAAAAAAGAACTAAAAAGGCGAGATATGGCGAGAATCTGCGATAAAAAAAATCTCTCCTAATTACCATGGTCGGCAAGGTCGTATAAACCCAAGATAAATATTACCATCGTACCTAAATATGAATGAGCGCGGGGGTAACTTGGATCCGGGGCGATATATATAAAATCGAGGGATTTTGCGCGGCTCAATTCCGGTGTAACCTCGACTCGCGTCACTTTAGCGCGATGCAATTTTTTTTTAATGAACTCATCGTCCACAGCCTCGCTGCCCTCGAATCTCTCGTTTCCATTTCAAAGCGATAATTGCCACCGACTTGCACCTTCTACTTTCTCACGACTATCGGCACAAAGCAGACGTCGGTACACACGCTCGTCGAGTCCACAAGTGCGGCGAACGAAACCATCCCCTTCGTCTTCTTAAGAACAAAAAATCACCAAAGTTCCCTTAATTACCCGCCCCTTGGCCATTTCTCTCGGTGCAAACAGACGTCGGAGTAATTTACAAAAAACTAGAAAAAAATTTCACAAAAAACAAACAAACAAACAAACAAACAAACAAACAATGAAAATATCGAAGCGGAGAAAGAGTCGAGCGTCGGTCGAGGACAATTTTGCGATGGTGTGGGGGTCGAAAAAAACTCACTCGGGTTTTCTGCGAGTCGAGATGAAAGTTAGAGAGATAGAGAGAGTGGGTGGTGGGGGGTTGAGCAGAGGAGGGCAGGGAGGGGGTTAGCGAAGAGATATGTACTTTTTCTTCTTTTCCTGGCGCAGCAACTTTGTCGAGCGCACATATAACCTTGTGAGTAACGACGAACTGGACAGACACGTTGAAATGCGTGGGTAGTAGAAAAGGGGTAAGGTTGGGGTTAGAATGGGAGAAGCAAAGTAAACAAGCAACAACACGAAATCAGATCAGAGAGACTCTGGTCTTTGCCAGTGTCGCCAACTGATGTCGGAAGACACGCAGAGAGAGAGAGAGAGAGAGAGAGAGAGAGGGAGAGAAAGGGTGAAGTGGATCAACGTAGAAGCTGAAACAGATAGAAACTTGGTGCAAGCCTCTATACAGATTTATCGATATCGATATATATATATATTTGTCATAAATATTAGTCAGAAACAGAAAGTATTTTTCGTTTTTTGTTCACAAAACAGAAAACTGATTAAAACAAATTTTTATGTAACAATTTTGTTCATGTTTATTGGGAATAAAGAATGATAGGTGAGTACTTTGTCCATCTTTTTTGTAGATATTGTAACGAGTATTAGCTCGTCAGAACCAGTTTTCTGACAAAAAATAAGTTTCTAAAACCTTAAAAAACTATCAATCAATATTTATTAATTATCAATTAAAGAATTTTTATATGAAATTTAATTATCTACGCAAAAAATCTATTTGATGTTTTTCAATAGAGTCAATAGTTTCGCTGTAATATTAAAAAAAAACGACGAATTTTTATAAATTTTGAACTTTGAATTCGAATATCATTTGAGTGGCTAAGTTTTGTAGAGCATTCAATTCTCTATAAGAATATTCCGACAGCTTGCTTGTACAATATGCCATAACCGTGGTATAAAATTCCAAACATAAAGAAACATTTTCCCTGTGTTATTTAAATGAGAAATAGAGATGTGTTTTTCGAGACCTCTAAATATTAATATTAAGAGCTTAAATTTGTACAGGCTTCTTTTTTACCTCCCTGCAAGTTTAAAGCCTCTTACCAGTACGAAAAAGAAGTTGCCCAAAAATGACACAGCCTAATATATATTTATATATCAGAGTAAATATCGCAACGTGTAGGTATAAACATATTTCGCACACGGTTCAGTTTTTGACCGAGATAATTTCCGAATTTCGATTTGCTAATGGTGTAAAGAAGACAAAGAGAAAATCCCTCCACCCTACGAGTCAATACGAATAACAAACATTTTTCAAGTCCGTCCCTAAAGCTCTTTTTTGCGGTTTCCATCGAATTACAATCCACTAAAGAAATGTTCGTGACCTAAAAATATTGCCACTTCTCCGTAGAACGTTTTATATTTACGTGTATGCGAGTGCGTGTATTTGTGTATGTGTGTGTGTATATTCGCGAAGCAAAGTAGGTATCCGTCGTCGTGTTCACGGGTCGGGCCACTTAACTTTCCTTCGATTTTTCTTCGTTCTTTCCCGCACGTTTCAGGCATCCTTCTAAAACCCTCGCCAATGCCCCCACCCCTACCCCTTTCCCCCTACTCCCGCTACCTCATGAGTGTGCGTGTGCTTCTCTCTCTCTCTCTTTCTTTCTTTCTCTTCTCCTGTGGTGAAAAACTCCAACTCTTTTATTCTCCGGAACACTTAAAATCATGAATTCTTTGGGAAACTCACCCTCGCAATACGAATTTACTACCCTCACTCTCTCCCTGTCTCTCTCGTTCTGTTTCTCTCAGAGCCCTTTTCTGCTCTTGTGAATTTGCCCCTTTTATAGTTACAAAGTACACACATAACTATACAGCGCGCGAGTCTCGAATAGGTAGCGATTTTCACCTCGACTTCTCTCACTCTCTCTCGTTTTGTCTTTCTCTCCATTTCTACCTTTCGCTGGCACATCCGCCAATTTTTTCGTCCTAGAACGATGAAAAAACAGATGGAAAAGAAGGAAGAGTGAAAAAAAAACAGGGTGACACGTTTTTACGGAGAGTCGTTGCGCTGTTGTGAGAAGAGAAAGAGCGAAAAAGAAAGAGAGAGAGAGAGAGAGAGAGAGAGAGAGAGAGAGAAACGCGTAATGCATCTCGACGGCGGATTTAGTTCCAGCCTAGCGAACTCGTCGTGAAAGATCGAGCTCTCTCTCTCTCACTCTCTTTCTCTCTCTCTCTCTCTCTCTCCTATTCGCACATACATATAGTACACACACACACACAAGGATCGAAAAATTTTCCGCCTCGCGTTTACGAGCCTCAAAAGATATATCATTTATGTACGTGTGCATCAAATACAGATTGTACAGGTTCGTGTTTTTCTTTTTTCTCTCCCTCCCTTCCCTACACCCCCGTCGAACCTCATAGAACGAAGGACTCCGCGCTATTTCCGCCTCATTCATACCCCGACGAGTTTTCCGAGGAAGAAGTTTTCGGCTCGATGAACGCGCCGACTTCGAGGTCGAACTCTCTCGGTCGCCTTCGAAATGTGCCTCTTTCAATCGTTTTCACTCACATAAATATGCCCACGTGGGTGTCGGTAACAACCCCCCTCCCCCTTTACGTACCGGAACGAGAAACGGTACTTTTTCACGATCGTATTCCGTACTTTCGCGGAACCACGGAGCTGGCAAAACTTCGAGCACAAATTCCAACTCCCAAAGGTCTCATAGCATGTGCAACCCCCTCTGTGCTTCCCTCTCTACTCCCTCTTCGTCCCTCGTTCAAGCTCCTCTCTTTCTCACTTTATCTCGTTCACTCTCTCACGCCGGGTTTTCAGATAACCCGCTTTTTCCAGACGAACGAACAACGACGAGTGAATCATCTCGACGTAACTAATATTTATGCATCTCCGTATGTCTTCGTTTACCGGCCGACATTTTGTACTTTTGATAACGTTCGTTTTATTTTTCGTTTGGTTTTATTTTCTATTCTCGTTACTCCATTATTTACATTTATTGGCGAGTGAACGAGTCTCGCGAGGAGTATATAATAAGATCGTGTACGGTACGACGTAATAGATTTAATGAAAACAAAAATCAGCTTTTCGTTCGGAAGATTATTAATATTTTACGAGTAACCGAGATCCAAAGAGATCAAACTCGAAATGCAATAAATGATGTAGAATTCTCGGTTTTTTTTCCCTCCCTCTCGATGAAATATTATCTACTCCAGGCGACATAATGCAAATTAGAAGTAGGCGGGCGCACACGTAGAATAATCCCGACGAAGAAGTCTTTCGCGTCGTCTGTCGTTAGATCGTATAGGAAAAAAATCTCGTGAAATCACGAGTATCTCATTAAAAAGTATTCCAAGTTTTATATTTCTCGATCGTGAACGCCCGCTTTATAATATCTTATCCTCGAGCATGGAAACATCGAGATACGATAGGTGAGACAGGGAGAAAATAAATTAGCGTAAAGGAAGAGAGAACGAGAAAATAAGAAGAAAAAACAAAATCAACGAAGAATGAAAACGAAGTGTCCGACCGAACGTTGATTCGTACCACTGGCTGGTGGAGTAACAAAAAATGGGAACGAGAGGAAAGAGAAGATTCTGACGCGATTGTGATTTCTACTGGGAAAAGAGTCGTGTGTCTGTGTGTCTATCAGCCTCACTTCGTATCTCTCTCTCTGTGTGTGTGTGTGTGTGTGTTTGTGTGTGACTGGTTCTCGGTGGTTGAAGCGAGAGGGGAAAATCAAGAGGGACAGGAGAAACATCGAGCTCAGTAACCCGATAGTGACCTGTTTTCATATATAACTATATAATATAACACACACACACACATACACCCACACACCCTCATACACTCGCACACACTCTCACAGAGACTACTACATCGCGATGCAGGAGAGTCGCCGGTGCAAAAGAGTACGACAGATGCATGTAGCCTGCGAAAGCTCGACGTTTCCTCCCTCACTCTCGCTCACCCTCGCTCTATCTTTCTCTCTCCAGGGGTTGTGTGCGATCCCACAAGCACAGCGACCGACTTCGCTCCCAATTCCAGTTTCCTCGGTTTCCACCCCCTCCCCACGTACTTCCAATCCCATCGACATCAACGACCCCACCGCAGTAATGGCACGGGCAACCCTCCCCTCTTTCACCCTCGCGCTCTTGCACTCACGTTTCCTCTCTCTCCCTCTCTCTTTTTATACTCGTTTTTTTTCCTGTTTTTTTTTACCGTCCATTCCCTTGCCACTGGCATCGACAATTCGCGTTCATGCACGACTCTGCACAGGGAAAAAGGGGCGGGAGGGAGTTGAGGTGCAATACCTATACGAGTTACGTGATGCAATCGCGGTCGGTATGTTTCAAACAAAACAACCCTCGCTATGTTTTATTGTCGTTAAATCGGAAAATAAGGGTGGTGGAAGAAGGCGGAGGAGGATTCGAGGGTGTTTTTTTTTCAAGCCACGCTACGTTAGTTTTACCAACAGCGTTCATTTTCCGTAATTGCCCTATTGTAAATAATGCTTTTCACTCCCTCACTCGTCTGCTCGTTACCGTATACCTTTTTATATATATATATATATAGAGAGAGAGAGAAAGAGAGAGCGAGAAATACGTACGTATATGTACATATAGAGCGTGTAATGCAGTTTCGTATTGAAATCCATCTCGCGTTCGATGGAATTCACGTAGCAAAAAAACTATGCCCTCACCCTGGTTTTTTGTCAACCTACTCGTTTTTCCGGTTTATGCGAATCTCTCTCTCTCTCTCTCACTCTCTCTCTCTCTGTCTCTTTCTCGTTTTTGACGATTTTTTTCACTTTTTTTGTTCTTTTATTCGTATCGATCACACTCGTGTTCTGCATATGCACTATTTTTCAATACTCACTTTCCCGCGCAATATACGCGATAGAGAAGCTGGATGAGATTACCCATCGCGAACAATTCGGACGTCCGATGATGACGATGTTTTTGTACGATTTTTTTTTTAACTACTCCGTTTTTTTTCTGTATCGCAAACGTGACAGAGGAGCGGTTTAGATTAATTGTGGGGTGAGCAAAATCTATGGCGAGACTATTTCTTGCGGCCGTCCCCGGGCCACAGCGCGCTCCGCGTCAAAGTTTTTTTTCCCGTTCAATCCATCGTGTACTGTCGTCCGTGAAATTCTCGATTTTTTTTTGTCTGTGTTTTTTTTTTAAATTTCGTGGTTACACTCGAAATTTCGAGTGTAACCTCGAAATCCATCGATATTCGTTAACGCGGGCGTACCCCAATGCGATATTTCCAAGGTTTTTCTCTACCACTGGATGGAATAAAATCGTCGAAACGTTGTTTTGTTTCACCCCGAAAATAAATTTATCACGATGAAAAAACGAGCGAATTAGCCTCGTGGCGTTTACAAAAAACAAAAAAAAAGAAAAACAAATTCGAAACGTTCGAACGACAGCGTGTTCGGGAATTTTTTAAACCGTACGAAAAGAAAAAAATGCACTTCGCGAATGATTCTTCGTTTTTCCTTCGTTTATATTTTTTCATCAGCCTCCCCTCTCGCGAAGCTATAAAAAAATATCGTCGCTCGAGAAAACGTTAGGGGTGGTATGTACACGCGACGCACAAAGGGTTCGCGAGAAGTGAGAATAAGGGGGGAGGAGAAATAAGCTTCCGGTCGGACGACAGTCACGTTCGGGGCTGGACGAAAAAGCGAGGGAAAGCGAACCTGAATAGTACGATCGTTCTCGCTGACAGGAAAGTACCTTAATCCTTCGCTAGCCGTTTTTCTGTGTGAGTTTCGCTTCTCGTAAACTCGCAGTGTGTGTGTGTGTGTGTTTGCAGCATACTCGTCTTTCTCACTTTTTCATTTTGATCCGAAGACGAAAAAGCTCCCGAGAGAATCGTCGTGTTGACGTATCCTCTCTCTCCCCCCCTCCCTCTCCCTCTCTCTCCCTCTCTCTCTCTCTCTCTCTCTCTCTCTCTCTCTCTCTGTCGCTCTCTCATCTATCCCGTTCGCGCTAAAAGCCGTATGGCAAACGTTCATTCGGCGCGAGTTCGAGCTGTTCACGAGGTAAATCTACCGAGAGCGAAATACAGAGAAACCAACAGAGAGCGAGAGAGAAAGGTGGGGAGGGAAAGTCAGCGAGAGAGGGAGAGAGAGAGAGAGAGAGAGAGAGAGAGAGAGAGAGAGAGAGGAAGGTTTCTCGCGACGATCTCTCTCGGGAGCTTTCTGTGCGGTGACCCGCAAGCTTGCCATATTACCTATTATACATACTGTGACTCGGCTGCGGATGCTCACGCGCTATATATACATCCCCCCACACACACACAAACACACAGACAGACAAACATACACACACACAAACACACAGACAGACAAACATACACACACACACTCTCGTGCACGAACTGAAAATTGTACAGACCCATATCTGTATATACTGGCAAGCTGTACAGTGCGAGCGAGTAAATATGTACATTCGACGAGGATGGGAGTTGGAGAAATAATGGTCGAGCTTTTCTCTTTACTCTGGCGCGCTCATAACGGCGAGAAACGCGAACCTCCGACTCTTCGAATATTTGACTGAAACATAGGCATTTATATATATATATATATATGTGTTGATATGCGATAGAGCATATACCATCGGGAAATATTCGTCGGCGAGATTTACCCAGATATCGAAAAAAGTAAAAAAATTAAAAAACAAACGGAAGCTTTTGTGTTTTTGTTTTAAAATTAACGTCGGGTATATCTATTCGCCGGATGGAAAACAAAGGGATAATGGTGAGTATCGATGACGACTGTTGTCTCGTTAGCGGAGATGAAAGTGAAGGCTTATAAGAAAAATTAGATAATGATAAAATTGACTTTATTGATAATGGTAATTGGTAATTTTTTTAATGAGTTGTACGCGATGATTGTAATCCGTATTGGAAGAATTTAGTGTAATAGGCTTGTGCTGTCTGTGTCGTCAGCGTTTATGGCACGTGGAATTGTATATTATGGTTATTCGCAATTCTCATTTTTCGAAAAAATGTCAATATTGCATGGTGTTATGCGAATTCAGCGAGGGAAAAGAGCAATATAAAAGGATATTACATGGGTTACTTTATATATTGCATGGAAAATTGAAAAGCTATGCCAATTTTAAGGCAACGAGTTGAAAAACATGACATTTTTTCGGTTTTTGGGATTTTTGTTTGGTAAATTTTTCAAAATTAAGAACGAGTATACCATATTCGTGTTCGACGAAACATTTATGAGTTTTCAAGCATCAATTAAAGTCTTTTTGGATGAAAACGAATTTTTGTGGAGGGGATGATATTTTAGTTTTCATTCAAAAATACTCTTATGGGTACTTGCGGGATCGGAAATTTCCCTGACATTGCGAATATCACAGCTTCGCTTTCGGATTAAAAAATGTCGTCCGTCAAATAACAAAAAAATGACGTTTGAACTGAAAAAAAATTTGTTAAATATTTTGTATTCAAAATAACTTCATAACCACCTTATTAACTCGAAGATATTCCGTAGAAGTCGAGTATCGTATGCTCATTTTTACTTTAAAAAGAGATTTCAAAAAACGTAACAACTTATAATTTTATCGCGTTAAGAACGACGAATGTGTATTTACCCGGAAACGTACAGCGTGCTCTCAGAAGACTTTATCGCACAGAGCGAAATAAACAAATGTAACTCACCGACTCCTTCCTCGAGTATACAAATATCCTTTTTATCCTTTGCTACCGCGCTTTGTCGCGTTCGAAACAATGGTGAGATTCTTAGAAGCGACCAAATGAGAAAATCTCATCGTACGTTGTTACTTCGCAACATAATTTCTTCCTCATCCTCGCTTTGTCCTCTATCTTTCGCCAGTATCGTTCTCGTCCACTATAATTTAGATTAGTTTCAATAAACAAATTTTTCACTGTCGCCGAATTGTCAAAGTCTAATTAGCTTTTTCTACACCAATTTGTTTGTCTCGTCCAGCGCGTGGAAACGCTTTTCGATTTAGTAAAAAAAAAACCCCCCCCCGAATAATAAATCGACGACGCGATATTTTGCATCGATTCGCCCTCTTTCTTTTCTTTCGCGGATCGTCGGTGTTTCATAAAATATATATCAAATTTTATACGAAATTGGCTGGAGTGGACTGAGATTAAAAAAATAAAACACGCAGGGTCGGTCCGACGCGCCAATAGCGCGAGGATCGGTAAATTGAAAAAAAAAAGAAAAAAAAATCCGTTACAAACGGCTACCGTTTCACGAAGAGGAGAAGTCAATCGAGACCAATTCGTTGGCAAAGCCGATTGGACGCGGGTTCTCCCCGTTTCCAAAGCTTTTGTTAATAAAGCGAACGAAAAAAAAATACACCTCGGAAAAATGTCAAATTGCGAGAGCAGATTGTTCAAAAAGTGGAAAAGAAGCGAAGACGTCGATTCGACGGATTCTGAAATGAAAAAAAAGTAATTAAAAAAAAATCGATACCCGTGACATTCGCGATTTGCTTTTCCGTCGGATTTTTCCGTTCGTCGATGGGGATCTCGCCGATTTCAGCTAATTTTCCACACCGTCGCGGGAAGGGTGGGGAATCACTCGACGGACAAAGAAGAAGCGCGCGAGATTCCGAGGAGCGGTGTGCAAAGAGGCGTGAAAAGTTCAATTCGGGCGAAGGATTTCTCGCGTCGAAACGGGCTGCCGCGTCGAAAAGGTCAATGCGAATGAAAGAAAAGGATATCTGGTCGTCGCAGTCCGCTGCTAATTCGCCACGTGCGACAATTGGATATTT
This sequence comes from Netelia virgata, assembly GCA_951802705.1. Classification (NCBI taxonomy): domain Eukaryota; kingdom Metazoa; phylum Arthropoda; class Insecta; order Hymenoptera; family Ichneumonidae; genus Netelia; species Netelia virgata. The sequence continues at coordinate 6,981,041 of OX637865.1, forward strand.
CTATCGTATTAATTTTCTCGAAGAGTCCAAATTGCCGATTACTTTGGAAATAATTTTTCTTATCGCCCCCAAAAAAAAAAAGAAGAAACAACGAAACAAGAAATTTCATTCGCGTTTCGTTCGATCAACGTTCGATCGAGATCGAATGAAATTACGTTCGAATTAAATTCCATTTAATCGAAACCATGACTTTCGTTCGAATCGGAGCGAATATTGTTTTTTCGAACTGGAATCAAGATCGACCCGAAGTTAGTCCCGAGCACATCGACGTTCGATCGATCGCAATTCGTTCGTTCAACTCGAGATAAATTTTCTCGATCGACCACTCTTCCATAAAAACACCAAAGAGAAACAGAAAAAAGAAAAACAACAGAGAATTTGCTCTCATCAGCAAACGTTTCTTACGCCCGAACTCTTTTTTCGTTGCTATCTCCGGCGCAGTTGCCCTCGTTATATAAATTAACGCTACGAAAAGAAAAGAAAAAAAAACGTAAAAAAACCCACATTATTTATATTTTTTTTGTGTACCAGTTTTTGTTTTCTTTCTCACAAGACAGGAAACGAGCGAGAAGGCAGTATTTTTCTTACGCTCCAACGGGAGTTGCTTTATTTTTTAAACCTTTCGCATTTTTGTTCTCTGTACGTGCTCTGTCTGTCTGTCTGTCTCTCTCTCTCTCTCTCTCTCTCTCTCTCTCTCTTTCTCTCGCTTGTAAACTCTTTTGATAATGAGATGCTTATGCTACGTAGAACGATGAAGTATATACATTTGTATATATATATGTGTGTATATGTGCATCCTATCTCGCCCGAGGGATTTTACTATATAGGTACAACATTTAATTCCCTTTTGCGACATCTACGTCCGCTGCTCTCGGCTCGTTCGATATTGTATATGTACATATATATAGTAGATAGAGTCATGTACATAGAAGTAGAGGAAATATATAAATTGAGTATTTTATACATCGAACCTGGCTATGTGCATATAGCTTCAGATATATATATATATGTTGTATTAATGCCGATATATATGTCGATAGTGAGTCGATTGAATAGGATGTGACCCCGATTCGGAAGCGGCGGAGGTGGATTACCCGTATCGTACCAGCACCACGACCACTTCGAATCTCCTGCTTCTCGTGCATGCAGCATTCATGCACTGTTTTCTTTCCTTCCACCACTCTCTCTCTCTCTCTCCCTCGTCCTCTCTCTTTCTTTGCCCTGCTTTCTTCATCTTTTTCTCTGCACCTCTTCGTCGCAATCTTCCATACTTCCCACTATACCTACATCGGTTCGTTTATCCTTTTACTTGTCTTTTTTTTTTTTTTCTTTTTTTTCATTATCCAATGCTCTTAATCCAAGCTGATCCTTTTTGATTAGCCCAAGTCACCCACGAGATGGCTCCTTCGATCGTGACTCGCCTCGTTGCGTCGCAACGAATTCTCGGCTCGCTTAATTTTGTCATTAAGGGGATGATACGATCGGATGTGATTATTTCTTTCTTTTTTTTTGTTCAGAGAATTGTTCTTATTTTTCTATATCTGTTTGTCATTAAGAAGAACAAGAAAATATTGAAAATGTTACGAGAGAGCGAGATTGATGGTAAATGGAGAAAATTCGATAAAGGCGTCGATTTTAGTTACGTACGGAGACGAGACGGTTGGAAAAGATTGGTGCTGCGACCTAGCGGTGATTTTTTCGAAGGCTTGCGAAGGCACGCCGCCAGAACAACTTTCCAATCGAGTTAAGTCGATGCGGTATACTTTAGAAGGAGCGACGAAGAGAAGGGCAGAAAGAGGGGGGGGGGGGGTGGTGATGAAGTGAAACGGAGCTTAACTTTGATGAAAGTCTGCAAACGTTTCGCTTTATACCATTTTCTCGATCGTTGAGACTTTTTTTTTGTATCTTTCTCCTCGAATACGTAATTTCCCATCAAAGTTAGGATTCAGCGATTCAACAATATTCAAAAAATTCATCCTCGTTTTTTGTTGTTGTTTTTTTCACGAATTTTAATACGAAATTTTCTCCCTTTCTTAAAAATAAACATCGAAAACAATCCGAATTATTAGTGACGAAAAAATTGTTTTCTATTCGAAGAAACGATTTTTTCGTTCAAACTTCAGAATCATTAAGTTTTTTTTTTTGCAAAATACAAATTTTAAGTTTCAATATTATCACGATTTTCTATCTTCTCGATATTCACTTTCCCGTAATTCTTATCAGCGATGAATGTCGATGAATGAATGTCGATGAATGAATAATGACGGATCGAGGTTACAGATGGGTTAAAAATACTGGGAAAATCGTTCGTCCTACGCACCTTATAATATTGGTAAGAGCTTGAACGCTTTTGTATTAATAACCTCGTGACGAGAGATTGATTGATTGATTGGTATATATTTATTATGTCCTAGCGAGCTATGAGGCAAATATCAGACCGTTACAATGAAACGCTTGCGTAATACGGTTACATCTAAATGTAAGTGTAAGAGGGAGAGAGAGAGAGAGAGAGAGAGAGAGAGCGAGCTTATAAATTGTGGTTTCATCAGCTTATCGTCGACGTACCAAGATTGGCATTAAATTAAAATGATCTAATAATGCGAGCAGAGTCATAACAGCCTTAGGTATAACTTATGCGCGGCTCGACTAGCTCGCTCGTCGTTTTCGTAATCGGAGCCTTCGACGCGGAAATTGCGTATGTGCTTCAAGAAGAGATCATTACACACGAGGCTCTCGAAGATGGAGGGAGGAAGAGGAGAGAAAACCTGTATTAAAAAAAAAACTGGAGATCGCGCATGCGCACCAGATTTCCCCGAACTCGTTGCCCGGGATTCATTCGAGCCATCGAGCTTTCGTTGGCAAAGTTTTCACTCGTTATGAATCGCGCGAGTTTATAAAGCTCAGCGTATTACGTACGCGATGCGCACGAAATAATTGGAGCGAACAGGTCGACGGGGTTACGACGCGTGTTTCGTATAATCGGCGTTATAAAGAAAACAAAATTTCGCTGATTTTCGTTGCACCCTTTTCGTTCATTTTTCCTCGTTGAAATATTAATTTGATCGCGCATTTTCGTGGAAATTAATTTATTTCGAATTTAAACGTGTATTGGGGAGAGTAATTAAGCGAAAAGAGCAAAACCAGGAATTGAACCCGATGAGTTTTTTGTTTTTTTGTTTTAATATTGAAAATAAACCGTAGTACGGCGAAACTCGTGTTCGTATTCGCTTCCGGGCCGAATTATTTCGCATTTCTCTCCTACCCCCACGTTCGAACCCAAAAAACGTGAAATAACGCGTGGATTACTACGAGGAAAAAGTTCATTCATTGATTTTCCTCGTCTACCTCGAACGGGTTTTCGCGTAGGAGCTGGGAAATTTGTTCCTCTTTTATTCTCTAATTCCATGTACCAGGGTGATCCATAGACGAAAGGGTAGATATAGCATAAATACCCATTTGTAACTATTGGAATTACCTCGAACTCGGCAATGCTTCTACAAATGTAAAAGCGAGGCAAAACGACTCGGTTCGAATGTTAAAAAACCGGACGAAGCCAGACTGGTGACGTCGGTTTAATCTCCCATCGCGTCGAGGTAGACGAATACATCTCAATTTCCGTGAAATTAAAGCGAAGGATCATGATTTAACGACGCTCGTGTGTATAAAAAGGATTTCGTTACGAATAAAACGCGACCTCTGACGGAAAAACGAAAAATTGCGTCGCGCCATCCGCGAGTGACTGAAATAGGATGCGTATTTTTGTAAATTGAGATAGAGAATTGCATATTCATCGAAATATTCGATAGTCGATTTTTCGATGTAAAACGAAAAAAAAAACAAAAAAAAAACAGAAGTTTCACGCGAGGATCGAAATTAAATAATCAACGTGTAAACAAAATTTGAATTAATCAAAATATTCGATAGTCGATTTTTCGATGTAAAACGATGTATCGACGTAAAATAATTAACGTGGAAAAAAATAGTGACCACCCGATATAAGACAAAATGATAAATATGAAAATAAAAATACGTGGTCGTAAAGAAAATGATCAAGATTGAGAAGGCTGTAGCAAAAAAAGGAGAGGGAAGTGCAGAAATCGCGAAGTGAGAGAGAGAGAGAGAGAGAGACGGAGGGAGAAAGGAGGGTGGAAAAGCAGCTGATGTTGGGGATGAAACAAGGATAAAAGGTGCCCCAGTTTCGAAAGGGGTGGCTTCGAAGTGGGTGGATGCCCTGGTGTCACTAGTTCCCTGGCCCAGTATGACCTGAATTTATCCTGGTCTTTGCACCCCCACCCCTCTTTCCACCTTCCCTCACTACCGCCCCTCACCCTCCGCCACTCCCGTTAACTGTTCCTCTCGTCTCTATCGCTCGCTGTATACTTCTCTCTCTCTCTCTCTCTCTCTCTTCTCGTTTCTTTTTCAACGGGCCGCGTTTTTTCTTTTGTACGTTCGCGCGATAAAAACGTCGACGATTTCATTTTACTGCGACCGAGCGGACGAGTTTTTAAAAAAATTCCACAACAAACACGAAGCATTTCATTGTTTAATTTTCCACCGAGTAGAAAAGTATTTAATTCGTATGAAATAATAATTCTTATCGAATGTATAATATTAGAGGTGGGACCTCGGACCAAGAAGGGATTTGACTGATAATAAGTGAAAATATCAACGTCGCGTCAGACACACCCCTAGCGCTAGCTTCGTTTTCCATTTAGTTGAGTATATCGCGCGACACATTTCGGTATAAATTTATTCAACTACTTCAGCACAATCAAATACATTTTCATCGAATAACAATTTCCGGTTCGACGGATTTCGCTCAATTTCGAATTACTTTTCTAATTAAAAGTTTCATCGAAATGTCGTTCTTGTTCAAAACAAAAAAAAAACCAAAAAAAAACGTCAAATGTAAAGGAATTTCGTTTTTTTGTTGTCGTTTTACAATGCAATATTATTTTCATTGTTCGCGCACAATCCGAGCATTGCAGACCGGTGTATTCAAAGCGGTGTTATCTCTCGGTATGGCATAATGCAAATTAACCGGATATGTGACCCGGAGCCTTCCTGACAAAGGAAGCTTCGGTTACTACGGTGGAAAAATTTACACCATGTGCGCACTTTCTTTTTTCGCTTCACGATTATTTTTTCGTCACGACGAGAAAAATTCGTGAAACGGCGAGAATTTTTCCCTTCCGTTTCACGCATAAGAATATTTGCATTATTTGTAACGCGGGATGGAAAAATACCGTGTCGTACATTTATTCATCAGCCTTTTCGTTACGATAAAAATAGACAATTTTCGCGACACAATAATTAAACCCTCGTGTTTTAATTATCGTATCCTATACGTTTTATACTCAATGACATCGGCGGTTTCGTAAATGAGTTTTCTAACTCATTTACGAAAATAAACTCGTTGAAAACGAGTGAAAATCTCGTTGGTTCGGCTCGTAAAAAAAAAAAAAAAAAAAAAATACGTAGAACAGCCGCGTAGGTTTTTTCGTCTCGAGGTAGGATTTAATGGAGCGCGTGCCGGGACAGCGACGAGGGACATTCGCGAAGGCGCCGTTGAATCGTAATTTTCACTTTGTTACATGGACAAGCCAGAAGCGTGGTTAAAACGTTGCTTTTACCGCATGTGCGTTTACATACGAATATAGACACGCTCGGCGATGGAGTTCCGTGGTCGCGACACGTGAGCGTACCCTCCGTATTAAAGAGCTAATTCTAAATTGACGATGTACTAAAAGGATTTAACCAAAGTGGATTTAAAAAAATAATTTTTAATTCGCGTTTATACCGAAATATGTATTAATTTTTATTATAATATAATATAAAATGTAAATTACGAATTTATATAATAATAACCTATGATATAAACGAAAAATACAAATAATATATATTCAGTAAAATAACAAATAATCGATTCGCCATCAACGACCCGAATCAATAAGACAATTTAATGATTTCGAGGGTCGAGGGGGGATGATGAGAATGAGGATGAGGATGAGGATGAAGTTTTATATACGCTCGTTAAACATCGGTCGAGTTAACGGACGAGAGGTTTCCCCGGTCGCCACTCTGGAATAATGATTCGCATAAAGCTCACGGCCAGCTTTCTGAATAATAAGCTAGTTGAATCTCGATATATACCTCGAATAGAACATCTATAGATGTTTCGAGTTTACATAGCATAATATATGGATCTTATACGTATACGTAGTTAGCTGGGTTACTGGGGAAATGAGTTCATAAACGTATATATATATATATATATATATCGAGAGAGAGATTTTTCGAGCGGTTCGTTAAATTTCACGAGTTATGGAAAGATAACTAATTCTCCGTGGGTATACACTGAAATTGTTTCGTCGTGTATGCATTGTGGTCGAACGAAGAGATAGATATAATTATATGGTTATTTTTATCGGTACGCGAATCTCTCCATCTCCCTCTCTATCCCTCTTTCTCTCTCTCTCTCTCTCTTTCTCTCTCTCGTTACCGATTCGGATGTACGAAGTTTAAACTTAAACTCGTCGGTGAATCGTTTTACTTTTGATTATTTTGGGAAATTCGAAATATTCTCGAAACGCGGTATTTCAATGATAATATTTTCGTCTCGTTATTGAGTTCATTAACTCCTCGAGCATAACGATATTTCTCGGGAAAATTAAGGGTGATCAATGAAATTTTCTCTTTTTTTAAAACATTTATTGTTATTTTATTTATCTTAAAAATATTCGACTCACTCTTGCCTCATGGTGATTGTATTATTATACGGATTCGTGGCCGGTTGATATTGAATTTTCAACGTTTCGCTTGGCAAATTCCACGGTTTTAAGTCGATAAATGGATACAAAAATTCTCGTTTTCCATTTCTACTGTGTTTTTGAATAAACAGCTATCGTGTATTGTTGAATAAACAGCTATATCGTGCGTTGTTGAATAAACAGTGGGAAAGGAGAGCGGTCCGGTGGGCGGAAGAAACGAAGGAGAAATCGGATTGCAAACAGACGCGAAAAATAAGCTTTTTCGTATTCGCCGATACAACATTTTTTTTTCTCTTTCTCTCTTCACTCTTTCAGACCGATAATTTTTTTTCCACCGATCTTTATTCCGATAACGTTACTATTCCCTCTTGCCCTTTATACCGATAACGTTTGTTTGTCCTCTGATTTTTATTCCGATAAGAATTTTTTTTCTCCCGATATTTCGTGGACAATTTTTTGTTTTGTTTCTGATATATTTTGTGATTTTTGTTTTCCTCCTTTTTTTTTTATATATATCGGATATGGATTGACGCTGGAACGTTACGGAACGTACGCGTAACATTGCGTAAAAACGCAATTTCTCGTCGAGATTCTCGCTACTAAAGCGAACGTCGTCGCGATATTCGTATATAAATTTTTCCCCGTATTACCTTTCAGGCCTGGTAAGGAAAATACTTGCCACCGAGCAATATCTGGCCAATCACCGTGAGCCAATCCACGATGCGAGCGCTCGATGCAAATATTCGCGAAACGGGACGATAAAATTTTATGTCGTCGTCATTTGTCTGAACGTTTCTACCCCCTCCCCCACCCTCGGAGCTTCATCCGAGAATAAACGCCGTGTACTACATGCATTCTGAATTATTCACGGAGCTGATGAAAAAAAACAACCCCCTTATCTCGATCAATTTGGATAAATATTCTTTTTTACTTTTCTTCCTTACGCGTTTCGATGGAATCGATATTAATTTTATTAGGTCGAATCGAAACTGAAAAATGTACGAGCGAATCAGATACGTCGAACCAAATTTTCACAAAATTTTCTTCCCATGATTATTCCTCTCTGTCAATTATTTTCAGCCCTCGAATAATTTACAGCGTCGAGATAAATAAATTAATCGTTAATTAAATGTACGATCTTTCGAACGATCGAATAGCGACAAAATTTCGTTGGTATCTCTTATTTTTACTCATAAATGAATTTCATCCCCCAAATATTTGACGAAAAATCTATGAGCGAATCAGATACCACGAACGCGCTTCAAATTTCTATCGCGGTCAAGACCAAATTTTCACAAAATTTTCTTCCCACGATCATTCCTCTCCGTCAATTATTTTCATCCCTCGAATAATTTACAGCGTCGAGATAAATAAATTAATCGTTAATTAAATGTACGATCTTTCGATCGATCGATAGCGACAAAATTTCGTTGGTATCTCTTATTTTTACTCATAAATAAATTTCATCCCCCAAATATTTGACGAAAAATCTATGAGCGAATCAGATACGTCGAACGCGCTTCAAATTTCTATCGCGGTCAAGACCAAATTTTCACAAAATTTTCTTCCCACGATCATTCCTCTCCGTCAATTATTTTCATCCCTCGAATAATTTACAGCGTCGAGATAAATAAATTAATCGTTAATTAAATGTACGATCTTTCGAACGATCGAATAGCGACAAAATTTCGTTGGTATCTCTTATTTTTACTCATAAATGAATTTCATCCCCCAAATATTTGACGATGTAAATCCTGCTCGTTAGCTAATACCAACGAGAGATACACATACCTATGTGCAAAGAGTAACGATCTTGAGGAAATTCCTCATTAACCTTTTCGGAAAGAAAAGAAAAAGAAAAATGTCAGCCAACGCGTTGATTAGCCTCATCAAACGTCCCGATGCTTCGAGGGATTTTCGCTACGTGTCAAGAACGGAAGGATAGAGGATTGGTGAAACGCTAGAGAGAGAAAGTGAGAGAGGGTGGTTTAGAGGTGATGTTTGCGACGAAATTACACATGACCCAGTATTCCCGTTAATTCTCGTCGACGGTACAGAGAGAGGAAGAGAGAGAGAGAGAGAGAGAGAGAGAGAGAGAGAGAGAGAGAGAGAGAGAGAGAGAGAGAGAGAGAGAGAGAAGAGAGAGAGGGTTTACGATAGTGTTGAGGAAGGGGTTAGAGGATGCCAAGGGGGTTATGGTCGTGAAGAGGGGTTGTAAAGCGCGAGATCCGTCGAGGGGGATGAACCTTCGCGATTACTCGCTCTCTCCTCTCGTCGACGCGACTCACACATACGAGCTTTAGTAACGAGGCAGAAGGTACAGGGGGTAGGAGGGGGGAGAGGGGTCGAAGGTCACCGAGGGCACGTCCTGATTTCACAGCGGAGGTTCGAACCTCGCGAGCTCGGGAAGCGTTCCGCGTCCGCTTCGTTAAATCGTCCTACGGGTAGAATTCGAACGATTCAGCAAGAGTCTCTCTCTCTCTCTCTCTCTCTCTCTCTCTCTCTTGCTATCTTCTGTACATCCCGAAGGCTCGAATACAGTGAGTAAAACGAGGAGGGCTGTGTAAGAGGGTTGGTAAAGCGCGGAACAGAAGGAGGGAAGAGGAAGCCGTGGACTAATTTCGAGGGTTTAGCTACGAGAGAACCTCCCTCTGCCTCTCTCTCTTTCTCTCTCTCTCTCTCGCTCTCTCTCTCTCTCTCTTTTCGTACGGAACGAATTTTGCTTAGTCGATTCTGCTCCCTCGATCATATATATATACTGCATTATATATACATGGGTAATTTCATCATTAACCATCGAACCACCCGGTGCAAGATATTTTATATTCCACGTCGATTCTGACATTTTCTTAGACATCGTAAAAATAAATAATATCACACAATTCGAGGATTTTGATATCGGACGATTTCGCGACTTTCGAGATCGAAACGTTTCGATCTTACGACATTAATTTCGCTATACGAAACATAACATTTCGATCTTTATTTTGTCGTGTATTCATGAAATTTGACGACCCTAATTTCTCACATCAATTGTTTTTTTTTATGACGGAGAGTAAAATGTTAAAATGGCGGACGTATAAGAATTTTTCCAGGGCTGCTCGGTGATCATTGGCGAAATTACCCATGTGTATGTATATGTACCCATCTACATATATATATATATATATATATATATATATATATATAATACATGTACCAGTACTTTCGTCTCTTGCTATTCATTTGTGGGCTCAATTAATTCTCCGGCACGCGTATAATCCATGATGAGTAAAATGAAGTTGAATTAAACTCCCCTCGGGACATATTAATATATATATATGTATTAATATGTATTAATATTAAAGTAAATATTCGGTATGAAATTTTCGCATGCGAAATTTCGTAGGACATAATTTTCGCCTCTAAATTTATAGAGTTCGTATATGAACGTTATACTTCTTTCCGATATACGTTATATCAAAGGGCACGATATTATCGTGGCCATAGTCCGAGTAAACTAGAATAAAATAGCTTTTATAGAAACATTCACGGTGCCCTCGTGCATTCGATATACTGAATGGTTCATTAAATTTTCAAGCTTAATTACTTGGTGAAAATTTGATGAGTGACTCTCTGCTCTCTGCTGTTCTCTCTCTCTCTCTCTCTCTCTCTCTCTCTCTCTCTCTCTCTCTCTCTCTCTCTCTCTCTCTCTCTCTCTCTCTTCCTCTCTCTCTCTCTCTCGCTCGCTTCGTTCGGTACTGACCCGTGCGGCCCAGAGGCTCGAGTATCGAACGTACTCGAGGGATAAAGAGAGTTGGGAGGATGGGCGAACAACGACCTGAACCAATAATGTTATATTGACACGTGAGAGCGCGTACGGAAATCGCGCCTGTATACCCATCTGCAATAATTCGTTTTGTGATTTTATACGTTTACAAACGCATTTTCTCTCTCTCTCTCTCTCCCTCTCTCTCCCTCTCTTTTCGCACTCGCTTACTCTCTCACTTTTTCTCTCTATCTCTAGTATAGGCTTGCGGATATTTACCCGAAAATCATTCGTGTCATGTTCGATGGAAATGGACCTCGTTATCTTCGTCGATTTTTATATAAATCCGGGCTTCACGCACTTGATGAACGTACCTGTCACACGATAAAATGTTGCACGATTTATGCGTTCATGAGCAAAATCCTCGTCACGTACGAATTTTCGACAATTAATAAAATGAAAAAAAAAAACTCGAATCGTAACATTTTCGTAAAAAAGTTATGTAATTTGGGTTTTCAATGGCTATTCTCGACGTTATCGCCCGCAAGGGTATTGTAATTGAACAATGAAAGTGCTTCGATCGAACGAAAATTTTATACGACCGATTGTTCGGCACATTTTGTACGTCGATCTTTCATTTATTGAACTTTTTTTTATTTCACATTTAATAGTAAATCGTAAATTAAACGTTACATTTTTAATGTTTCGGCGATTTTGTTGCGTCAATGAAAATTGCACTATATAATTTCAATGAAGTACGATACCGAGAAAGTACATTCATTTTTGGCATTATCCTAGAATGGACAAGAGAGAGAGAAAGAGAGAGAGAGAGAGAGAGAGAGAGAGAGAGAAAATCTGGTTTTGGAAATTTTTATGGGCCATTTTCGCGACGTTATGATAACGGCCTCGCCGAGGCTCCCCGTATGATGAGGTCAATTTAAGGATGCCCCGAGGGCGGTCTGAAATCGCTGCTATTTCAAAGGTCAATGAACAGCGTAGCACGTAATTATAAATCGCATGTCGTGAATATGCATAAACGAGCGCACAAAGCGATATTTCATTGAAAACGAGATAACGAGAATTTCAAACAGACGGAGGCGCGCGCGAATGATCAATGCAGATTACAAAAATCGAACACGAACGCAACGATGCTAGGCAATTATTCCAATAAAAAACAAAATAAACAAAAACTATTTCAGCCAAGCAAAAATTGTATGCAACAATTTGTTCATTTTTTCTTTTTCTTCGGGTAGAAAATGTCGATTCGATTACTGAAAAAAAGTACGCTTTATTTTTGCAACGTCAAACAGCCGTTAAAAGCAATCCAATTTTCGCACCGGAAGTGACCAAAAAACGCACAGAACGAAGAAAAAAAAGCAAACTAAACAACAAAACCAAGTTTCTATTTTAATGGAAAGAGTAACGTCGTTACTCTTTCATATCGTTACTCTTTGATAATTTGATATGTTTTTTATCCCTCGTTCGTCTCGGTTTTCTCGTTTCGCGAGAAGACTCTAACCTTAAGGATAAGGGTGTAAGGAAAAGACGAGAAGACGACGATGGAGGAGGGGAGGTGGGGCTCTTTCTGCTCGTACGCGACATTCGATTTCCGCGTCGCGACGATTGTTCGACCCACGCGGACAAAATCTCGTCGCATCTTCATTTCTCGCGAATGCGAATCAAGGCCTGTTCTCATACCTCGTCGAATGTAATTTTGCCACGGACCACGAGCAATCAGCCCACTCTCCTCACATACTTCCACGAATCTATTTTCCCGCCCGAAAATTTTGCCCGTGCTTTATCTCGGTCGCGCGACGTCCCGTCGTCGTTGTCGTCGTCGTCGTTAAACGCAATTTATCCAAACGCTTTCGTGTATGCAAACGATATACATTAGCCGACGACAACCCCTTGCTACGCCCCGGGGTTGACACCGTGTCTCGGTGTGCTTTCTCTTCGTTATACGTTGTACGACCTATTTCCTTGCATCGCGCCAACCGTGTACGACCAACATTTTAGCGTTGATTAAATTAGCGATTATCGCCGTCATCGCAACGTTTTACGTAGGGTCCTCGCTAATTGTCCTGAAATTGTTGGTGTCCTTCCCACGAGGGATTAATTCGACGCTCTGTACAGGGACAGGCCATTTTGTCTCGTGTCAATTTCTCGGTTAACGAGAAAATTCGATTAATCGTTTATTGTTTTGAATTTTTATACGATTTTTTTCAAAGTTTTTGACAACAGTTTGATACGATATACAACCAGTGAAAAGTTTTACGGGGGTTGGATGTTTATGATAAACAAAAAGACGAATTTTATTGTTTTTGCTGGTATTTTAGTACTAAAATGTATTTTTTTTCGAATTTGAGTTCTATTTTTATCACATACTATATGTATTTATCTACTAATGATAAATTGTATACGTTCTGATTATGAAAAGTTGAATTTTTAGAATGCAAAATCTCAAAAATTTCAAAAAAGGGTTTTTTTGGGGGGATTTTCGCAAGCAATGTTTGAAATCATCTTGAAATCATATAATAATGGCTGTTCACTGATGACTTTAAGACATTTTTCTAATTTTTACAATAATTTCATCGATGTAAAATCAATTTTTTTATTTTTATTGATATTTAACCGACGTTTATTTTTCTTCTTTTCAATTTCAATTTACAGAATATGCCTAACGAAAATGCACCAATCTGCGGCTGTGGTATAGCGCTGGAGACACCAAAATCTCGCAACGGTATCGGCACAGGCTCGACCGCATTGTCGACGAGAAATCTCACGATTCTCGTACCAAAAGCGTCGTCGAAGAGCCGCGGTGGTTCGAAGAGGCAACAGCATCACGACGAACACGTCAGGCATCAGGGACCCAAAACAAGGGCTCCCGATAGTGGTAGTACAAGCTCGGTCGCCGAACAAATGAACGGTCATTCCCATCATACGAGTAACAATGGTAACCAACAGGAGAAAAGGCTCAATGCCTCGAGAAGAACGAGAAGTGCGGAAAGGTCGGATTCGCATTACACTTATATCGGTAAGTTTGGTCTCTTGTTATTGTATTAATTTTTTCCAAAAAAAAAAACAAAAACTTAATTTTAGGGAAAAAATTGTTCGACGATACAATCAATTTTCCATAATAATTTTATCAATCAAGTTAAATTTTGATAAAAACGTTCATTCATTGATAAACAATCGTAAATTACCTCTAAAATACAAATGAAACAAAATCTTCATTTTGTTTCATTTGTATTTTTTTTGAAGAATATTTTTTAAAATGCAATCACGTGATTAATCTCGAAATTGAAATCTAATCCTCATAGATTTATTCAACAAAAGACAAAATAATATAACCCGTCTCCTTTCGTTCCTAAAAAAAATATTAAAATACTAAAAAAAATGGAAATTTGTCTTTTTTTGTATGTTTGTTTCGTAATATCCGTTTGTTTACATCGACGCTCATTACATCGCGAATGTATGGTTGCAGACTCGGGCTCGAGCATAATGAGCGGTGGATTACGCGAGAACACGATACCGGAAGTTCTTTACTCGACGGTGAACGACACAGCGGCGAGCACCGTGTCGATCCCAAACGATGAAACTTCGTCGACCGCTAATCAGGCGAACACGATTAATCGTGGTACGCAGCAGGTCGTCTACGCGGTTCCATCGATGACGTCACCGCCGCCAACCTACGACGTCGCCGTAGCAAAGACTTGCCAGGTAATAAAAAATGTAATCGTTTCTTTCACTTCCTGTCCCCCCTTTCATTTTCCTCAAACTTTTTCCATCGTTTTTCTCTTTTCATGAAAATATTTCCCTTCGAATAAAATCCTCATCCTCGAAAAACCGATTATTCACGTACGCGGACGATTCGCGCCCGCGATGCCAAAAACTCTTCGTAAAAGAGAAAGACAAAAATTGACTTTGAACCAAAACCTCTTTACCGAAGTACTTTACTTATGCATTATTCAGGTTCTTTTTTTTGTATCGTTTCCGCAATTCCGATTATCTCAATAGTCTTTACGTCGCCATCGCTCCAGTCTCGACATTGCCGAAACGGTATTATCCTTCTCTTTTTCTTTTTTCTTTTTTGCAATTTGCATCGGAAAAATGAAAAACACGATACTGCCGGAAGTCTCGAGACGATGCCGACGACAAGGCCGGAGCTACTCGAAACGTCGCTCGAATCACCCCCCCCCCCCCCCCCCTACTTCTTTCCACCCTGAAAGCCATCTAACGGAGGAAACAGAAAACTGTATATAGGACCCGAAGGATTTTTGTGAAATGTCAGCGAAGAAGCCTGCTAAAATTATTACGTAATATATATATATATATATATATGTATATATATGTATATGGAGAATATCGTGCACTTCCTCGGCGCCGGACGGAACATAAATTTCCTGTAGAAGCGAGAGGCGAGAGGCTATACGGTCGCTCATCTCTCGCCCAGCGTCAGGTATTATGCCAGAGAACCACGAAGAAATTCTCTTCCAATGAAAACTTTGCTCTCTCTCTCTCTCTCTCTCTCACTCGTTCTCTAGCACTTTCTTTCTCGTTCCTCTTTTGCGACCTCGAGCCACAGAACCACAAATTCAACCGTATATCCACCGACCGAGGTGTGTTCCACCCCGTGCAGCTTTTTTTTTGCTCCTCTTTTCGCTTTTAGAAACGCCTATTTGCATCTCATTTCTCCACCGTGCTAAAGTTAACGTATATTTATATATATATATGTGTGTGTGTGTGTGTCTGTGTGTGTATTTTCTATAGAACTGGGACGTTCCGTAGGCTCCCGCGTAGAGCGCTCGGTACGGTATTTTTTTGAATAAAGAAAATAGTCGTAGCCACGCGCGCGCTCACGAGTCGAGAAAACAGAATAAAAAAATGAGGAACCGGAGCGAGAGAATACGTACGCGACCCATTCTTCTTTCTCACCTCTTTTGAGTTCATTTGTCGCTTTTCCAACGTAGCTTTTCTCACGCTCATAGACGAGGCCTCCTTCTTCATTCTCTCGCACACCTGGTTATATATATATATATATATATAAAAGGAGGTTATATGTGTGTGAGTATGTGTGTGTGTGTAGACAGTGGGCGAAGCTTTTTTCTCTCGTTTTTTGTTCGCCGTAATATTTTTAATTGAGACCTTCAAAACCCTCGTGAAAATTTTGTCACTCGAGACTTTTTTTCCAAACCTTCCCCCTGGGGCTTTCCTACTCGGTTTTTCTCTCGTTTCTCTTTATCCACCCTTCGTCCGTCGTTACGTGGACTTGAAGTTTTGTTGTTTTTTTTTATTTTTTCGTTTTTTTTTCTATCGTGAGATGTACTCGAACAAGTTTGTATATATATTTGTAAATTTACCCCCGTCGTATTTACTTTGTAACTGGAAATGACACAAAATCAACTATTTTTGTCGTAATTCACAAGTTCGTGAAAACAAAAAGTATTTGTTAGTAGAACAAAAAAATTTCATGTTTTCTTCGCGATTTCTTCGATTTTTTGTTTGTTTTATTTTGAGCGTAGGAATCCTCCTCGAGGCTTTTTACTTTCTTACACAAACTGTTTGTACACTCGATCGTACAACTTCTCTGTCTTTCCCCCGGTCTCGTTGACAGCTTTCTCGAAACGTGAGAATGTTCGCTGCTCGTGTCGCTCGAACCGTATTTGTCCGAGGTTCGTTTTTCATGCAACTCGCTTTTTTATCTCGTCTCGCGAGGACGAGACGACTCATCGTCTCAATGGGAATCGCACTTTCGTCCTTATCGTTGCGATACGATACGCACGTATTTCCTAACAACAAAGTGGAACGCGACGTTATTCGATCGTTTTCCTTCGACCTCGAGAGAGAAATCAAATTAAGTATCGAACAATTTTCTCATTATTATTTATCTCGATTTAAAAAATAGTTTTCGATGAATATACGAAGCTTCTTTTATAATTATATTCTTTTCGTACAAAACGCCCTTGATAACGTCAAAGCGCATTCTAGAACAGTGTAAAAAAAACTTTAACGATTTTTGCTTCTCTCTATATTTGCCGTAAACTGTATACGTTCGGGAAGTACTCGAGAAAATTTTCATCGCGAGACCGAAACTGTTGGAAGGTCTGGGCGACGGGGATAAAACGTGATGAGGGTGTGGGACGAGGTGAGGGTGTAAAAATAGAACAATTTTCGAACGAGGCACTTCAACTTTTCGTTCGAATGAAATAACTATTATACTAAAGATGAAGAGAGGCATGTATAAGAGAACGAGAGAGAGAGAGAGAGAGAGAGAGAGAGAGAGAGAGAGGTCGGAGGGTGCAGGTGTAACTTTTCAACTTGGACCATTAACTTTGGAAAGTCCGGGGGCATTAGGTGGGAAAGTAAAGATTAGAGCGACCAAGTAAGCAAGAAACTCTCTCTCTCTCTCTCTCTTCCTGTCCCTATGGCTCTTTTGCCTATGTACACAACGTCGCACACCGAAGATCTCTCCTATAACGTTATGAGAGAAACGCGAGGAGTTTCGACCGAGGGATGAGAAATTTACGTTTCATTTCCAAGATCGTGGATTATACACGAGGGTGAGCGAGAGAGCGAGAGAGAGAGAGAGAAAGAGGGTGAGGGCGAAAGTAAGGACGAAAGACAGAAAGAGAGAAAGAGGGAGTTCGTGACGTCGTTCTCGTTGAATATCCTCTCGGTTCTACGGGGTCATGAGATGGTAATATAATAGAAGCCATGCAAAAGCGCAAGGCTCTCGTGTTCCTCTCCACTTCCGTTCCTCTGTCTCTCTGTCTCTCTCGCTCTCTCGCAACGACGAAAGCGGTGGCTTTTCGCTAGCCTCGCAATATAATCGCGGTCATTTCCATTCATGAAGAGACTCGAACGTGAGCGTCCTCCCTCTCGAACATATAACCTTGTCGTTTAATTTGATTTACGATCTCTCGTTCTACCAATCGTTTTCCATTGTTGCGCGTTCCGCGAGAAATTCAACCGTTTAATAACGAACCGAGAGCGAAAGGTCGATAGAATTCGCTACGCAAATGCAATTAAGTAAGGATTTAATAAATGTATATATATTTTTGTATATAATATTTTCATCCTCTTTCTCACGAACGAATTATTCGAAATATTATTTCCTGACTTTTCTGTCTTCATGAAAAATGAACAAAACAAAATAACAGAATATACAATAGATCTTTGTATTTAATAATTCATTAGTCGATCAATCGAATGTGTAATTTATAACGAGAAGAAAAAGTAAACTCGCTCGAAGACGGCTTACCGCCGGTTTAGCTCGTTAGTTCGAGTCTCAGTGGTAAAAGTCAGTGTCGAGTCAGACATGCACGGATTCGAGATTTAACCGTTTCTTTCGCGTCTTCCTCGTTTCCTCGTTCCTAAGCTAGGGATTTTTTCTTCGCGAAGGGAAATCCGGTAAGATTCTTAAGAGGAAGGAGCCCGAAAGGGGATGCGATCCAATCCTATCGGCAGCTTGCAGAGAAAAGTACATAAAGACACGAAGGGATATTCGAAGGCTCTCGGCTTATGTAGCTCTGTGCATGATCCCCTTCCTCGTACCCAAAGATACCTACAGCGCACACCTATTGAACGATATCTACATTATATATCGTCCATTCGATGCGCACTCGATCGATCCCCAAAACCGGCCATCTTGGATTTCGTTCGTTTATTTTTATATCACTTTTTCACTTTCAAAATCGACTGCAAAATTTGTCTTTTTTCTTTGTAATGTTTTCTAACCGAAACAAATATAAAGATGTCCACTTTTTAGCGAATCTATCATTTGTCTTTTATCAACTGTGAAATCAGTGAAGGTCATTGAAGGTCATTGTCGAATGATTTCTTAAATTGACATAGAACGACCCTTGTAATCAGGGCCCTACTCCCAGAACTTTGCGACAGTTGGAGAACTTGTGGCATCTGGGTAAAAGGATCGCACATCCTGAAAGAGAGACCGCACTTTTATCGGATAAGCGTCAAAACGGTGCCCGTCTTCTTTCTCCCTCTCTGTCTTTCTCTCTCTCTCTCTCTCTCTCACCCTTTCTTCAGCGAATCAATCGTCTTCGTCGCTTTTTCTTTTATGCGGTCTCTTGATCGCGCCCAAATTGAATTTACCCTCTCCATTTTCGAGGGAGGATGGTCGATATCTTTTTTTTCTCTTCATTTTCTCTTCATTTTCTTCTCTCCTAGTAGCGAAACTAGTTTTCCTCGTCCCTTAAGTATCACGGTCATCGTTTTCTCCTTTTTCTCCCTCCTGTCTTTCTCCCGGATCGACCGATTTCCTATATTTGCTCGTTGGACCGAGTACCTCTAGCGTTCGACCATGGTCGAACGAGAGAGAGAGAGAGAGAGGGAGAGAAAGAGAGGGAGAGCGAGACAGGGAGGACGAGGCCCTCAGAAGTAAAACCTCGGACCCTCTTTCAGATATCCCATTTGCCTCGATTATAATTCACGGTGAAACGAACGAGATAGGGAGAGAGAGTACAAAAATAAATAAAAGAACGTAAATGAATTCTCACGTTATCGATGGAAAAATATTCTACTCGATTCGGAGGTTAAAATTCTGGGGAGGGGGTGAATTTTTTCACCCCAATCTTCAACCTCCGAGCTTCATTCTCTGTGACAGTGGATTAATAAAACGATGAGAGGAATAATCGATTCTTGTTTTGCCACTAAGCCCCTACAGCGAAATTACTTTAAAGGGGAAATAAAAAAAAATGATACACGTATATGTATATTGAGTCAAAAGCTTCGATAAAACGACCTTTTATCGAAGCATCGGATAGATTATTTCACGTACGTTGCGTAATTGTATAAAATAACGAATTTTCGCTCGAACATTTTTCAAAAAGCGATCGTGCCAATGAAGGAAAATGGCTGTTTGCTCGCTATTGGAGTCGCGTAAATGTCGAAGAACTTTCACAAAGGGATGTTACAGCGCGAATTTACATCGCTCGACTGTGTAATCGAATATATTTCAAACAAGTAATCATACACGTCCTTTTGTATAATCGGATGCACGCGAGATCATTGGGACTTTAATGATAAATATTATGTTGTTGACGGTCCAGATGTCCGGCGAGCCAATTCTGTAATAATTATTTACGTTACGTCATTGTTCATAATATATGTAAACAAAATTAATCACATATTTATAAACGATAAAATATCAAAAATTGTATTTAAACAAATATTCCCTAACAATTCCTGTAAAAATTACTCGAATTAATCAGAATTGTTTGAAATTGAGAAATTAATAGCTTTTCTTTTTTTTTTAATTATTTTTCATATCCTTATTCCCTGAGACAGTTCCGAGCGAGATTCTGCTGAAAAATTCTTAATGATAAAAATGAAGAAAACATTTATAAGCAATAAAATACCGAGAATTATATTTAAAACAATATTCTCTAATAATTCTTGTAAAAATTATTCAAATTAATTAGAATTATTTGATATTGCGAAATTAATAGCTTTTCTTCTCTGTTTTTACATTATTTTTCATATCCTTCATCTCCAGAGAAAATTCCAATCAAAATTCGTGGTTACTGAAGAATCACAAGTTTTTCATTTTGTGGAAATTGTATATTATGAAATTTTTGTTTCGAACCAAGGAGTCTAATTTTAAATCTGTGACAAAAAAAATTTACAGTCAGGATTACCGCCCACATACGACGAGTATCTTCGTTTCAAATTTGCCATGATGTCACGCTCGCGAACGCCACCGCCACCCTGGTCGGACTCGTCGTATCCGAGAATTCAACAAAATCGTCTCGAGCACATAACGAGCCAACTCGAGCTAAGGGAATATCTCGCGCAGGTGGCACTTGAGCAAACGTCCTATAATTCCCAGCAGCAACAACAACAATCTGGCCCGAGGGATTCGGCGAGTCTGTCGAATCATCAACAGCAGGCACGATTACCGCAGCAAGCGTTGAGGTTACAGACTGCGGGAGTTAGAAACCAACGATCTCGTGCCATGCCTCCCAGGTGGGTTAACCAAAAATGTTTGCTTCTATCTCGTATCGTTCACGTAGATGACCTCGTTCGACCCTTCACCCTCGCTTTTCTCTCCCTCCACTGATATAAAAACGTCACGTAGAACTCCCTTTGGTCCTCCGACTCCCGTTATTTCGCTCGTACGACCATTTTTCCAAATTTATGATTTAACGGAAAATAACAAAATATTCCTTTATTTTTATACAAATTTGTATCCCTATAATTTTTTTCAAATTTTAACACTAAATACAATAATGAATTGAAAAATTTCTCGATATTAATTTCGTATTTTTAATACAGAATTTAATCAAAATAATACAAAATCGCAATCACCGATAAAATCAAATTCGACACAATAATCCAATTTGGCGAAAAAAATAGTCTCGAGGATCGAAAAAACATTCGTTTTTTTTTAGAATAATTGCAAAAAACAATTAAAAAGTAGGAGAATAAACGGGAATAATTTATCGAGCTTGTTAAATTTTCGCGTTTCTCGTTTCCGTCGTAGCGAGGAAAACCGGTTGTTCGAAACTAGCGCGTGGCTAAGTGAGAGAGAAAAAAAAGACGATAGAATTAAAAAAATAAAATTGCCCGGGCGCGATGAGCCGACGGCCCTCGCGAACCATAATTAAATATTTGCTAGTCCGCTCGTGACTGCTTGTTTTCTCCAAAGTTTTCGGGTGTCACGTGGATGGAGAATAATTTATCGTTACGTCGTACGCCGTACGGGGGCGACCTGGCGCGACCTCTCTCGCTTCTCTTCTTGAGCTATATCACGTGACGTATATATTTCGCCTCGAACGTCCGGGAAAAGCGGGCTTGTCCCTTTGCTCTCGAGAACGCGAGAATCCCCGAGAGTGTTAACCCACTGGAAAAAGGTGGCTATAGTAATAACGTCCTATTCAACGTCGTAATATTACCCAAGGAAACTGAAAAGGCTCGGGGGGGTCTCACGGGGGTGAAACGACGTATCGCGCGTTACTTACGTCGTAGATAGTGTCCCCTAGAATTTTACGAGCGAACAACGTGTTCTCGGCAAAATATCGTGCGTAAAAAAATGAAAAAATAAAACCAAAGTCGTAAACAACGTTCACGACCGTTTTTAAACTTTTATACAAGACAATTACTTTGCTCATGAACGACTCCGAAGAGAGTCCTGCGGCGAAACTGAACCAACTACAATTACGCAACTTGTTTAATATCAAAATTCATCGCTCGTTTTTTAAATAATAAATCAAAAACGCAATTATCGAATGTCAAAAAAGATATATAAAAATGAAAAAATGTAAATCAATATAAATCATTGTTGATTAAATTATTATCGGCGGGATTTAAGCGATTCAACGATGATCGCAACAATTTTCGAATAAATGAAAAAAAGTAAATAATAAATTGCGTTAGTAAAATTTGTTTTTTATTTATTTATTTCGTTTTTTTTTTGAGACAAAATTTGGACGTAAACAATTTAATGTTTTCCCTCGTAATCTCTAGCATGGTTACATAGTGATATGCACGAAAATTCTGTTGAAATACAAAATACAAAACCAATGGTGAAATATTTATCGTGAAACAGATCTCAGAGCGAGAGTCGAGCTCATCAGCAGCGCATCGCGGCGATGTACGACGACGCCGCGTTTTGCATGGAGACGACGGCGATCACGTCCGCGTTCGAGCACGGCGTGGCGTTTTGCAGTCTCATGTAAAAAAGGGAAAGATGAAAAAATAACAACAGCGTTGAACGAAACAAAAATGACGAAGCCCTGCACGGCCTACCTAAGAAACGAAGAAAACAACAAAAAACAACAACAACAACAACAAAAAACGAAAATACTTATGCACCACGCCAAGATCGAAGAATGAAATTTTATCACCTGTATAACGACTTTTCGTCATTGTACGGATCGCGCGAACTTTTTCACGCGCACGAACGTTCGCCAAAAAAATAAAACTTTCTTCATTCGCGGGTATCGTAAACCGCCGTTTAAAGAAATATTTCGCGACGCTGGATTCCTCGACAAAAAAAAAAGTTGCCTGTCGCGACCCGAATTCGATGGTCGAGAGAGACAAAAATCGTTCCGTCTGTCGCACGTTCGATGCGGCCGAGGAAAAAAAAAGAAGAAGAAAACATAAATGGCGTCGTTCGTATTTCGCGTCCTGAATGGTTCTATGTTTGTTCGTCGATATGACATCGATGCTGGATAATTTCGAAACGAAAAGATAACAAATATATATGTAAAAAAGAAAACAAAGAAAAAATTGTCCTGGCTGGTCCAGGACACGAACGCCCGCAGCTTTCATGCCGCATGATTATTATTGCTACGATTATTGATCGGTTATTATTTGTATGATTGTCTTTTAAAATACTCGTATTTTCTACTTGCCACTGTACTCGGTCGAAGAAGAAAAAGAAAACAAAACGAAGAAAAAAAAAAATCAACAAAAGAAAGAAAAAACACATATATATAGACATCGCACCCTCGCTCGCGACACACGGTTTGATCCGACTTTTATCAGAATCCATCGAGGAAAGGATTTCATCCAAATCCCCGGAACACCAATCGATCTTATACCGAGGGTGACTTTCGCGGCAAAAAATAACAAAAAAATAAAAAAATAAAACCATAAAAACACAAGAAAAAAACATCCATCACAATTCGAACCTCGCTCTCGTTCGCTCCGCGCTCGCTTTGAATGGCATCCAATCGAAATTTCCCGAAATAATACCGCTCTCCTTTCACCCACGAATACGCCGGGTGGGCGAAATATTCGAACGGTTTTTACTCGTGCAAAACAAGAAAAAAGGTATTCATCCGGATCGATGAATGCGGTCGAATCATCGATAGAGAAAGAGAGTAAAAAATACGGGCTGACGCGTACTCATTGCATTATGGAAAAAAAGAAAAATTAATATAAACTATAATCATAAAAACGTGTTATAATGGACATCGTCGTATGCTATAAGCATATTCGATCGTAAAAAAGCAACAACAACAAATATTACGAAGGTAAATTAAAAACAAACAAACAAAAAAAAAACGAAGAAAAAAAAAGAAAACAGAAATTGAGAATTAAAGATTCAACGGTATTCGAGATATTTGATATATAGAGATATACACGTATAAGGGCAAAAGTGTTTTAGAAGATCGTTAATTAAAAAGCGGAAAAAAGAGAAAGATATATATATACTAATATATGTACACGTAAAATAAGTAAATTATTGTTTTAATTATAGGGGCAGTCCTAACGATATACAAAATGAAAAAAAAACGTACATTAAGTATAATATAGGACCCAAAGATATCGATGTGTGAACAAAAAAAACGAAAAAGGCAACAAAAAAATGTGTTATTTATTTAGCACCAATATAAAACACGCATAGATCGTCTTCGTAAGTATTATTATTCACCGAACATTCGAATACGTGCGCGCGAAAATACAAAAAAATAAAACAAGTGTGTCCAATATATTCGTGTATGGACGAAACTTTGAAATGAAACGAAACATATTTAGAAAAGAGAGAGAGAGAGAGAGAGAGAGAGAGAGAGAGAGAGAGAGAGAGAGAGAGAGAGAGAGAGAAGAAACGGAAGTAAAAAAAGAAAACAAAAATACGAGACGAAGGAGATTGGATTTGATATAAAACGATCGTTCGTACAAATTACTCTCGTCGTTCGGCCTTTTAGCACACTTTGCGTTATCGGCTTCTATCGCGGACCACCGACTGTGTATATTCGTTAGAATCTACGAAATGAAATTAAAACAAAAACGAAAACAACATAAAAAAAAAACGAAGCATAATGAAAGAAAAAAAAAACAGATATCATACGTACTGTCGCTGCGGCTTTAGAGATTCGATGTTCGTAGTTGTGTCACGTCTAAGCGCACATAAAAAAACAATCTTCATTCGGAAAATACTAAAAACAACAAAAAAGGGTTGTTTCGACCGAGTCTCCGGCAGACGAGCGACGTTCCGAAGAGACGCGTGTCGAATCGACCGAATGAAACGCGAAAGTGAGAAGATATAAATAAATAAAAAAAAACAAAAAACAAAACAGATACCCCAATAATAGGACTGCCAAGAGCGAGAAAGTTCTAAAACTATTTAATTCCACGTATAATCGAGGTTGGATAACGAATTACGAGTTTCAAGGTCTGACTATAGATGTGAACGCGGATAGAGAGAAGGACAGGAAAGAGAGAGAGAGAGGGAGAGATGGAATCAGTTTATTTTCACCCTCCAAAGCAGGAGTTCGACAGGAAAACTTTCCTCATTTCATTGCATCGATGCAAAAAAAATAACGAAAACGAGTAAGAATAGAAAAGAAGAAAGTCTATTCGAGACCCTAATTTGCAAGAATTACAGAAACGAATTACCAGCAGGAGCACATGACCTGAATTTTGGATGATGCGGGAGAGAGAGAGAGAGAGAGAGGGAGAGAGATTTTGAAAAAAGGTGTGACCGAGATATATTCAGCCAATGATATGTTACGTGTACTATTCTTACGGAATTATTGATAGCGATAAGGAAAATAAAATGAATAACGATATATATCTATAGACCGATTATATAAGTGGTGAAAGAGGTTCGAAGGAGGGATGAGAGAATATATATGTGGGTGAGGTTGGTAACTCGTTC
Organism: Netelia virgata; assembly: GCA_951802705.1. NCBI lineage: Eukaryota > Metazoa > Arthropoda > Insecta > Hymenoptera > Ichneumonidae > Netelia > Netelia virgata. The sequence continues at coordinate 7,006,185 of OX637865.1, forward strand.
AGGTATCCAAATGTCAATTTAACGAGAGCGATGATTTAGACTGACCGTGTTATCGAGTCATGACGATAATCGATAAGCACTTGACTTTACGAGCGTATAGGAGAGTTATATCGAATGAGTGATTTTGGGTCCGAGGAGAATGGGGAGGGGGCGAGGGGTGAGAAAAAAGGCAAGCGAGGAACTTGTATTTTTGTATGGAAAACTTTTTGGTAGGACCTGGGTATCGAACGGCCACTCGATAAACGCTGCGGACGAGAGGTTGAGTTTAGAATCGTGCGTATTATTGCCAATGTGGTGACAGATAAGCTCTACGAATGATAAAACCATTATTATGGAATATACTGCAAGTATATTGTCTATAAATATAATATATATATGTAGATATACATATATATATATATATATAATTATAAAATAATGACTAAACTATAAACTGTCTGTTGTGTAAATTATGAATGTTTAGAGGACCAAGAAATCTAATAAAATCGATGACTAAATGAATGCAAGCTTTTCTCATTTTGCGTCGACTCTCTACGATAGTCCGACCGAGGATGTTGGTATAGTTATCGATGCTTCGTAAGCTTCGAATCGACACTCCGTCGGCAACTTTGTCGAGATTTCCTGCTTTACCGGCTGTATGTACGTACTCAATAATCAACGGTCGGTAATGTAGAATTTCCCATGAGTTACCTCTAGTTCCAACGATACGTGCGTACCGACCGACGATCGTGCTAGTGACACTTTCAAACATGAGGTAAAGATGGCGCCACTATATCAATGGCTGGCTAGTAAAAATCGTGTCCATTACCCTCGGTTAAGCCGCCATCATAATTATCACGGTTCCTCGGTGAGTATTTTTCGGATTACCCAGCTATTTTCTGCTGAACTAGCGTTTTTATATTTTATTAATTTTGAATAAAAATTTCAGTAACATAAACGAACTATCTGCAATTGTGAACGTCTTCAGTTGTCTCAGAGGGGTTTACCCCCCTGGTGCTATTTGCCATATTTTCTCACGGGGATCGATCATTAAATTCACGTGACTTTCTGTGCCTGCCCCGTGATAAATTTACTGTAAAAAAAAGTGACGGTTCACTCCCCCGCCCATCGTTAAGAGACACGAACGATATAAAATTGAACCCACCGCGTTGAGTGTAGGCCGAAGATCGTGCCGTTCGGAGATTAACTCGTGGACCCAAAAGGCGTGCTTGCAAACGATTTGAATTATCCCAACAAAAACCAGAATGTAGAGTCGTCGATCCAAACCCAGAAGCATATGGAGTCCAAGAGAGAAATGGATGGATGTATATATCAGAGGAGAAGCCTCTGGCCATCATCAGCCACAGCCGCGACATCGGTGAGGATGGGATGTGGGAAGAGGGTCGGGTCGGAAGAACAAAAAGAAAAGAAAAAAAAAAAAGAACGATCGCTCGAAATGGATGGGAATCAGCATTTCTCGTGGAAGCGGGATAAGGTGCACCTGGTATACGTGGTGGGGCGTTAGACTTGATGAAGTCCGTGGCAGCGTCAAGCGGCGAGTGATAGAGGGGATCGCGCTCGCCCGATTGGCTCTCGCGCTACCGCGAGCGGAGGGGGTAAGACCACGCCTACCGCACACCCGGTACAGGGAACGACCATCTCGCCGAACGGCATTGTCGGAACTTGGCGATGTTAGTGCCAAGAAAGAGATGTAACGAAAGAGAGAGAAACTGATACCCAGTGACGCGAGAGCGAGAGGGAGACGGGCTGGAGAACGTGAGAAAAAGATCGGTTTCCAGCGGGGTTGGACGTTGGAAGAGAAAGAGAGACAGATGCGACAAGCACGAAGGGGCGTTCCAAAGTACAGACTTGCAGCGACCACCACCAGGTGTCGCGTCGCTCAAAAACCGAGGCGATATTTTCGTGGGTGTAACGTCGACGAAACCCGCCCCTGTAACGCCCCTTGCCAGCCCACCGATGTCTCGTAGGAGCAGACGCGCCTCGACAACCAAGTGGACAGCCAGCCTAGCGGCCGAGACATCAGGTCCGTGAAGGCGTCCGGGCTTTTCGTTATACTATAATCTCTGCATTGCAACTTGCTAACCCCGCGTAGTCGCGTCACATTGTAAAGAATATTTCGCGTACGCGATCGTCACGCAAACCGCACGTTCGCGATATCGGACGCTCGCTCGGAACGAACGGACCGAGGGTTTTCGACCGAGTAAAAAAAGTCGAGGCTTCCATACCCGTGTATGCGATCGGGAAAAGAGCGAAAGACCGCGCGGCGGTCTATCTTTGTAAAAGAGCCGGGATCGTAGAACGGAGCTTTCTTCTCGGACCACAGGGTGCACCGGCTACCTGGAGTTTTATTGCCAGGCGTCAGGGGTCTCTAAGGTGTCGAGAAGCCGAGAATCCGCGAGTCTTTCGGAAGACTGGACTGGGAGAACACGGGGGTCGAGGATGAGGGCTTCGAAGTGGAAACGTACCTGTTTCGTTGTAAAACGGTGAATAATGAGAGTGCGTCGACCAGTGCGAAAGAGCCGGTAAGCCGATAAATCGATAATTGAAGTGATAAATTAATCAAACGACCCAACGCAAACCCGTCTGTAAATTTCGCTAGCGTCGATAAATTCATGAAGCGTCGACCAGGTGTTACCCCACTTACGTATATTGTATAAACAACCTTCCGACGTATCGAGTCAGAGCCTCGCAAACTCAAAATAATGGGATAATCAACGATCGGCATTACAAAAACGATCGAAAATCCCCGTAAAACATTGTCCCGAAAGAATCACACCGTAGCGCGATTCCCATGGTGACAAGAGGTCAGGATGAAAACTCGACTGCGTGATCGTCGTCGGGTGTGCAGTTCGAAAGATAGGTGAATGGATCGCACGTCGATTTTCGGTAAAAGGAAGAATACAGGAGAGCGATAGAGAGCGAGAGGGAAGCGACGGTGTCTGAAGGGTTACCGGGCCGTCGAGTAAGGGAGGAATGGAGCTCGTAGAGCATCGTCGGGGTGTGCAGCGTCTCGGCACCGAGCATTCGGATCACCGTGGTAGCGACGAGGACGATGCGCGAGTCGATCGAATTCGAACGAAAGATCGGGACAACGATCAGGACATGTCGGACTGTGAGAGCGAGACGAGCGAGGTGCTCAGCGTCGGTAGCGAGCCGATGCCCGCGACCGACGGTCTCCCCGCCGATCGGGAAGACGATCCACGAAGCGACGAGCATTACGACAGTGACGCAGGGACGAATATCGCGACGAGAGGCTGCGACACGAGTCGCGAACAGCTTCCAGGAAGATCGGCTTTGATCGGTTCTTCGCCCTCGTCAAGGTCACCATCGCCGTCGCCTTCGAGCTCGGCAAGCTGCAATCCACCTCAGAGTCCGGCGAGTAATTATTGCGCAACGCCACCTCAGCGTCAAGCGTCCCCCTCGTCACCAGCCGCTTCGTCCGTCAGATCGCCAGCTTCGTCGAGCGCGACGGCCTCCTCGCCCGGTCGTCCGGACGCCCACCCGGAAGCCATAGTGCCGCGTTATCAATCGGCGAGCGTGAGTGCCGGCGTCAATCATCACGTTGGCATGCACCAGAACAATCATCATCATCATCATCACCATCATCAGCATCTGTTGTCGAGCAACAGATACGCGGCTGCTGCTCTAGTTACGTCCTGTCGCGATTCCAGTGACATCGGCGAGTATTCGTCGGTGATAAGCGGTGCAACGTTACCGCGGATACCAGGATTACCTGGACATCAGTCGGTCGGTCTGAGCGGCGTTGGTCACGGAGTATCGGCGGTCGCTGATCTCATCGGTTACACCCAACAATCGATCGACCCGGCTCGATCCCTCCACGGTCGACCAACGCCGACGCTCAACGTACCGTTGGTCACCAGGCTCTCCCTCTCGCCACCTACGGCAATGACCGTCACCGGGCTTCAGGCAAACGCACCCAGCACGGCTTTTCATCCTGTCGCGGTTGTCGCCGCCGCAGCGGCCGCAGCCGCCGCTGCTGGTTGTCGCGATCCTCGCGAAACGAATCCCCTTCTCGCTGGACACCCGGCCCATCTTCAGCACCCGTCTCACGGTATCCAACATTCCCTGCTTCAACATCAAGCGTCCGTCGCTGGCTCGCAGATCCAACACGTTCCTGCTAGTTCCGCCCTGCTGCACCATCATCATCATCAGCAACAGCAGCAGCAGCAGCAGCAGCAGCATCATCACGGCTCTCATAATTCTCGTCACAATCCCGTCGGTCATCAGAATCAGCATAGACTGTCCGTTGGCAAGCTGTTGCAGGATTCCTCGAACTTGCGGGACACCGAGAGCCCGGTATCGCCTCGCGACGACGAACATCAACGTCATCCGAATCATCATCATCATCATCATCATCATCAGGAAGTCACCAGGAGCAACCTGTCGCCCGGTAATAACAGTCTGCTGAATACTTCCGGCGTTCCCGGCGCCAACAACAATCATCATAGGAATAATAATAATAACAGCAGTAACAATAATAATAATAATAACAATAACATGCAGCATCAGGCGAGTCTCAAGTTCAGTATAGACAATATATTGAAGGCGGACTTCGGTAGGCGTATAACCGATCCGATCTCGTTGAAAAAATCGCGACCGAAAAAAGTTGTGCCGCGACCGATCGATCTTACCAAGGACTTTCTCGAATCTTCGTCCGAGGGCTCGGAGAGAAGCTCCGAGACGTCGGCGACCAATCCGTCGCCCGGTGTCGCGAGCGCGTTGAACACGAGCGGTAGCGGTGCGAGCAATAATGCTACTTCCGGTGCGACGACGACCACCACCGGTGCGACGACCAACGGATCCACGACAGACGCCCCTAAACAGATGCTGTGGCCGGCCTGGGTCTACTGCACGAGGTACTCCGATAGACCGTCGTCCGGTGAGTTGAAAACAATATTTTCCCTTTAGAGATAGTTTTGGGGTGAAAATTGTCATGGAGCAAAAACGAAACAAATCGCACTTTAACATCGAAGTAATAGCCACGAGAAGAGACAAAGTTTGTGATCCAATAACCAAACGAGCGTAAAACCCATTGAAAGAAAAAGCAACAACGATAAATAACAAAAAATACATTTTTTTTATTCTAATCGAAAAACGATCAAAGAAGGACAAAAAAAATTATACAAAATGAAATTGATATATCCTTCTTGTATATATATATATATCTTGTTGTACGAATGCACGAGCGATAAAGTTCGCGCATGCTCGTCGCGTTGAAACATCGAGGCGCTACCGGTGCGGGCGTCTCGTTCGCGTTTACCGCCGGTGTTGACTTTCACGTCTTTCGCGTATTATTACCAACGCGCCATATACATACACGACAGAGAGTCGTGGGGTTCGCGACGATCAGCAAGGATGTCCTCGTCGTATTTGTGTACCGAAAGATCGTCGTAAGATTAAAAGTTCTTCTTCTTTCCCCACCGCCCCCACCTCCCCTTCTTCCATCCAACCACCCCGTTCGCCACGGTAAAAGAGACAAACCTCGAGCCCTCGACCAGTTTGACCGGGACTGACAACGATCGAAACGCGAGCTCGGTTCTTCTCCGGTGCGTTCTTTCCGCGGACGCAAACGACGACGACTCCTTTCCCGGTTGACAGACCAAAATGTGTGTTAACCCCGAGACGTGTTGAAATTGCAACTTGCCCTCTTGCTCGCCGCGTGTAATTATACTAATTGATTCCGAATAAAATCAACCGTACATATATACATACATACATATATTTACACAGACATACATATGTATGTATGGATAGATATATAGACGTCTGGTTTAACTCGATCTCGCGAGTCTCTCGGGTATTAATTATTATTAAACGATCTCGTGTACGTTCGAGAAGTAATCTTACTATTTAACTGTATATATATATATATATATACGCGCAATGTAAAATTCAATCTGATTGGACGTCGAATCTTTAGGAACGTGCTTTGGAAAAAAAAACGGAAAAAGACGTTGCGAACTTCGACGATGAGCTCGGATAACAAAAAAGAAGCTGGAAAGAAAATTAAATGAAAAAAAATCTATCGCGCCGCGACGTGTCGCTTGATAAATCAAGCGGTGATCGTCGTCGTCGTCGTCGTCGTCGTCGTCGTCGTTGTAGCGGTCGTCGTCGTCGACGAAAGAAACCGGCTACCGACGATCAGGATCTCTCGCGCTCTCGAGCCACACAGGGAATAGCCAAGATGCAACGCGCGCAACTTTCGCGGTGAAATAAAGAGACATTAATTTGCGCTCGGAGAGGTATATAATAGTTCAGGTAGAAATCGACGACGAGGACGAGGACGACGGGCGAATAGACGATAGCGCATAGGGGAAGCCGCGGCTATGGGAGCTTGGAAATCGCACCGCGAATGGTCTTCGTAATCGCAGTCGGACGAGAGCACAGCTCTATACCATTTCACTCCTCGATTCTTTTATATATATATACGAATCTCTCTCTCTGTCTACATATATATATATATATATGTAGAGAGAGAGAGAGAGAGAAAGGATAGAGGTATTCAAGCATGTTCACGGCCGTGTGTGCGATGGGTTCTCTGATGCCGCGAACTCGCCGACGTTCTCCCTCGGGATACATCGATCGCTCTTGTTAAGGGAACTTGACCATTGCATCGAGCGTCACCATACGTTTTACATTGAAAATTCAAAATGAAAATGAATCTAGGCACGATAAAATCGTCCGGTCGGGAAAGAAAGTTTCGCCTTTAAAGTCCTATTCCGTCTATGTGACGAAAAAATCCTTTTTATAAAATAAAAATAGCAGATTTTTCCCGTGAGAAAAATCTTCCGTGAGATTCAATCTCGTGAAAAATGTAATCGTGGATTTTGTCAACGTGGTCAAAGTTTCGTCGGTTAGATTTGAGTTTGTTCGATATTTTTGTTTCAGCGACGAATACTTTTTTTTCGAGGGTGAAGGGTTCGGAAGAAAAAAAAATTCCTCGTCGATAAATTTGGAAAACGATCGATATTTTCTTTTTTTTGTCGTAACATTCGACGGCTCGTTTAACGCAAAATCGATCGAACGTGATAACGGGAACGCGTGAAAAATTCGATTGATTTAACGAAATTGTCAGGAGACATTCTTTTTAGGCTCAAGCTATAAATAAATCCGTCAGAAAATCCAAATCGCGATAAATATGCCAACGTCGAGAAATGAAGGATGGAAAATTACTGATTAAAAATATCCACGACGATGAAAAACCACGTCGATACGCCGATATATTTCAGTCAGATTTCACATACTTTATAAACCCGACTCTTCGCGAACACGTGTAAATCGTGTTCTCATTTTGTGACAAAAAGAAAAAGATAAAAAAAAATTGAAGAAGAAAAAGAAGAAAGAAAAAAGCATGGAAAGAATAAAAGTTATGAGAGATTTTTTCGACAAGATAAATATTGAGACAGCAGGCAAACGAGAGGCTCGCGACATGCGTCGATAAATACGTGCGCGCTTTTGCCGTAGTACAACGTAACGCCGAGAGGGGCGCGTGCATCTCGCAATTATCACGGGTCGAGCGAAAAAACGTGAAATAATGTAAGAAAAAGTAAAAAAGAAAAATAAAAATAAAAAGAAGAAAGGGAGAAAAAATAAGGCGAGCGAGCCTGATCGACGATTTTTGTAGGATGGACGGCCGATACGTTTTAAAAGCCTTAGTCCCGGTGGTCAGCGCGTGTGTAATCTTCATAGTTCAATTGTGAAACGTGTTTCCGTGTCGATTAGCCTTAAGGCGAGCGAGAGAGACTCGCCTTGTTCCGGCTCCGTTCTCCTCTCGCGACTCGAGACCCGATTAATTATGGCGTTCGATCGTGTTTCACGGAGAGAAATGTGTCGAAAGAGAAAGAGAGAGAGAGAGAGAGACGAAACCGATTTGTCTCTGGGGTGCTTTTGTAGTCACGCGAAATAATTAAATCTAAAGGCGGACGAGACACTACCGAGAATTCGAGAAATTACGTATTTCCGGAACTCTTACTTCTCCGTACGACTTCCGGCTGCTGTTGAATAAAAGTGAGAACCGCCGGCGGAGAAGAAACGAAAATTAAAAAAAAACACACAAATTCCTCTTGAAATTCCCCACCCCGATTAGGGATGACAAGATAATTGCGCTTTAATTACTTCACGACGATTAAGAACAATTATTCCACCGCGATGAATATTAATATTTTTACAGTTAACGATCAAACGCGATTGTTTCGACGCGATTAAAATTCTCGAAAAAAAAACCAACAAAAAACAAAAGATCATCGAAATACATTTTTCATAATAAATATTCATATTTGTTTTTTATATTTTTGCGCGATAATAAATAACATACACGAACGATCAAAGATTTTAAATTAAAAAAATGTATCGAATTCATTTATCGACGCCTGTTTTTACATTAAAAAAAAACAATATTATTATCATTTCTCGCGTATTGCAACTTCTGCTAGAATTTTCCACCAGCGCAAAGATATATCCGGGTTTGAGATCACATTTTTCGTACGTAACAACGTGTAAACGTGTGTCGATAAATTATAGTTTTTTCCTCTATCTTTATCTCTCTCGCTCTCTGTCTCTCTTTCTCCCTCGAGTTTCCCAGCATTTAAACGCCCGTGGCTCATCGTCGTCCCGTTTCGTTCACATTCATTTGCGTATCGTAACATATACGTATATGTACGTGCTGTTACAGCTCTGGGCTGTCCCAGAGCTCGAATCTCTCGAGTCAAGCACGTGCACACATCGGAGAAAAGGAGAGAGAGAGAGAGAGAGAGAGAGAGAGAGAAAGCTCAAGAGTGCGATGCTCTCGAATATAAATGGACGGACGAGTAAACGACGTGTGCGCCTTTAGGTAGATGCCTCTCGGTATATATACAACCCCGATGTATTACGAACATGTCCGTACAGAACGGACGATTAACAAGCGTTTGTAACCAACGAGGAAGGAGTAAAGTACCGTTTATCGTCATTGACGCGTTATAATCATCGTTCGCTCTTCGCCCCCTCCCTTTTCTCAATTTTTACACAATTAAACTTCTTTATATCACCATTTTTATTTTCATACTAAATTAACTTTGATTTTATTACATATAAAAGCTAAGACATTTTTTATTAACAAAAATATTATCAGTAATATTATGAAAAAAAACATTGTATTTTTATAATTTTAAATTTGTTTTTTTTGTATATTTAATTCAATTTTCGTAATTCGCTACGCGACGAGAGTGTAAATTCGTCGGCATTAGGGTGGATGATACGACCTTACGCGTGCCCCATCAGCATTTGTGATTTTGCTGCCCACAAAAGACCGTAGGAATAAAGATCCTCGCGCGCTCCTTCACCGTAGGTGGTAAACCGCGTCCTCTATTATCCTCATAACGTTTTACACGTAACAAACAATATAGTGACGAGAGAAAACGTTTCCAGTGAAGTATATAAGTATTTACGTACATACATACACACATATATATATATATATATGACAGTAAGGCACATTGCCAGAGCTATTAACATCGACGCGAATCGTCGTCGAACAAGGGAAACGTGGGCGCGACTCTCTCGCGAGACGTGAAAGAGTAAGAGTGAGAGAGGGAGAGAGAGAGAGAGAGAGAGAGTAAAATTGCTCGGTAGAAGGGAGCCTATTAGTCTTCTCGACTGTACAGCGTGCGATTCGAGCTTGAATAAGAACGTAAGAGCGAGGTAGAGCGAATGAGAGAAACGATTCTCGTCGTTGGTACTTGGCCCGCGAGGGTGTTAATCGCGATCGGGTGTCGCGCGAAGAGAGGGCCTTGTGGCACGCGTTTGCGCCTATATAGAGAATATATAGTAGTCGCGAGAACGCGAGCCGAGATGAAAAATCCTGGATGAGGGAGAACGGCTGAAAAATAAAAAGTAAAAGAAAAAGAAAATAAATGAAAAAAATATAAACCTACAAACGACGAAGTTGGCCAAACCGGAAGTGAAAAATGTATCTTCGAAGGAGAAGCTCGTGGGTGTGAGAGTCGCGATAACCTCGAGGCCACGATGGATAAGCGATGGATGTTTTTTTTCGCTCGAGGGTGGGTGACACCCCTTGGGAGAAAGAAAATCGTCGGAACAACCCGAAAAATCGCATTATTCGAAGGAATGCGTGTCTCTACCCTCTCTACTCTCCCCTCCATTTTGTCGTTCAGCTGCGCGAACTTCGTTTCAATCTCGTCACGCCTTCGAAAATCAATTCGAAACGCGTATACCGGTGTTAAAAAAAAAGAAGAAAACAGAAAGATCAACCCCCTGGCTGGAGGGTTGCACGAGCTTGTTTTCGAAGGGGGGATGGGGGTGCGACCCTTCTTATAAAATTGTACCGCGAGGGTTAACGTTTTTGAGAAGCGAACGATTCCGATCGTTCGATATTTTTCAATATTTATTTGATTTTTTATTTATTCTTATTTTTTTTCTCGTTTCTTTTTATCACGTCGATGCGAAAATAACGCACGAGGTGCGAATTGAAAGTGATCTCGGTAATTGTAGAATTTAACGTGGCAAAGAGAGGCTCGGCTATCATAACGGAAACGAGTTCATTAATAAAACACTTTCGGTGTGTGTTTGTGTGTGTCTGTGTGCGCGCGCCATGAGAGAAACAGCCCTCGAGGCTCCTCGGGCCGTTAGACAAACTTAACCCGCCTCTCCTCTTGTAACGTCTATGTTTTGTTGCCATGTATATTGTATGGTTGTGTATTCGAGCCGGTCGTGCCTAACGTAGTATACCGAGGTGGATAATCGATAGGCACTGTTAACGTCCTCACACGAGACACGCTACGTCTTACGTAATGTTGCATCGCGAGTGAGAAAAATTATTTTTTTGTGTTTTTCTTGTTCATGTTTTGAAACTATGAAAATTCACCCCTTGGGTCTTGGAGAAATTCGGGGTTGAACGGCGATTGAAGTTTGGTCGTGTCGCGAATTACGAATAAAAAATAAATTTTCAACTCTACACGAAGTTTTCAACTCTACGCGAAATTTTCAACTCTACACGTGTTTTTTATCTCAAATTTCAACCATGCAGTGATCCTGCGATTTGTATCGAAAATAATGAAAATAAATCGTGGCAACTCTACACGAGTAGAGTTGAATTTTTGCGAAATTTTCACACCGCGAAATTAATACTACACAATTTCGTAAGCAACATCGTTATATCGTCAATCGTTGTATATTGCTCATAAAAAGACTTTCCTAAGAAAAAGACTTTCCTTTCCTGATTAAAATCGCAGCTCTGAATTTTATTCGCGATCGATCTTACACGTTTATTTCAAAGCTACACATTTATTTATCTCACCCGTAGAGTGTGAAGATTCTGATAAAATCGATTCTTTACAGATATTCGAACCAAGAACTAAAGGAGTGGGGGGGAGGGGAGGGGGTAGTACCTAGAGCGAAAGGAATCGCAAAGCTATTCGACTTTGGTATGCCAGGAATTCAATTGCCTGGCATAAGGGACAGTGGCGAAGGGTTGTTTTAATGAATTTACAGCCACCCCGAACGACCTACCGGAGGGGTGTGTACCCGAAACTCGGATAAAGCGAGATAGAGTCTCGCAAGGTCCTCCGGCCGAATATTCCGGCGATGGGGGATGGGGTGGAGAATTTTACTGCCAAGAAAAGACAGAAGAGTTCATTCTCCGTGGCGAGGCGCGACCCGGAAGTCGTTGACTCTTGAAACGAGACCGGCTATTAGAAGCGTCGAACGATCTTTCGAGTGACTTTTCGCACGAGCAAAAATTAAATTAACTCTTGCACATTCTTGAAAATTAAACAACCCTTTAAAAAAAAAAAGAACAATCGGAAAATTTACAATTAATGAAAAAATGAATAAAAGTAAACGATTGAAACAAAAATAAATATTATTCTCAAGGTCACGGATCTCTCAAAATGGTCCTCGAGCCGTGTCCTTCGCCGTTTTCACATCGACGAATATAAAAATGTCCCGACCCATCGACCTATTTCTTTTTTTTTTCTCTCTTTCTTTTTTTTACGATCGTTTTTCCTTCCTCTCTCGTCGTTCGAGAAACATCGCGTGATCGTCGGCAAGAAACCTTCGAAATATTTCATTGCCCCCCACTCTTAACGATTACGGGATTCGCATATATGTATCTCTACATCATGTTCGTACATTTATATATATATATATATATATATATATATATATATATATTCCTATGTATGTGTGTCTATACGTATGTAAGTATGTATGTATGTATGTCTGAGCTCGGTACAACGGGAGTGCTGAGAAATATAAGTAAGGTAGTGAATATCGATCCGGAAATGAAAAGTGTATCGAAAGACGACGACGTCGTGGCTTAAGTGAACGAAGTAAAATCGTTGCGTGGATGTCACGAACGAAAAAAATTGACGGTAAATCGTTCAACTCTTTTCTCGTAATAACCACGAGGTTGTACTGTAATGATACTCGTTGTCGTTCGTCGTTCGTCGTTCGTTGGTCGTTGGTCGTCGTAGTCGTCGTCGTCGTCGTCGTCGTCGTCGTCGTTGGTCGTCGCTCGTGTATAGATAAACTGCGTGCTCGGTGTACCTGTCGTTGGGTACTTTGGCCATTAGGTGATGTATACTCGAGTTGCCCGAGAGTAATATCGCTTGTCATGATCACTGTTCGCAACTACATTTACTATTTATTACTATTCTATACAAAATATCTTTATATATATATATATATGTATATATGTATAATGCTGGGGGAGTTATCGTGGCTCGAGTTCTACACGCCCTCACTTCCTTATGCAATTACCCCAGAAGTAGAAAGATTAATCGGATACATATATTTTCATTGTTTTTTTCGACAATTATTTTTATCTCGCTCTCATCAATTCCCATTTTTTTCGGGCGTTTTAACGAATCTCGAATTTCTTTTTATACTTAAAATAGCGTTTTTTCTTCTGTTTTTTATGATTATAATTTTTACCCGTAGCGCTGTTTTTTTAACGAGCTAAAAACTTCAAAATATTATTCTTAATGTGGTTTGAAAATTTGATTAAGAACGATAAAAAAAGAATCACACTTTGTCAAAATTGTCAATTTTTCGAAATTTCGATTTTTTTTTTACATGATTCCAATTACTGAATTCTTCTAGGAAATTGATCGATTTCCAAATCTTTTGTAGTTGAAGAATGGTCATTGTTTTATTTTTATATCAACGGGAATTTCAAAATGCCACGTGCGCGAATTAATTCTTCGAGACAATTGGGGGTCCGACGATATTATAAATATAGATCCGTTGTAAAGCTCGGCACGATTCGTGACAGACACGAGAGTAATAACCTCTTGTTTAGTCTCGATAAACTGCGAGAACGCGAGCGAACGGAGGGGCAGGGAGAAATATACGAACACAATATTAAACGAAAATAAAAAACGAGTTTCGAGTGGTTCGACTCGCAGCGAGCGTATATATCTCACGTCGGTGATTTAACGTTAAGAAACAATGATCGCATTAGATGTAACGAGCAGATAATAATAACGGAAGCACGAAACGCCATTTATCGACTTATGAGATATATTCGTATACGAGAGAGAGAGAGAGAGAGATAGAGAGTGCGTTATCGACGAGTCTAATCAGTGATAAAATCGTGAGCCGACCCTTTCTCTCTCTCTCTCTCTCTCTCTCTCTCTCTCTCTCTCTCTCTCTCGATGTATTAGATAAAATTGAATAATCTTGTAAATCTTGTCCCGGATGATGGAGAAGCAACGTAATTATATCTTTAATTAACGCAAGATCGTTTTTCTTTTCTCTCATTTCTTCTCCTTTTCTCTTCGCGTTGTTATTTCTCTAACTAGCCACTGGTTTTTCATCGCATAAATAACAATCGGTAATGTACTAAATTTCGCGTAATTCGCTCGTTCTAATTTCGTTGAAAATGTCGGTGAACGGATTTTCGTTACGTACGGCGATAGTCGTAATGCCGTATAAACGTATATACGTTATACGGTGAGGCTGACGCAAATGTCGAGTAATTCGAGAAGCGTTACGACCAAGTGCGCTGCCCTCGATCTTAAGCATAGTCACTTTATGTATATTTTTTATTCTTTCTCACTCGCGTGAAATAGAGAGAGAGAGGGAGAAAGAGAAAAAAGATTACAGTAAATCCATGTTATTGGCTTTTAATGAGCGTCGAGTGAAAAGAGATCGGCATCGATTTGCTCGGGCGTATATTACCTCGAGACCCCCTCCAGGCCTGCCTAAGAAATACGAGATTTTCGGATTTATGACGAAAAAATTTGCTTGTTTTTCCACCCTCTCGAGGCGAGACTAGATCCAAAATATAAATAACTTTCGAAAATTGCAAAATTAATTTTTTTAAATATCTTTTTTTTTAAGCTAATCGAATGTTTTTCCCTCGAATTATCGAACTTTGGGATTGAATTGGGATTATATTTATGAAATGTTTCTTTTTCTTTTTCACCTTGTCCTATGAGAAACGTTAATGAAAAAAAATCGTTACTTTTTTCAATTAATTCTCAATGTTCGAATTTGAATTTTTTATGAAAAATTAGAAATTCGTGCGTTCGTCACGTTCATTCTTACAAACTTCACTGTCAAAGTGGACGTAAAAAGAGAGAGAGAGAGAGAGAGATGCTTTGATCGTTACACATCATAGCAGGTGGTTGCTCGCTAATTTGTCCGCGACTTTCTCATTCCTCGGTTCTTTCTCGAAAAGAGTTTGCTTCGACGAAAAGAAAAAAAAAAAGGAAAAAAAAACTGCAACGACTACTTTTAAAGACATAAGTACACATAAACCTCGATCACGGTTTCTTCTCGTACGACGATTGGAACGGACCTTGCGGTAGCCCGCGAAACCATTGCGAGCGCTGGAGGGTGGGGGGGGGGGCAAACGAGCGTAGAGGGATCGTCGAAAAGTGAACCGGTGCTTTGTCGTTCGAGCCCGAAAAAGTATTCGGCCAACGACGTTGAAGAGAGACACGAAAGAAGACTGAGAGAGAGAGAGAGAGATAGCATAAGGAAAGAAGCTTTATAAAAAGAAAAACCAAGTAAAGAAACAAAAAACTATACGTATGAGAAAACGGTACACACGATGCGAGGTTCGCGTGCAACCTACGGCGAAGTAGGCGTGACGCCCATTCTTCACCTGTCCTTCGCGTCGTACGCGACGCTAATTACTGTCGAACGTTACAAGCTACGGGAAAACGCCCGCGAACTTTTGGCTACGTAATACGTACTAAATAACGATAAATAATAACATTAAGAAAAAATAATTAAAAAATAATACGATCTCGAACGAAAAATTCATATATCATTATGAAAAATTTAATTGAAATTTAAAATACTAGTCGTAAAGGGATTTTTGAAAATATTTGTTTTTTTTTCTTGTTGTGTGTGTGCGTTTTTTCTTTAATCGATATGAATATTAACGAAGTTTACGACAGGCGTTATAAATCATCGAGTTTACGTGACGAGTCAATTAAGAGTTCGAAAATCCAAGTGGTGCATCGCGAGTGAAAATATTCACAGAATTATGTTATACGTCTAGGTAGGTGCGATGTTTATTCTTCGAGCATATTCATAGGGGTTTGGTAATGAATTAATTAGACGGATACGGTGACGAGGAACATTGCGTACCGCGCACCTGCAGCTCGACACGACGTCGTCCCTTCGAGAACTCGAGATTCTTATCCCCTCGAAAAGTTTGCGCTCCCGTTCTCCAATTTGACTTAATTTTCGTAGCCTTCGACGTTTACATTAATTCTATATTTATTTATTAATTAAACAAAAATGAATTATCGATAAAAATAACGAAGTGATGGTAATAAATATATCATTAACAAATAAATGACAATTTTTCAAAATTTATGAAAAATAAAACAATAATAATAATTTTTCAAAAATTATGGAAGATCAAAAATATTTCTTCTAATTTTACCGAGGGGTTGGTTTTATGCCGAACGAGGTGAAGAGTGAAATTTTTGTTTTTTGTTTGCGGTTAATACGACACTCGTAACGATCGAACGAAAACATTTGTTCCAAGTACGAGTTTATGAACCGAGTCTAAAGCGAACGAGAAACATCTGCATCTGCGAAACAGTTGAAAAAGAAGCTGCGTGGTGCACATCAGCTCGGCTCGGTGAATACGTGGGCGTATAATGACGTACAAGTAGAAATGGAGAGAGAGAGAGAGAGAGAGTAAACGAGCACGAGGGAAGAAACGGACGAAGAAGAAGAAGAAGAAGAGAAGGAGGAGGAGTACGAGAGATCCTCGCGCCGAGTGCAATAAAGTAATAAGCGTCTATAAATAGCGCGGAACCGAGACTCCTCTCGATAAAGAAGGGTTAAGGGTGAGCGGGAAGAGGGTTAAGTAATAGAAAACTGATTCGAAATCTGTGAATAAAATACAAATATTTTCTCTCGAACGAATTTTTATTCAATCTCAATAAACTTCTTCTTTTCCATTGAATCAAAATCCAATAAAAATCAAATGATTAATTCACGTCAACGTGGAAATAATTTTCATTGGCAAAAAATTAATGAAACAAAAAAAACATGATTGCTAAATTTTTTCGCTAAATTCGCTCTACGAAACGGTAAACAAATAGTTTTGTACGAATGACTCGAGCTCGACGGAAAAAAATCAATTTTGATTCATAGGCCTGCATACGTTTAATACATACCTATATGTCCATCTTTGTGTGGGAGCTGAGAAAATGGCGAGAGATTGATTCACTTTGGTGGACGCGTCGTACAACATTCCTCTATTCATATCTCTCCCTCTCTCTCTTACACACACTTTCTTTCTCTTTCTCTGCCGTTATATTTGGCGGTGATAAATAACTGACGTATAAAATACGCTTCGGTCAAGCTCATCGTACACGAGAGAGAGAGAGAGAGAGAGAACAGATTTCTCGACTCTCGAGATCTCCGAGAGTGCGCCCGCGTCCGATTCGCGAGAGATTTCCGTCTCATTCCTCGCGCTCTTCCTCCTCGATCTTTTCTCATATCTCCTCGCGCTTCTGCCGGTGGTTGTGGCACCACGAATTTATTATCATTATTCCTTAATTAATCACTCAAGGAGTCTCCCGCTCGTGAGCGAGAGAATGAGAAAGAGAGAGAGACAGCGATGCTGAGGTGGCTCTTGGCTGAACGATCGAAGAAACGTCTCCGCAAGAGAAACGTTTTTACTATACACATATAATGTTATATATATATATATATATATATATATATATATATATATATATATATATATAGAGAGAGAGAGAGAGAGAGAGAGAGAGAGAGCGAGAGAGAGAAAGAGGTATGGGCTATGCGCTCACCAGGATATAATACGCGCGAGAGATTATTCGCAGTTAGTGTTTATATACCTGTATATACACATATATATATATATATAAACACGTGTGCGTGTATAACGTGTATATAGTTGAAGGGATTAGATCGTGAACGTGGAGTCAAGTTTCTCGGAACGAATGCCCACACGTGAAATTCCACATGGAACATATAACCAACCTATATATACACATATATCCTCGAGACATTTGCGAAATGGCACTTATTCCTCTAACGTCATTCGTCATGATTTTTTTATTGTTTTTTTTTTTTTTTCATTTTTTATTCGCGATTTTTCAATGTTTGTTATTCTTCTATTTTATTTATTATTTTGGTTTTTTGTTTTTTTTTTTTCTTATACGAAAACATTCTCACGTCCGGGAGCCTGAACTCCTGGAGAATTTTTTCTTGTTTCACGAGATAACACGCTCGGCGCGATAACTTATCGTCGTTTTGAATTTGAATTTTACGACCGTTTCTCGTTTCGCGTATTTATCGTTCGTTCGTCATTTCTTCGTGGCATTAATTTGAATGTCGCGCGAGGCGAAAGAATTCTCACCCGAAATCACGAAAATTTTTGGACGATGATGAATTTTTCTCGAGATTGATTGCGTTATATTCGCCTTGATTCGAGACGAGAATAACTTTTATCGAGACGAGGATCGTGGAGAATTAAAAAAAAAGAAAAAAAATGTTGTTTCCTTTTTTTTTTTCTTTTTCTGCTTTCGTTGTCAATTTTCTTCAATGCAGATGCATCGGCCGATAGGATGATTCCGCGTTCCACCGAGCTGCAAATTCTGCGCATACCCCTTAACGTTATACCTACGTATAGAGGGACTTCAAGTATAGGCTGTCCGTCGTCGAGATTTAACCGAATGAAAGCAGTCCTGAATGCGGGGGGCTGACAGTGCAAACAGACCCACAATTTTCTCAATGAGCCCCGGTCAGCCACGGTGTGTCTTGGCCTCTCTTCTTCTCTCCCTCCGCGCCACTACTTGGCTCGAGGAGAAGGCATTCGCGAAAGACTTTAAACAAGCAGAGAATTTAAACGTCGCTTTTGCTTCCCTGCATTACCGAAGAGTGAGAGAGAGAGCGAGAGAGAGAGAGAGAGAGAGAGAGAAAATGGAATACGCCTAGGTAAACTTTCATACTCGTGGACGATCGAGTCGTTCGATAAAATCATCCTTGAACGAAAAAAGCAAAAAACAAAAAATCACCAGTAAATTTTCGACTGAAAAATATTCTCAAAAAAACAAAAAGTAATATTTGTCGTCTAAAATAATTCGAGTGTTGTATTACAAAAGAAAAATATTCTTAATTTCGTATTCGTGAATTAGGAGACGAATTAATAAAAAATATATATCTCAAAATTGTATTTTGTTGGACGGATTTATCGCGCTTTATCATAATCTCGAGATCGGCTGAAATATTTAGCGTATTTTATACGAATATTCACCGCGCAATAATGTCTTAATAATAAATATAGGATTTTGCTACGTAAGCTGCCGAAAATAATGTTACGATGAATAAAATAGTGATTTTATCGTTGTAGGATTGACAAATTTATAAGATTTACACTCACACGGACGGGCAATCGGAGTAAAACAGACGTCTCTTCGGTTGTGCAGCATTCGCGTCCATAAAATACCAAAACGATCATGGGTAGTCTCTCGATCGTGATCGTCAACTGATCTTGTCGAATCATTCCAAGGATTCTTTATTTTTCTCTCTCTTTCTCTCGCACTCTCTTACGGCGTCCTTGATGTATTTTGATCTCGCACACTACTTCGAGCAGAAGCTCTCTCTCTCTCTCTCTTTATCTCTCTCTATCCTTACTCCGTTATTTCCATTTCGATCGATTGAGGTGTTCGCGAGAGCGTGGTAATTATTCTCTCGTCGTATCTTTTTATTCGTTCGATTTTTATTCGTACAAATAATTATACTTTTAATCCGAATAATTGCAAAGATGAGAAAGTGCAATAATAAGAGAGAGAGAGAGAGAGAGAAAATACGAAATTCTCCACACCGTCGATAAATCCCTCTCGGAGGTATCACCCGGCGCAATTGTTCGCCATTCATCGCGCTCTTGATTTTCGATCTTCGCTTCCGTTTCTCTCTCTCTCTCTCTCTCTCTCTCTCTCTCTCTTTCGTATATCGCTCTAGCGTGTGATACGTACAACGTGCCGACACGAATCGCGTTATCTCACGAGCCTTTCTCATCTTTCTCTCTCCCTCTCTCTTTCTCTCTGTCGTTTCTTTTTTATCCTACGTGTGAAACCGCAGCAACGTCGGAATGTTACGGGCGTTCGATACGCGAGCAATTCGCCTGATCGAAAAATAAGAGAAATATATAGCGAGAGATCGGAGAGCTTTCAGGGTGTGGGTGCGAGAGACGAGAGACTGCGTGAAATATCGCATTTCGATCAATTCACTATAGACGTATATATGTATGTAATTGTTGCCATTATGCAGCAGGAAACCATTTTAAGAGGGCAAGGCAATCATCCACACACGCTTTACCGCACTCGAGATATTTAAACACAAGTTTTTCACATACGAAAAATTCTTTCGTATCTTTTCCGTGTCTCGATATATTTCCTGACCGAAATACGTCAGTGGCGGGAGATCGTATTAAAGTTCGTTTCCCCACTGAGAGCGGCTCGATTATAGCCGAGAATTTGAAACGAGCAGGAAGAGAGAGAGAGAATTCAGGGAGAAAACATTTAATGAGAGAATAATTTGCTAGAATTTTTGTCGACCGCAAGTGACCGCAAAGACGTCATTTTTTCCAGTTTTCTTTGTTCTACCTTTTAGCTTCTTTCTTTTGACAATTTGACATTTATACTGTTCCTCCCCGCTCGTCCCTCGATCAGTTAGAAGCGTGCCAAGTTACGGTAATTGTGTTTAATTTTTCCATAAATTTTCATCGGCGCAAACAAGCGGCGAACGAGGTGTTGAGTCGAAACAAATTTACGCTCCGCAAACAGATCGTCCGATTATTTTCGTGTTTTATTTTTGTGTACTTTTTTTCCGTTTTTTTTTCTTTTTCGCAAAAGCGCGTAACGCGAAATATGCTAATTTCGGCGCAATACCAATAAATTTTGTTGTCGAACGTTGCGAGTCGACAAACAGTGCGAGTCGGGCGAGAGCTAAATTTATGCGGAGGGATCTTTTTTTAGCTTCTTTTTTTATTTGTTTGTTTATTCGGTCATCGATCGGTAAAAAGAAAATTTATTTAAATCGAATAAATCTATATTGTCCGTCTCGTAAATTTTTCAGCCGTGGATACCCGAAAAAGGAGTAAGAAAGAAAGAAAGAAGAAAAAGAACAACACGTCGCGATATATCGCGGCGACGTTTGATAAGCATTTAGCGAATCGAATTATCGCGCGACGATAACGCTCGGGGCGAAAAATCATTCGCTTTCGTTCGACGGACATGATTTGTTGTCATTTATCAAAAGTTATGTGTTTTTTTGTCAATTTTTTTTCTCTCTTTTTTTTGTTTACCGTTCGACGCTACGATCGCATCGTGATTTATGTCGTTGGACACATTTTCCATGTCGGTCGCCACTCCTCGAATCGACTCCTCGCGTCGTTATCAATTTCATCGTCCAATCGTATCAAAAAGATTTACAGGCTTTCTACGTACCGAGAGGGATACAAATTTTATTCTTTTCTTTTTTTCTTTTTCTTTTCTCTCTTACTCTTTTACCTTTGTACCTTTTACCGTCGAGAGGACACGGACGCGCGAGAACGCATTATACACCGTTGTGACTCTCCCAAAAACTCTCTCGTCTCCTTCGTTTCTTCGATTCTTTTTTTCTTTCGTTTATTCCTTCGTCTTGCTCTCGGAATCGTCGTTCCCTCCTCCCTCTCACAATTTCTCATCGTATGTCTTTTTCCTTCTCTATCCTGTCACTCTTGTCGCAGTCTCTCATCTTTCTCTCACTCTCTCTCTCTCTCTCTCTCTCTCGGTCCGCTAAGCACCGGACGGGAATTCGCTCGGCTAGATTGAGAGATATTCCGGAGATCTCCTCGTGAGAAGCGTGTTAGTGAGTGCCTTCTCATCGTCGTCCCGGTGTGTCGGTCCTCGAGTGTTCCTCGTGTCGAGTGTGTTTGTGCGTTGGTTGTTACACTCTCGTCGCACCAAATGAACTTGAATCGCGGTGTTATATACGCGCATGCGTACAACAATACACGTATACCAATTTGAACGAGCGTAGAATGTCTTACTGGTAAAATATGCAAGGGTGTACCGGGTGTGTGTGTCGACGTACGGGCGGTAGTGTAGGGGCGTCAGTGCGCATGCGTGAGGGTGAGCGCGGTTAGCTCCGCGCATGCGTATTGGTGTACGTGCGTGCGCGCGCCTCGTCCGCGGTCGCGGCGTTCCGCGTGTGTGCCTCGTCCCGCGCAACGGAGTGGGGGTCGCCGCTGACTGCTGCCCGAAGTTTTTGTGGTAGTGGGGGACGGCCGGGGGGACAAGCGGTGGGGGGAGAGAGCCAGGGAGCTCTGCGTGCGGTCCCTTCCTCGACGGACCACCCAAGTAGCCGGTTTACGCTACTTTCCTGTCCTGTGTATTCTACTATACCTCTGTATACTATATACATACACACACATTTATATATATATATATTTTTATACGTGAATACAAGTATATATATGTATATTTTATACGTCGATACATGTATATATATATCTATATATTGATTGCAGTTAACAGTGCCATGTATCGATATATAAATGCAGTACCGCCTCACTACCGTGTGCCGTGCTGTGCGATCGAGCCTGCACCGATCACGCAGCCACACCTACGCACCTGTTCACCCCTTCTACGAGGATGAGAACGTCACTATATTTTTTTTCGAAATTTCAACGTCGCGGATCGAATATAGGTATATATATATTTTCGATAAAATATTTTTGTTTGTTTGTTTATTGATAAAATATATCGCGATTTAACGAGACATTAATCGACTTTGATGCGATCGATCGTTTGGGATTTTGTTTCGATATACAAAGTGACGATTATCGATCGATGTATCGTCGAATACGATCGTAAATGCGCGAAGTTCGTAACGTCGTGCGTTTTTTTTTCTTCCGAAATTATTTCCGCGTAGTAAATCAGAGATACAGTAAAAGCTCTATCGTTCGCGTCGATAGTCTCGGTTATTATTGGAAACGAGGATGCGCGAAGGAGTCTCGACCTCCAGCGTAGACGCGTTGTTGTCACGGCGCACTCCGCGAATTGACCAGACGTAGAGAGAGAGAGAGAGAGAGAGAGAGAGAGAGAGAGAGAGAGAAAGGAAAAGAGCGAAGATAGGGTCACAGGTCGACGATGTAAACTCGGCGCGTTACTACCGGCGAGGAACGTGCGCTCTCGCGAAGCGCAGCACACCGGGGCGTTATAAAGTCGCGTAACACCTGTTAAAACCTCTTCTCGTAACCCACTCGTCTTAACTCCGTTCTAAAAACCGCGTCTCTCTCTCTCTCTCTCTCTCTCTCTAACTTTAACACGGAACATAATTCAATTCGTTCACTAACGCCGACGATTGATTTACCGTCGAATTATTATTCTCCCGCAACCGGGCGTAAAAATATTCAAGAATTTTCTTAAATCTTACTTCCGGAAGAAACAAAAAATTAAAAAATATAAACGCAATAAAAAAAAAAAAAGAAGAAAAACAACACAAAATTCGCCGTCCTGTGATCTTTCGTATCGCTCTCGATAAATTCGCGACCTTTATTGTACGTGTACCTATATACTCGAGATACTCGTGTTTATCACCGTGCCCAGATAGTCTTGCTCGCGTCGGCACGCAAAAAGGCGTGAGATCTCGAGATCTAAAGTGCCACGACAACGTATATATATATATATATATACGTTGTATATATACATATGTATATATATATACATATGAGTATGCGTGAGTGGTTTGCGTCAAAGCGTAGGCGCGCCTGCGGCCAGTTTCGCACTCTCCGAGTTCACATTATGACTTCATCGAGAGTCGATTTCTGCGCGCGTTACGTCTCTCTTTCTCATCCCCCCCCCCCGCTCCTCCTTCTTCTCGTTCCCCCACCATTTTACAATTATAGTCGTCTCTCTCCATCCGGTCGGTGCAACGAACCAACGATACGATTGCTTATATACGTAATGGGCGAAGATTTGTTTTACGTGGGCGCGTTATAGCCGTGTCGAACGAGAGCGAAATTAGGGAATGAAATTTATACGCCCGTTTAATTCAGCGAATTCGAATCTCGAATATAAACATTGCTTTAATCCCGATCGAATGAATTATTAATTTGGTGTTTTTGTTTTTGCTTTTTTTGGAGAAGGTCGCGACCTTGTCCGACGACACGCGACTAAATCGGCTAATTAGAAAACATCGATATATATCACGCGTCTCGACGTGAAATTTATAATATGATTTACGATCGTTCGCAATGAAGAATTCGCGGTGACGATGGACGTGTGACCTCTGAGCGTGTGTCGAGGTCGAGCGAGGCGAAGATAAGAAGAAAAAAATGATCTTCTTTCGCCCCCCCACCCTCCTTCGCCGCCGTGTCGTGTCGGAGGCGAGCCAATGAGGGAAGAAGGCACCTCTTTCCTTCGACCACGTGTTCGAAGGAAAAAGAAAGATGGGGAAAAGAAGAAAACAAATTCTCAAAGAGAGAGGAACGCTCTTTGCTCATTTTTTCGCGGTTACTTGGCGCCCTCTCTCTCTCTCTCTCTCTCTCCCTCTCTTTCTCACTCTCTTTCTCTCGCTCTCGCTCTCAAGTTCGTTCGCCCCCTTTTATGCCATTCGTCCGATCGTTCTGTTAATATCGCGAAATTAAAACCCCATAATTTATGGGCCGTTTGAAGTAAACGACGACCTGGTGCTATCCCCTGAATTATGGCTCCCTTAACTAGACTTGAGTTACGACGAGGCAGCGCGCGGCGCGACCCGTCCTTCTACTATACATATATATATATATATATATGTGTGTGTGTGTGTGTGTGTGTGTGTGTATGCGTGCATGTGGTTCGCTCTTTCTCCGTCTCTCTCTCTCTCTTTCTCTCTCTATGAGTCGTTCCTTCATCCCTTCCCTCTCATTCGCCTTTTCCAACCACCGCAATCCTCCTCTGCTTCGCATTCTCCCTTTCTCATTCGCTTCTTCTTCCTCCTCTTTCCTTCATCGCTACTCCACTCTTTCCTTCTCTCTTCGTCTTCGTCGTTACACTTATCGCGATATCCGTGCGTGCGGATTGCGCGCGTTCGCTTTAATTCTATAATTTCCATTTTCAGCGTCTACTTTTCGTATTACTCGACGCTTTGACATTGTTTTTTTTTTTTTTCGAGATTCGAGGCAAAATTAATATTTTTGTTATTATTAACCAAGAATTTTGTGCGATACGCGACGAAGTTTGTGATTTATGAAAATTGATTCGTAAAATTATTCATTATTAATGCAATTATTAATAATTAATTAATAATAATTAATCATAATTAGTTAATTAATCTCGACAAATATCGGTTAATTAACGAATTAATAAATCATACAATTATTCCAAAATCGTATTTTCTTCAGCCTCGTCGAAAACAAAACAAATAACAACAAATTCGATCTCAATATCTCTTATCGAAATTCTCGAAATTCGATATAATGATAAATATAAAAAATAAAAGTACGATACCTACGAGAACGATCGCGATTCCAACGCTGGTTGGAAAATTGGCTGCGGGGCGTTACGGGGCGATGTTCCATGTGTTACACACATAGGGTACGTAACGTTAAGAGAGTCTCTCTCTCTCTCTCTCTCTCTCTCGTCGCGGGCGATCGATGTACGGAGAGACCGCGTAGCGCGCGCCCGCGGCCTTTGAACGAGAGCCCCGAGGCTACCGCATAACGATCGCTCTCTCGCGAGCTCACCGGTTCACCCGAGAGAGCGCTACTCTATAGAGAGCCCCGACAAGCCACTTCGCTCGACAATCTCGCTAGACTTTGCTATGAGAGTCGAGAACTAGCTTATCTATATATATATATATATATATATATATATATATATATATACTAGTATTAAGAGTGCTAGTTCTTCACTTTGTATGTATATATATATATATATCGGAGATTGGTGATGCGATTCTCGGGAGTCTTCAAGCGCGTAATGGCGTCTCTATACCTGCGCGGAGAAAATGAGAGCGAGGATGTGTAAAAGGCAATTGACCACCTCGCGTTTATGGCACGACATAGCTCACTCGCTCTATAGCGAGAATACGTAGACTATATATCGCGAATAACTTCGGTTTCGTACTTTATCGCGTTTTACCGTAGGTAGGTAAAGAACGTCTTGCCCACGGGCGAATTGCAAAATTCAAGATTATATCCACGGTGATCTACGGCTAATTTTCGGTACATTATATTCATATGAAATATAAACAATGAAAATATGATTTTTTACAATCGTTTAATAATTTTCAATATTTTTGTGATAATTTATCAAAATTAATTAATACTTTGGTAACGTCGAGTTGACAGGGAATGTAACTGTACGTACGATTTTAGTTTTTGTCGAAAAAAAAGCTACGGTCGACGGTAGCTTCGAGTTTTGGTACGGATGGCACGCGCGTTACGAAAACGAACGCACGTGCTCTTGTACGCAACGTCGAGTTTGCCATGTCATAGCTGTCAGAGAGAGAGAGAGAGAGAGAGAGAGAGAGAGAGAGAGGGAGAAGGAGCGAGAGGGAGAGAAGAACATTTGTACACGACGTAATGCACGACGTCCGTTTCATTTTCCATCTAGCAAAAGGGTCTCCGGATACCACGGCATTTTGTCACAAGGGACAAAATGTTTTCGAGCCGGTAATGATTATTATAACGTGTAAATATACATATATATATATATCATATATTATTAAGGAAGAAAGTCATAAGTCAGTCATTTGTGATTTATATTAATCAACCCTTTCTCTCGCGATAGCGAGACGAATCGGATTTCTTTTTACGTGTATACAATATATATACATACGTGTTTGGGTGTATATGTATTTAAGGTAGTGAAAAAGTGTATAAGGTCTTTATACGCCCGCGTGGATAAATTACGCCGAAATTGCGTGGACTTCCGGTGGGGTGAAGCATGCAGGAGTGAGAGAGAGAGAGAGAACAAAAATGGAAGGAGAGTGCAAGAGAGAGAGAGAGAGAGGGCGTTGTTAATATATACTTCAACTCTCGTACATAGGCACAGAGTCGAAGGCGCGTTCAACCCCGCGTTGCCCGATCGGGAACTTAACGCTGGGACACGCGATCGCCGAATGTGTGTGTGCGTGTCTGTTTTCACTCTTATACTTATTTATATATATATATATATATCGTCCATTATTTTTCTCGGTAATGTGTCTGATAAAAACGTTTCGAATTATAACAGGGAGGGGGCGGGGGCGGAAACAAGAACGAGAGATCGCGAAGTCTCGGTAATTTTGTTTTTCCCCCTCTGCTCGGCTCTCGCGGGGGGTCAAACGCGGTTTGACAAGTAATTAAGGCTACGACCTTTTCCAGACGTTTTGACAACGGGCAAAGGGAGAATATTTTTCATTCGTGGACGTTGAAAAAAAAATACAAATTTTTACATTATTTCATTTTTTCTCAAATTATTTTATCGAAGTGTCGAGTCTTTTTTTCGTTTTTTTGTTGTTGTTTTTTCTTTATTTTTAAATGATAATTAATTCGCGTGGAAAATTTTTCGCAACGCGACATCTCGGATAATATCGATAAAACGACGTAGCCAATTAGTAATCATTCCCACGCGAGGGAAAAAATAAATCGGACTTGCACGTGAAACGAGAATGGAAGAACAAAAAAGAGAGAAAGAGAGAGAGAGAGAAAAAAAGAGATTGAGGAGAACGAGCGGAATATCATATCGACACGACCGTAAAATTTAATGCACGTTTTATACCGAGAGTTTTACTATTTTTTTGTTCGTATTAACGAACACAAATACACACATACACACACATGTCTCTGTATCGATCGAGAATCGATCCGGAGAATCGGGAACGGAAGACAAAACGTGACGTCGCGAGAACGTCGTACGGGGGAAAAAAAGTAAAATGGGAATTGCCGCGAGTGAGCGAGAGAGATAATAGTTTCAATGGGGGGGGGTTGTGGAGGGGGAGGGGACAGAAACATTAATGAATGTATATACTCGAGAGGAAATCGGTATACTTATGTTAACGTCGTATTTATGTGTGTGTGTGTGTGTGTGTGTGTGTGTAATGGTCGTCGTGGAATTTATGAAAAATGTATGAATTTGTTAGATTGATCGTACGTGAGGCGCGTTCGCGATCGATATTGACCCCGATCCGGCTCTCCCCACTCCGATCCAACGAAATCCAACGCTATCGAAAGTTAAATAATTCCGGAAAAATTAAATTTCGCGCGAGCGAAGAAAAAAATTAAAATTTGTATTTTTTCAAGACGCGCGAGAAAACAAAAAGAAAATCGTTGAAATTTCGAGAAATTCTAAATTCTAAATTTTCATTAAGATCGCGAAAAATGGATTTTTGTTGCAACGGGACGAAACGAAAAAAAAGAAAAATTTCCAACGCTTCGCTAAACTCGACGATTAATGAAGACTCGCGCGACCTCCACAAAGTACACGGGCGTTTCGTTCTACATAACGGCGAGACAACGCGAGAGAAGGCCGAGACGACATGAACGATTCGCGACACACACACACACACAGAGAGAGAGAGAGAGAGAGAGAGAAAGAAAGAAAGAAAAAGAGAGTCTGGCGTCGTCTCCGGTTCGCTTCGAGCCCGTGAGATGGCGAGAGACGCGGTGCATTATTGCGCGGGGCCGTATCGAATGCTAATTAAACGGGTGTCGACTGTATCAAAATACCTAACGGCTCCCTCAACATACACACATAAATACCCATACACAAACACACACACACACATGATACATACGAAATGATAACAGAGAAGAGAGAGAAAGAAACCGCGAGAAAGAGAGACAGAGAGAGAGAGAGAGGGAGAGAGAGAGAGAGAGTAAGAAGTGTGCGCAAAGTCGAGAAAGAAGGCGAGGAGAAAGAACCCGTATAATAGTGGTGGATTGCAAAGAGAGAAAATACGAGTATCGATAAGACGGCGAACGCGAGTGTGAGCGAGTGAGAGCGTATGGCAAGAGGAGGAGGAGGAGGAGGAGGAGGAGGAGGGGGACGAAAGGGTGCGATAGAGTGAATGAGCCGAACGACTCGAGAAGGATAGAGTGCGAAGGAAAGAAGAAGATTGGGGTGGGAGAGTGGCAAGAGGGAGGAGGGGGAGGAGGAGGAGGAGGAGGAGGAGGAGAGGGGGAGTCGGAGTATAGTTTTCGGGGAGCCACGGAGCGCCTAATGTATGCCAGTGGGCTAGCACGGTGGTCCCGCGGCACGGTGTGGGTGGTCCGCGTCCTCCTCTCGCCATCAGGCACTCCACTATGCTCTCCTCCATGTTAGTATGTTATATATACTTACGTATATATATATATATTCATATTGCGCTTTACGCGCGTTGCTACGCTATGGTTCGATGTATATATATATATATATATATATATATATATGTGTGTGTATGAATATGTGTTGCATTCACATGGATGACTCTATGGCACTTCACGCGCGACACTCTTTACCCTCGGTCTGTATGTGTATGTGTGTTTACGTATATATATGAGTATATTAGCGATATAAGTCCCATAAGTTCGCGTTCATTTACGTCACTGGGAGTATACGCGGCGATATCGTCGTCGCTGTGGCGCGCGGTACGAGACTCGTATAGACTTACGATGGGTCTTGAAATTACGAAGATTTTTATACTCACGGTTTGATCGTGATTGTATTTTTATTTATTTTTTCGATTTAATTGAAAAATTGTGGATAAATGTGAAATGGATTTGTCGTGGCAATAGTTTGGAATAAAATAATTGAAAAAAAAGAGAAATCGGGCGGTAAAATATTGATACAAAAATTGAGTAATGAGTGAAAATATTTGTTTATTTGTTTATATTGTTTGTTTATTATTTGATTCGCGAAACTCGACCGTACGTCTCGTTTACGTCAACGATTTGCAAATATGCTCGCGTCGGAGTTTGCAGGACAGGTAAACCGGTCACTCGATCAGTTCGAGCACGACGAACGACGAACGACGAACGACGAACGACGAACGAAGAACGAAGAACGACGACGTGGAAGACGATATGACGGCGAAGATAGTGACGCAGGTGTGCGTGAGGTTCTCATCATCGGTGTACAAGTTGCATGCGGCGTCCAGGCCAATTTGTTGGGACATACGCGAGCGCGGGGATCGGCCTTCCGTTCGCTCGTGCCGATTCCCCTTCGTTCCACCCGGCATAAACATCCTCGAGTGAGCGTGAGATAGAGAGAGAGAGAGAGAGAGAGTGAGTACCTCCCGCATGCACGACGAAGAAACGAAAAAGGAAACGAACAAGAAGCAGAACAAAAAAAAAAGACGACGGAGAAAATTATCGAAAACATAAATTGCAACGATGAGGCATTCACCAAGGAATTTATAAGTACTGCCGAGTTTTTTGTCCCCTCTCACTCTCTCTCACCCTTCTTTGGTTCACTCTTTCCCTCGTACCTAATGGATTATTAGTTATTAGCGATAATAAGTATCGAAGACCGAGTTCTCGTGCACGCACACGCGTCTTCGTTAGAAAAGTCGAGGGGAATCATCATAATTATAACGAGGATGAACTCTGTCCCTCCCTCTTCCTCCCCTCCTCACCGTCTATACTTTATCCATCTCTTTTCGTCTTTCGTAGGCAGGGATCTTTTATTAATACGCTTGAGGACAAATTAGTCGGTTGATTGCACGATTTAATTACAAGCTTCCATCTCTACGTCTTGCTTCCCATCGTTCAGTTTATACGAATATACATATATATATATATATATATATATATATATATATATGTGCAACTTAAATTTCACATATACATAAAATATCTATATATACATATGTATCGTTTGGTCTGTCGTTTTCGTCCCGTCCTTCTTTAAACTCTCGAGTCAAGCGATACAGCGACGGAGAGAGCCCAACATCTCGGTACAACACAAGCACGAGAACGAGAAAGAAGAGAGAGCGAGAGAGAGAGAGAGAGAGAGAGAGAGAGGTTCTCTCGCGGAAAGAACGCTTTGCCGGTGTTCATAGTGGTTTCTTCGTATTTGTGTGAGCATGTGTGTGTGTGTGTGCTCTGGCCCTCTGCTGTCGACTCGACGGTATTAAAACGTTGACTTCTTTATTAACGTGAACGCTCCGACACAAACACAGCGACCCACGCACACAGTCCCATCGCTTATATACTAATGCATGTAGCTGTTGTGCATTATATATATATATATATATATATATATATATATATATATATATATATATATATATGTATACATTAATAGTCTACAGTGAAGGAGTCGCGGAGACCCGCCTGA
Source organism: Netelia virgata (assembly GCA_951802705.1). NCBI lineage: Eukaryota > Metazoa > Arthropoda > Insecta > Hymenoptera > Ichneumonidae > Netelia > Netelia virgata. The sequence goes on from OX637865.1 coordinate 7,036,976, forward strand.
GACTCCGACTGGATTTTCCATCGTAATCGCAGGCGTCGCGTTCTTATACACAGACGTATATATATATATATATATATATAAACGTAAGTATGTATGGATGTATATAAGTATAAAATTGTTTTATATGTATATAGAGGGAAATTCTCGGTTAACAACATTGTGTTACGATTCAACTCTTTATGGTCAACTTGCACTTTTTCCCACACTCATTAGTGCCCTCTAATTATCAACGGGGTAAGATAATCTCGTATAATTATAAAGATTTTTCCTCATACCAGCCAACGAGAGGGTTTTCATTCCGACAAATGATTTCTAGGAGAAGACAAAAAAAACAGCGACAAGCGTATTTAAAATTGTTTGTTTTTTTATTTTGCTTTTGTTTACAGTGATTTTAAACCGTTCGAAGTGTTTTTACGTTAAACAAAAAGAAAAGGGAAACTTGAAAGTTGACTTTGGAAAAAAATGCCTGCTCTCTCCCTTCCCCCTTAGAAATACACTCCTCCCCTCGCGCCTTTTGTAGCCGATTCCCTCTGATCCTCTCCCCGGTTCGAAGAACTTTCCGAAGGCATGTATGAGACACGCGTGTATAGAACGCGAGGAGTCTCATGCCCGCAGCATCAGAGAGATGAGAGAGAGAGAGAGAGAAATGAGGAATATAACGGGCTGAGAGAGAGAGAGAGAGAGAGAGCACTCGGGTGGGATCGTGATGAAGACGTTTCTCTAGGTTAAGGGAAGTTTGACGTTTTTATGGGTCAGGCTCCAGCTTCTCTTTTTTTCGTCTCTCTCTCTCTCTCTCTCTCTCTTTCTCTTCAACATTGGTCCAGTGTAACTCTGTCTGTTGTCTCTTTCTCTCTCTCTCTCTCTCTCTCTGTCTTGTATACATACACGTGTCTCTCTAGCTCTCATCTTCGTCTTTGGCGGGCTCGGTGGGGACCCACAGAGCGTGTATACAGCCCGAGCTCTCCAGGGCCCGCCGAGCTCCTCTTCTTCTTCTTCGTCCTCCTCCCTCCCCTCTTCCTCCTCCTCCCTCTTCTCGTCGTCTCCTCCTCTTCGGACGTCATTGACGGGTCTATCATCTTACTAATTCCTTAATGGGAGATATTCGAGCTTTACGGACGATCCGCGGCTGCTTCTCTTTTCTTCCTCTCTCTCTCTCTCTCTCTCTCTCTCTCTCTCTCTCTCTCTCTCTCTCTCTCTCTCTATATATATATATATATATATATGGGTATAATAATATCTACCACTCATCTATAATACTCTCACGAATCATTTTTTTATCTCCCCTTTACCGCTCGTGTGTGTCCCGAGCGGAGAAAGTTTCAAATCATTTCGTTTAAACGCGCCTATCAACGTTTTTCATCCTTAGACACACACACACACACACAAATACATTTATACAAATCTATATACATGAATCGTTATAAAAATGTCAAAAATTCCTTTTTCCTAATTCCCTGGCTAAATCGTTACGCGATAACAGCGACTATCGCACGAATCGAGCGTGTCTAAATCGTCTAAAATTTTTTTTGCGATTTCGCCATCCTCGATGCCCGTTAAACGCCGCGACTAATTCGTCAACAATCGTCTCGTCTTCGTACTTACGTCATTATCGACGATATTCTCGAATTCCAGTTTTTTTTCTTTCGTCCCACGCCGATATACGCGTATTTTTCTTTCGATCGTCCTTAACCTCACTTTACAATCTTTTATCGTATTTTACTCTTTCCTTTTTTTTTTGTTTATCCCGTTTTTCCTCCATTATTTGGATTCTTAGCCATCGACCGGAGAAAGTTCGTAATCTTTCGGTTAAACGCCCCCCCCCCCTCCTCCTCCTCCTCCCCCATTAACGTTTCTCCACGAAGTGTACTACGTCGGAGGTATAATATGCCGTCTATATAGCTATATTGTATAGTGTTGCCCATGTATGTGTCTGTCCGTCCGTCTGTCTGTTCATCTGTGTTTATGACAGAGCGTATATAACAACGAGTACATTCCTTCGTGCTAGTGCCTTGGCAAATCACCGTGGTATCTCAATGACGTAGCTCCCCCCTTCCCCCTCCTTCCTTCTCTCTCTCGTCGCTTCTCGCGGCTCACCCGCGCAGTTAAACGTCGTCGACCGAATTTTTCGAATTTCACGGATCACAGAAAAATCGTCAACGATTTTTCGTAACCGATGCGAAAACGTCGCGAGGACCTTTTAAGGAGGTTCGGTGATTGGAGCGACTTCAAGATAAAAGTGGAATTTCTTTTGTATAGCGTTGTTTAGCTCTTGGTCCATGCATAATCGGAGTTTCTACGAGATTTATCGCACAGTTTCCGAGATATTAATTATTAAAGTCAGTATATTTGAGACACGTAGACGACAAAATGTGAATGTCCGATCGATATATCGATTTTTTTATGGAAGTTGGAGCCAAGACAAATGTAAGAAAAACTGATGGTTGCATTCGTTGAATTTTTATGATCAATAAGGCAGCTTGAATTGGAAAGCTCAATGGAATAATGAGCAATCAATTCGGGAATAAAGTCGAGAAAAATCGAGGTATTCGAAGAGCGAAGCGTCACGTGACGTAGCAGTAGCCATCTTGAGAAAATAATAAGCCAAGTGAGACCGATGACAGACATCGATGTCAAACGTCGACGATGTGGCGTATTACCGAAGTCGAGTAGTAGATTATTACGTTTTTTTCATATTATAAAAATAATAAAAAACTCGAAATTCAATAGTTGAAAAATATTTCTCGAAAATCGCGGTGGAAAATAGACTGTAAGTTGACTAGCATGGTTATCACTGTAGTTCCTTAACCGCACGTTCCTCTCTACGCGTACCGACTCTCGATCTCCTTTCTCTCTCGATCTTTTTCTCTCTCGATTTGTTTCTCTTTCGATCTTTTTCTCTCTCGATCTTTTTCTCTCTTCGATTTCTTTCTCTCTTCGATCTCTTTCTTCGCTCCGTGATACTTTACTGGCGCGCGTTTTGCTTCTCGTCTACGTTGGTGGTCTTCACGGATCTCTCGCTCGCGCGTGGACCGCGCGACGGTCCATTCGTGTGCGTTTTATTCGTGTTCGTCGGTGTGTCCGTGTTCCCGTGGTATTCGGCGCTCTCGACGACCGAACGATCGGAGCAAGCTCGTTTCGTCGACTCTTTTGCCCGGTGCTCCACGAACATCTCTCGTTGATGGTCTTCTCGGTCGCGAGCGAGCGCTCGCTCCGTTTTATTGCCGCTGCTCCATTCTCATTCGCGATCTTTCTCGATTAAGAGCTCTTCGCGAGTATTTCACGTCTTTAAAAATCAATTCGACAAGTATTGCGGCCGGAGGACGCGGGAACGGGGAGCGGTAAGGGAAGCAAAAGGAGAGTATTTCGAAGGTCGGAGCGATGGAAAAAAATTAAAGACCTTGATAACGAAAATTTGTCAATTTTTTAGAAAATCTTAGTAATTGATTTGTTTTATTTTTCTTGTTTCTTTATTTTTATCGGATGTTTAATAAATATTAGAACTTATCCTCAGTTCTGTAAAAAAAACGAAAGAAACAATTTATTTCAAAAAATTATTTGGATAAAAACGAAATTTAGAAAAATTGTATTTCATAACATTATTAAAAAAAAAGAAAAAGAAATTTACAAAAATTATTTAGAAACGAATTTAACTTTTGACTAAGGTTTTTTTAACCCTCCAACCACTAATTATTTTTGGTCCCGAGGAGCGTATTTTGCAAATCAATTTTTTTTCTTTACGTAAAATGAGATGTCAGGATCGCAGGCGAATGCAAAGTTTGGAGCCGAATGACTCATCCACGCGCATGTATATGTATGTATGTATTCTGGGTCCTAACTCAAATTTGTGGGCGGTTAGAGTCCACGGTAGCAGTTTTATGGAGATTGCATTCCGAGGGAACTTTCGAGCCGAAGATATTATTATTAAGAGATCAGACTCTCGCGACCTGGCCGAACGTTCTTTTTCATCGTCTCCCTCTCTCTCCCTCTCTCTCTCTCTCTCTCTCTCACTCACTCTTCTCGTCTTCATTTCGTTGACGATGCGACATTCTACTCTCCACGTTCGTCACGGTGTACTGGTACGGTTGCAAACAAGGTAGCGAAAGATCAAACAAAGGAAAGCGGGAGAGAGAGAGAGAGAGACGCGAAAGAAGAAAAGAAAAAAAATGAAAAAATTCTATAAGAGCGTTGTCGTATGAATTTTGTTTTGTTCATTTTTGTTCCCTCTTCTCACCTTCGAAAGAGTTATCCGTCTGGTCGAAGGAGCATGATCCTCGTACGCGCTTTTTTTACTCCTCGTTTCTTTTGTCTACCTTTGGCGCGTTTCAACGTAGATATTTTTACTTTTAACTTCTTCATTTCGCGTAGAAAATTTTACGCGTTTTTTTATTTTTTGTTTTTTGTTTCACCCCTCGACGATGTTCCCTGAAACGATGATACGGTCGCACGTGGGGTCAAACCATGACGTCGAAGAACCTTTCTTGTCCTCTCGTCTTTCGCGTTTCTCATCTTCGAGCTCGAGGAGAGCCCCGAGGGCAATCAGAAAGTGAACGAATTTATTTCGGCAAGGTCGAGCTGTGAACTCCTGTCGCATCGGGGTGACAACCGCGAAGATGAGACTATCGTTTGCTATATATATATATATATACATGAATTTAGAGCCACGAAATATCTCACTCGAAGATTCGTCTCGCTTCATTCGCGATATAAATATCTCTCTACGCGCATGCGCAAGGCTGTCGATTATTTAAAAATTCCATCCTTCGTTTTTTCTTCAATTCAGACAAAAATTTCATTAAAAAATAATTCGTACATTCTTTTTTATCAAGCCTCATCAATTTTTCTTATCCGTCAATTTAATTTATCGATTTAAAATTATTTTAATCAATTTTATCAATAAACATTTTTTTATTTTTCAATTATACTTCATATTTTCATATTTAATTTTCCACGTACGATATATATATATATACATATATACGCGAGGACTATAGCGGTATAGGAAAGTGCAACGATAAAGCCATGTGTGGCCCTCTGTACGTTAAACTGTCGCTAACTGTAGCAAATTCTTCGAGGCGCCCGGATGTTCGCGTATCGCAGAACGAAATGGCTCTTATATACTATATATATATATATATATATAGTAAAGAGCAAAGAAGGAAGATGAGGAAGAAGCCGAATTCTTCGAGTTCCGCGGGTGCGCGCGTCTCACCGAAGCGGTTAATCCCGCGATCGCGCCTCCTACTCTTCATCCCATGTGTCCCTTTTCTTCATCCATACATTGCATATATACATATATATATATACATAGTCTTTCTTCTCTTCATCTCTTCGTCGCGAACGGGGTGGAGGAGGGAAAATAAGATTGGAATTAGCCCCGTGCCACCGCACCTTACTCTCATATTATTATGTGATTCGGTGTCGGTTCGGCACGCACGCTTCTATATCCATATAATAGATAGTATAATACCCATAGAACGCACACACGATACAGTATACGGTGTTTTATCTCTCTATATACATATATATATTTATATATATAACTATACCGTTGGTTCCAAATCCTTTCATATCTCGGGCTTCTTCTTCTTCTTCTCTCGCCGGTTTGGGTTTCACGCGCGAGAAGATCAGGATTAGCCCTCATTTCGCAGCCGAGGCTTCTCGTATTCTCTTTTTTCTCTCTTTCCATTTACGTCGTTCTTCTCTGTTTACATGAAATTTCAAAGATTTTATGGAAATTTGATCGATTCAACGATCCTCGTTATTATTATTTTTTAATCCAATGACAATATGTTGTTTTTTTTTCAAATAAATTCATAACGAGTTTATATAATTCTTCGTTATTTTTATATCGCGATTGTAATAAAATTGTAATTTAGATAATAATCGTGAATTACATCGTGATTACGAGTGATAAGATTCTTGTCGAAAGATTGACAGTAAAAATGATTAATTAGGGAAGAATTTCGTTGCTCATCAAGCCTTAAGGGATATATACCGCGCGATTTACTTTCCCAAAAACATAATTCGTCTCGTGGCCAAATTATATATACCTACGTATATAATTATATATATATATATATATATATATATATATATATATATATATATATATATATGTAGATATGTATGCGGTGAGAGTCGAGCACTCGCGTAACCGCGAGCCTTCTCATTCGAGGGTCCCGCGTGTCCAATATAGCTCACTTCCGTCGTCGTCGTCGACGAAACGTGATGCAATGTTATCAGAGGGAGAGAGAAAGAGAGAGAGAGAGAGAGAGAGAAAGAGAGGGTGAACTGGGAAGCACGTGTATATATAGATATAGTGACAATTGTGGTTTTGGAGATGTTCTTTTCTCTCTCTCTCTCTCTCTCCCAACGTTTTGCCGGATCTTCTCGCGTCTACGACTCCCGCGAACTCCAAGGAGGTCTCCTCATCATTCGCAGCGCCCTTTGCGCCCGAGAGATCTCGTTTCCCCCTCTCGCCGCTTCCTCTTCCCTCTCTCCTCGCCACTCTTCGCTCTATCATCACTCACAAACCGTCCGTGAAGCGACGTTTTACTTCTCGCTCGTACACTCAAGCCCCCCACCCCCCATTCTCTCTGTTTTACCCGCCTTTTCTCTCTCTCTCTCTCTCTTTCTCTCTCTCTCTGTCTCTCATGCTTCGAGTCTTTCGCGAATTCAACGAATATTAAATTCACCATGGCAAACTTCTCATACGAGCCACGAAATTAAGCGATTTACCCACACGAGTGACAGGATCGTCGTCTCATCAACGTTAGTACGACACTAACGTCCCGACGCACTTGTCTCTGGCTAGACAAAACAAAACAAAAACTTTCGAAGACAATTTCTTTCTTCTTTTTTTTTTTAATAATATTTTTTTCATCGGTTTTTGCCGACATTTCGATTCGATTTTTATGATATATATTATCGATAATTATTATATTTATTCATTGTTTTATTCTTAAAAATTAAATTGAAAAAACAAAAACAAAAAATCATCGTTATCGGTCAAGTTCGAATTGATGATTTTTCGTCTCGTCGAAACTTGGGATTCTCTTTATCTCTTTCTTCTCTTATCGTGCCGCACAGTAGCTCTCTATGTACCGTTCAGTCTTAATGTCCTACCGGACAGGTTCGGAACTACCGGACACTTATTCGATACTGGTGAAAGAGAGAGAGAGAGAGAGAGAGAGAGAGAGAAAGAGACGGTGGACCGGCGGGAGGGGGGATGAACTATACCGTATCTTATACACGGGGAATGGGTCGGGCTAATCGGCTCGCCGCGTTCCCTTATATTCGTATTAGGAGCGCGAGACGACGAGACGAGATATATCCCGAAAGAACGAAAGAGAACGAGAGAGAGAGAGAGAGAGAGAGAGAGAGAGAAAGAGAGAGATAGAGAGAGAGAGAGAAAGAGTGAGAGAGACGGGGGATGAGAGAGTCGTAGCGAAGCAAACGGCAGTAGCGCTCTCTAGCAGTGTTGGTGGTCCAGCGCGCGGCTCGTTCTTGGCGATCTCTCACTCTCTTTCTCTCTCTCTCTCTCTCTCTCTCTCACTCGCGCCGCTCGTTTCGACGACTACTGCGACGACGACTCGAAACAATGAATTTACTTCATAAATCTCAATTCAGTCTTGTGCCCACCGGCCAATTAAAATTAATCTCGGCTCAAACCAGGGACGCGACCACCGTCGTAGAAAATCGAGGGAAAGAGAAACAGAACGAGCGCGGTAAAGGGGAGGGTCGGGGGAGTCTCTCGACGCTCCTACCTATATTTTACATCATGCGCCATTATTTCACACGATTATTATAATTTAAGAAGAGTTCAAAATATAATAATAATAATAATAATAATAATAATAATTGACGAAAATAAAAATTTGATCGACGTCCCGATTTCGTGGCCGCGAATCATCACGCGACATCCGTACCGCTGCTAAATACTTACGGTAAAGGAAAAATAATAAAAAAATAAATAAAAAAAAAAAAAAAAGAAGAAACGCGAAAAAGAATATAAACCGTTGGTCGACGGGGTATAGAGTAACGCGCGCGTTAACGCGAAACGGGAGCGGATTCCGTTCGCGCCGAGTTCCCCCGCGGTTCAACGTTTTCTGCAACCGAGTTCCCGGAAGCCCGATTTCTCGGGAGTACACACGAGAGAGAACGAGAAGAACCGCGGAGAGAGAGTTCTCCAATGGCTCTGTATATATATATATATACACACCATATATATATATATATATATGCTATATTATACTTACCGTTTAAACCGGAGAATCTCGTGTGTCTCGTCAGCGAATTCTCCCCGACAAGTGTCTCGACAATGAAGTTGCATATACTTAACCCTATTGAAGTCCGATTCTCGTTTCTCTCTTTCTCATTTTTTTTCTTCTTTTTTTTGCCTCCTCATTTGTCCTTCCAACCGAACGAAAACTGCTCCGTACTGACGTCAGTAACGTAATTGGACCATTATTTTATTATTCCGATTTTTCAGACGATAACAATTATTTATTTTATTCTTTTACTTTAATTCATATTTTCTCGATCAACGGTTTGTCGTTTCATCTTGTTTTTTTTAATCTTTTATCAATCGTATAGTTTTTATTATTAAATCGTTTTAATTAAATTGTATTTTTAATTGTCAAATAAACATATCGTTTATCGAGTTATTTTAAGAACGATAATAATTATTATCGAAATTGTCGTAAATTAAAATTGGTTAATTAAACAATCGTTATTTACAAATTGAATGATATTTTTCCAACTGATCGAAAGCTGCTCCGCACTGACGTCAGTAACGTAATTGTACCATTATTTTATTATTCCGATTTTTCAGACGATAACAATTATTTTTTTTTGTCACTTTAATTCATATTTTCTCGATCAACGGTTTATCGACAAATTTCATCTCGTTAATTTATCTTTTATCAATCGTATAATTTTTATTATTAAATCCTTTTAATTAAATTCTATTTTTAATTATCAAATAAACATATCGTTTATCGAGTTATTTTAAGAACGATAATAATTATTATCGAAATTGTCGTAAATTAAAATTGGTTAATTAAACAATCGTTATTTACAAATTTAATTATATTTTTCGATCGACGCTCGAGCGAAAATTCCACGATGTAGAATTGTCGTAGTAAGAAACGACGAGAATCGGTCTCGAGTCGAATGAGACGTTAGTTATTAAGATTCTCGTGATGAGATAAGAAAATTATCGCGCTTGCGATAATTAAACGATGTCGACACCGGTATACCTCCTCCTCCCCCCACCCCTCTCACCATTCACCTCGTACGTCTCATTGGCTCGGCCCCACGGGTAAATAAAATCAGATTGAAAGAAGCGAGAGTACGGCCGAAGGTAGAGGGTGAAAGGAGGGCGAGCAATACCGGTGGAACTCGTACCGATCGTGGGATTAATAGTTACCGGACGAGAAGGTGGAATCGGTTGTAGCGAATCCTCGAGGTTGGTAGCGCGAGTCGAGAGAATCTTTCTGCTTCTGCCGACTACTATAGCGCAGCACGAGCAAAACAACCGCGAGAAGAGAAACGAAGATCGAGAGGCGGAGAGAGAGAGAGAGAGAGAGAGAGAGACTCCCGGCTATCACGGATAATTAATAGCTTAATTTCCACCTTTCAGGAAGTCGTTATTCTCGCGGCCTCCAACGTCGACGACGACGAAGAGGACGAACGACGAAGCGAGACGTATGTGTATAAAATTCTACGGTAGTCGAAGTCCTCTTCGTCGTTGTCTTCGTCGTTCCCGCGGCGATTCCCAGGAAGCCGTTTCGATCGGACCAAAAACTCGCGTCTCGATATATCGGGATCGAATTCGAAATAATAAAAGGAGATCGGCATGAAAACGAGCGTCTCGCGTTCTCGTTGCGCGATAAGATATTTGTTTCGTGATTTATAATAATCGAATCGTCGATCGATCGTTAAAAAATCGACTTAATTAATTCGCGTTATTACATCAACGTCAAAATTAGTCGAGTTATTTCGAAAATTATGAAATTTATTGGAAAAAAAGAAATTTTGGTTCGAGAACGAGAGTTCGAAAAACGCTCGAATCAACCCAACGATCTTTTCATAACCTGTAACTCAAGGGTGAAAATAATGATTTATATCGTAATTTCGGAGCCATGAAAATTTGAAATTGTCGCTCATCCTTCCCTCGTCCTTCCGGCGAACTTGGCTGAATTTCGTTTTGTTTTATTCTTCGAGCGATCTCTCCCTCTTTCTCGCTCTCGGTCTCGTTCCGTATCGCAGCTTCGCGGCGCACCGCCGTCGTCGTTTGGACAGTATTTTCGGCGTGCCGCGAAATTAAGATGTATCGCCGAATTTGGCCCGGGTAATTTGCATGTTCCGCGACGCCTACGCTCTTCTTTAGATCAGCAACGGTTTGCCCACCCGTAAAGCATATCGGAAATGGCGAAGAGAAGTGGCGAGGAAAGGAAGGAGGGGGTTGCACCCGTTCCCGGCGGCGGAGGGCGACTACCCACGAATTTTTTCAGTTTGATTCGTCAGCGCGATTTATCGCGTCGCGAGAAACACGGCCCGTTACGAACACAACCGAAATAATCTTTTATCCCCGGGGATTAATCTTCTTCTCATAATTTTCCTAAACACGTTTTTGACGAATTTCTAAAAAACAACAAATTCTCGTAAATATTCTTGTAAAAAAACAAAATAAGATTTTTATACCTTGCTTTTTCCATTTTTCTCGATAGATTCACAAAGTAAACATTTTCGTCCTATTTTCCCCCATTTTTCTCGAAAGATTCACGAAGTAAACATTTTCGTACTATTTTCCCCATTTTTCTCGAAAGATTCACGAAGCAAATTCATCCGCGACGTAAAACAAACAACGTCGTTCAATTGCGCGAGGAAGATCCGGCGCGCGCGTGACGCTTTCTCCTCGATTGGTGTAATGAAGATAACGTCATACGTTTTAAACGGAGCGAATATTCTCATGATATTTTAATGGATATATATAGTCGCATGTGGTTCGAGATTGTGTCGCAAAATCACTGCGGATGAAGAGCGCGCGCGTGCCACGTACGTGACGTGACTGCGAGACGTAGCAGAGATGAGGACCTTGAACCGCGCGGGGCTCCGCAGACCGGATCAGCTTCTCTCGCAGCGAGAAAGAGAAAGAGTGAGAAAGAGAGATAGATAGATAGATAGAGAGAGAGAGAGAGAGAGAGAGAGAGAGAGAGAGAGAGAGAGAGAGAGAGAGAGAGAGAGAGAGAGAGACGAGAGGAATGAGTAAATTAGGATACAACTTGTTCGGGCAGTATCCTGTATGTTAGAGTCCTCAGCGAGTCCCTCTCTTTCCCCATCTGCATGTCCATATTATACACGCACATATATATAATATATATATATATATATACCATACGCAGGTCTATATAGAGACCTCCCGATACAGCCCGGAGTTAATTATAATTATAGTGAAATTATATGATAATTATAGAGAACGCTGGACGATACGCGTTATAATCGCGCTCCTTCGTTAATACGAGATATCTCGCGAACCGAACGAGAAGAAAAGAAGCTTTCGCGGACATCTTCGCGAATGAAATTTTTTTTCGACCCTAAGCTCACGACGTCGACCTCGAAAATTTAATAAACAACGATAAATACAGGTCAGATTTCGTTCGATAGAAAAACTGACGATCGCGTTGCAGCCCTCGAATTAAGGGTTGATAACGATACGAGAATAATTTTTTATATAAACATATCTAAGAACGATGAGTAACTCGAGTATAAATCGCTAGAAATCGACACGACAATTTTTCATGAAACAATTTTGTTTGATTTTCAAAATTATCCGATTATACGTTTTTTCTTTTTTATGAGAAATTTATTTTGAATAATTTTGGTGGATATGTCCGATTATATTTGCGTACGGTTTATATAATGTGAATATATAGAACTATGTCGCTAGAAATCAACACGACAATTTTTCATGAAACAATTTTGTTCGATTTTCAAAATTATCCGATTATACGTTTTTTCTTTTTTATGAGAAATTTATTTTGAATAATTTTGCTGGATATGCCCGATTATATTTGCGTACGGTTTATATAATGTGAATATATAGAACTATGTCGCTAGAAATCGACACGACAATTTTTCATGAAACAATTTTGTTCGATTTTCAAAATTATCCGATTATTCGTTTTTTCTTTTTTATGAAAAATTTATTCTGAATAATTTTGGTGGATATGCCCGATTATATTTGCGTACGGTTTATATAATGTGAATATAATCGAGGACCCTTCGAGAGGGTCGTACATCACTCCGATCGCTTGATTTATCGGTGCTAAGGCCTTATGCCACGGAACGGTGGAAAAGTCAACCCGAACGACCCCGATCGACGCAGGCGCGCGCGCACCGATCTTCCGGCTTTAATTGGCCGATCTTCTCTCTCTCGGTGTGTGTGTACGGTAGCTGGTACCTGACGATCGTCGAGACTCGATTTCATATACATATATATATTTACGTGTATATGAAAATTTATATATATATATATATATATATATATATATATATGTAAAACCTCGAGGAGAGCACGCGGTTTATTCCATCTCGCAGCGGCGTCGATATAATACAATACATATACGTGTATACACTATAAAGAAGTATAATAATAATCGTTCGCGTGCAACGTGGCTATCTCGTGTACGTGCGTGGTACACGCGGGGAGAATATTGCTTCTGGGGGTCCCCCCTCGCGAGCAAATGCGATATTACCGTGGCGAATGGTGAGCAAGCGAGTAACGAGTTACGCGGAATATATGTATTCGAGTTTTTTTGAAAATAAAACAAAAAAACAACAACAACAACAACGTTTCGTTGAAAAAAAAATATATCTCAAGCTTGTAATACGAGAATTAATTAGAATTACGGTAATTACGATAACTAAGATATTATGGTAAAATGACCGTGTGAAAAAATTAAGCTATTCCCTTTTTTTGTTCTCATACGCGATCTTTAATAAACGCCACGATTCAACGATAACGATACGATGTCTCGAAATTTATCGATAAATATTACATTGATTGAAAATATATATATATTTTTTGTTTTTCATTATGAATACAAATATTTCTAGCTATTGTTTATCGAAAAATATCACGATATCGCGAAGTCGATGAAATAAATATGGAGTGAAATTGAAAATAAAATTTGTATCAATTACAAAAATCGAGTTTAGGAAGAAACGAACTCTAGAGTCCCTCTTAACCCCTCGATTACACACACGATGTATTAACACATTAGGCACGCTCGCGTGTCGAGCCACGGTGAGCCATGAGTAAGAATAAGTAAAAAAAAAGAAAAAGGCCAGACTCTGTATGTAGAGGGTGGAAGTCAGAACGATAGGAGGGGATAGAGGGAGGCAAAATAGTCAAGAGAGAGAGAGAAAGATAGAGAGAAATAAAGGGGGATGAAATTTCTACCCTTTCTACGTTCCAGGGTGGCTATTCATTCGCCGAGCCGAAAAAGGGGGTCTCGTTGCATTATATTATACGACACGTAACATACACACTGCCAAACGAATGCAAACACGACCCTCTCCCTCGCTCTCTTTTCGTCGACCAGCCAGAAAGATCGTTTCTCTTTTCATCAAGCAACCCCCCCTCCCTTGACTCTACCTCTACCTGACATCGTCAAATTTCACTTTTAAGCTTCAGGATCGATAATACCTCCGGCTTAAAAGTACGAACGTAGTCACGGTGTACGAGATTGAATTTGTTTCGTCGAGCAAAATTCTGTCGCAATTTCACGACAGACAAAACAATTTTTTTTAAATAAAAAAATTGCCGATAATCATAGACGTAATAAAATTTGACTCGTTTGATGGATTTTTTCCTTTTTTATATATGTTAAAATATATATGCGCGTGTGTATGTGTTTATAAATTGTATAGCGATTGCGCAAGGTGAAAGGTATAAGCAAGTAGCTATTCGCGATTTTGCCAAGTGCCTAGAGGCTCGAATAGAAGTCGATGGGAATCGAGAGACCCGTCGTTGGTTCGTACACGCGGCGTTTATCTTCCTGGCACGACGATATTTTCGCCGGATGCTTTTTTGGGGCCTCGGCACGAACGATACGACTGAGCACCACTTTGGCCACACAAACACTCATCTCGGTGGCTCCAATTAAGCGGGCAACATTAATTTCAACCACCCGGTCCGACCCAACGGTTATCGCTTCTTCTCTCCCCCCACTTTCTCCCCTCTCCAGACGATCGCGACCAGCTGATCTCCCTTCCTCTTTATCGCCTCGTATTATATTCGTTTTTTCGCGTGGCTCGCTCAAAATCATCGATCTCTTTTTTTTTCATTTCGATGATCTTACCGTTCGCGATCGCGCGACGAAAAGCGAGTAATCCTGCAGGAGGGAAATATTGAAAAGGAATTTTGCTTTTTTCTCATAGTTTAATTGTTTATAATTAATGATTTTGATTTTATTGTGTTTTAGAGAAGAATGTCGAAGAGTTGAATTTCGAGGAATAAACAATTTGAATTTATTTGAAAAATATCTGTATATTCTTTTTTTAGTATTTATTAAAATTGTGTATTTAGAAAATATAAATTATTATCAAACTTGAAAAGTACTGAGTTTTGATAATTTAGATTATCTAAATGTAAAAAAATGTGGAGAAATATTATATTGAGTCGTCGACTTATGGATCACGTGATAAAATAAAAAATATGATACAAATTTCAAGAGTCGATTATTTCCACCGATCGCCACGATCTCCTCCCTCAATTAACGATAACGACGAAAGCTCGGCTCTGTCCGTTAACATTTTTTACCGCTCGTCGGTAAAAAAATAAAAAAAATAAATAAGAACTTGAGTGTATTTTTTTTTTAGTTACCGGAGAAAAGAGTTATGAATAGAGTGACCTGCATCAGAATTCATGACGGTTATCCCTTCGTTTCGTAGAAAGAGAAATTGAATTAAAAGGCCCGAAAGTGACGTAACGCGATCGACCTGTAACGCGAGAAGGCTGTGCGCCATATGATGAGAAATTTCGTTTCTTTCTCTCTCTCTCTCTCTTTCTCTGTCTTTCTCTGTCTTTCGCGAAATGAGCCCAGCCACGTATATAGTAGAAGAGGAAGATTACTAATAGGTGCTGTTCGGTGGTTGGGGCGGCTCTCTAATGAGCCACTCGACCGCGTCACTCTCTCTTCCTCCCGTTCGCCTCTCGAACCGCGGAATACTTTTGATAATTAATTCTTCTCGTTTTTTTCATTCTCTCCTTCGTCTCTCATTCCCATGCAGACTCCTCTTGGCATTAATGATGATTATTTCGGGGTCAGGGCGAGAGTTCCCTAGTCGACGATGCGCGTAGTCTCGGATTTTTGCTTCGCTCGAATTTTCTCTTACCTTTCGTCTCGAATCGCCTAATGGCGCAATAAAAGAATTTTTTTTATTTGTTTGTTTATTTTTATTTTGTTATTTTTGTTTTTCTCGTCGATGACTCGCGTGGCGCTCTTCTCACGGTCGCAACTTTTATAGCTTTATTTACGGAAATTTTAATAGTTTCGTGATACCCCCTTAATCACACGTTTAGCCACAAAAACAAGAGCGAAAGCTTGTCTATAGAGAAACAAATTGTATATATATATATATATAGTTCAGGGATGTTTCGAGTTCGCGCGCGGTTTCCTTTCATGCTCTCGGCGCAAACGATTATATATTCACGCAGCCGATGTAGCGGCCATACGGTCGATAATTAAGAGGGTAGCTCGAGCGAGGGATCAAAAAAAATATTCTCACGGATTAAAATTTTAATCAATACGAGACGTGTCCCAAAAATTCGTGTCGTATCGCGAGAAATAAAAACTGGATTCGAACTTCGTTCGCCGTTAGGAAATCACTCGCTTCGATCTATATTCGTTCTTCATCGATAAGAATAACGAGAAAAAATGAAAATGGTTCGATGACATTTTCATGGAAAAATCCTTGGTAGATTGCAAAATATCGATGTATTGCTATCTCGTCGTAAAATGCCGGTGTAATAAGCGAAAACGAGGGATATAAATCTTCTGCGACCGAGTATACCTCTCTCTCTCTCTCTCTCTCTCTCTCTTACTGTAAGACCAGACATTAAAATCAGTGATACAGGAGAAGAAATGAGACAAGAAATTCCACGATAATTGACGGACTCTCGTACACATACCTAGAACGGTGCGGTCTTTGAGTCGGACTCACGCACGCGGCTCAACCTCCCTGGTGTATTATATTTCCCGGACGATACTTAAAATGACAACGAGAATTATTGTTAACGTGGATATATAAATCGTGAGGGATACGATAGGAGTACGATTGACGCTCGCAAAACGAGTAATTACTCGGCCGCACGATTTTCCCTCGTTAATTCTCACGCAGTTATTACAGATTCGTTCGAATACATACGAAACGTTTCAACGATACGAAAATATCCCGTAGAACGCGAATGTCATATTTTTAATCTTAGTTTTTACAAATTTATTGGTTAAAAGTTAAAAAAAAACTGTGAATTTTCATATTCTTTACACTTTTGTCGAGGAAAATAACAAAAATTTGGGAATAAGAATATTATATTCGTGTTGTACGAATAATTTTGGATCTTGTAATTAAGTTAGAAAGTAATTTTCGGCAAAATAAATTTTCATCCCTTCCGACCCTACCAAATCCCCTAACGATTTCCGGTAATTAGGGTCGTCATGCAGAAATTTGTTTTAATCCGACATTCTTATTCCTGATATTTAAAAATTCATCAGTAAAAATGCGAAAGAAACTGCAAATTTTCATATTTTTATCTATTTTCTATCTGAGAAATGCATGAAAATGGGTTAATAAAGTTTTCCTTCTTCTATTTGACGATATCTATATCGCAAAACGATTAAAAATGAATAAAAAAAATGCACCTTTGGGAATATCGAGCGTTATAAAGAATGGACTCGGTCACTCTCTCCACTCTCTCGGCGTTTCTCGACGGCCGCAAAAGTCGACGAGACGATTTTATTACAATACAAAAGTGTACGGGTCACTTTATTACTTACGGTACTTTTTTTTATTCGTTATTCACGCAGCAAAGTGCACAGTTTAACGGAGATATCGAGACAGACGCACGCGAAGAGAGTACGGGGTGTGCGCAAAGTTGCCGCGCCTTAATGGAAACGACTTAACGACCCGTGGAAAACGTAAACGCAGTCACGTACTCGCTGTGAGATCGAGAGAGAAAGAGAGAGAGAGAGATGGAAAGAGAGAAAAACGCCAGCCGGTATAACGATCAACCAGTGACCAATCGAGTGTCATTATACTCGGACGTTTTACCAGTGCGGGCGCGAGCGTTTTGCCCTCGCCCGCAATTTCTGAAACATAGTTTGCCGAGCGCAAAAGACTCGCGGTGCCTACGTAGCGAATCAGGGAAACTTTTGACGCGTTATGCCTTACGAAACTTCATGCCTGCAATCGACGATTGCGGATGGTCGAGTTAGATTAATCGGGATCGATACGCTATCGATCCTTTTACGAAACGATTCCAAAATCGGTCGAATACTTAAGTGAGATTCGGTCTAATTTTAACAGGTCGTAAATGTTTCTTCGTTCGTCGGATCGAGCGAGGAAGTATTTTTGTTTTATATTTAATAAAATTTGAGAGATTAATTATTTTTTTAAATAATAATTATTGTTATTATTATTATTTTTATTATTTTGTATTGTTAATTTAGTCCATTTAATTATCGAATCATTCTATTCTAGTTGTAAGACTACGAGTAAGAGTTAGAAATATATTACAATTAATTCGACGGTATTTCGATATAAACATTTTTTTGTACACGCGTGACAAATTTTCTGACCAATCTTTTTTGTCTTTCTGTTCACAGGTCGAAGTAAGTTTATCAGCGACTGCTCAGTACTTCATCGATAAGGCACGACGCTCATCGGAAATACGTGAGATTTATCGATTCGAAACAAATTGCCTCGTTATCTCGCGAATGATAAACAATAACAATTAATCATCGATCGTCGAATTACACACGTGTCTATTCAAATTTCAAAAACGTAATTCGCACTTTAATTCATCGATCGAGAAAAAAACCCGTCGTTAATTAATAAAATCATTAAATCTTTTCAAGCCACCGTGAAAATCGTAGTTAATCGGGCTTCGATCGGCATCGAAGAAGATTGAAAATCGACGCGAATCGGTCGAGAAACATCGAACGTTATCAATTTGAAAAAGAGTGTAATCGATAAGACGATTAAACGATCGGAGATCGGGCGGCGAGCGAGCGCGATCGTTGAAAATTTCTCGTCGCTTTAAATTCGATCGGCGTCGTTGAAGGCAAGTGGCGTGAAACGATCGGATAAGGAGAGATGGGCATCGTGCAACCGCGAACGAGAAATGTACCACTTTATATACGGTAACAGTACAAACTATCATACGGAATAGCAGTAACACCGGTGTGTGTTACTATTCTCTCTGTTGCCGCGCGAGAGATCTCTCGGTGCTGTTTTACTCACGGGCGAGAGATAGCACGACGCGCGAGTCGCGAGAGGAGGATCGAGAGCGGCGCGCACCGTCCGCGGACTACGCGAAGCGGACGACCACCGGCCGGGCGGGAAACCACGTTCGCGATCGTGTCGACACGCTTAGCCTCGTTTGTCCGCGGCCACAACAACGCTGCTCTCTCTCTCTCTCTCTCTATCTCTCTTTCTCTCTCTCTCTTTCTCTCGTTCTCTCTTTCTTTCTCTCTGTTGGATCTTTCAAGCGCCGGGCGCGAGCGCTCTCGACTATCAACCTCGAGACGAGATCACGATTCTCAAGTAAGGCAGTTCAGCATCCCTCTCGTATATTATCCGGCGTAATGCCGTATAAACACCACTTCGATGAATAAACGGGGTCGCTTCGATTTTTAATCATCGATTTTGATAAATTTGAAAATTCGATAGAATAATTTCACTTCTCGCGATTATCATCGCTTTCGAAATTGTATCGAACGAACAGTGAACCGGGTAATAATCTCGTCGCTAAGGGAAAATAGTACGGGGTAGATAAGAAAAGAGAAAAGAAAAAAAAAATCTCCTTATTTTAATCGAACTTTTTTTCTTTAAAGAAAATTAATTTTACAAAAATATCGTCGAAAGATTATCGATACCAATCCACGATTTTGCATTCGTCCGTAAGAATTTATAAGAATTCGAAAAAGTCTAAAAAATTATCGAAAATAAAACACAAATGCTCCAGAACGATCGCAAATTATTTTCTTTTTTTCACGTGAAAAATCCGGTCAGAGTTAATTTTTTTGAGACTTTCGCGATAAAAAATTTGAAACAAAAAAACAAACAAATAATACAAATTTCGTTCTCGAAACGAACGAATCGCGATCGTAACCCTCGCCTCTCGCGTATTCATTCCCACGTGAAACCAGAAGGCGGAAGAAGATAGGCCCGACGCGATAGAGCAAAGCGTTTCGTCACGGTAGCAGTTTCGCAGCCATCACGTCTTTCTCGTCAGCTCGTAGCTAACGTCTAACTCAGGGGGCGATGGAAATTAGTGGTTCTCGCGGAGGGTACTCGGTATGCGAGATACGTCGCATAGTCCTTTCCTTACTCTCTCTTTACTTATATCCACTCACACACACACACACACATACATACATATATATATATATATATATATATATATATAAATATGTGTTCCTATATATATATATAGGAACATTGGAGAGACGTCTTGGCGCGTTATTGGTTTCGTCCTCTCGCGGTGTGTCTGAGACAAGGAGAGCGCTCTTCCACGATGCTCCGAGCGCCCTTCTGCGCGCGTCAAGAGACTTGGCTCAAGTAATTAGACTGCCGTTCGTTACCCTCGCGAGTCATTCTCTCGTTGCTCTCTCGTGTGTACATGAGAAACGCAAAAGACAGACGGACTGAGAGAAAGAGAGAGAGAGAGAGAGAGTGTAGGCGCGTTAGTAGATCCAGCTGTCTGGCTTTTGACGCCTTACCCGCCGTTTCTGTTTCTACTGTACATTCTCGTCTTACCGAGTGAAAACGGAAGCTCTCCATTTGGTTAAGTATTGATCCAGGACGATTTATATATGTATATATATATATATGTAAATAGAACTCACTCGTTGGTTGAAAATTTTCATATTTCGTTACGCGTTATACGAGGTGGATGTAAAAATGTCACATTTTTCGGTCCCGAAGGAACGCGGTACGAAAATTCTTTTTCGATTCTCGCGATTATTTAATCCTCTTAAATAATGATTTAGATCAAACGTTTTTGTTTTATTATTAATTAATTTATTTATTTACAACAAATTAATTCGTAAATTCGTCGTACTTTCGTTATTATAATTTTAAATCAATACTTTTTTGTTTTGTAAATATTCCTTAATGACAAATTTATCGCAACGTACATATCGACGCTCGTTCGTATTTCTATCGAACGTATAGCTAACGAGATTGTCGCGCGAGCTCCCTACGTATCGTACTCGTTTGTCGTGTCAACGGTAGATCGAGAATTCGCATAAATTTTTGCCTTTAACGAAAGGTCCACGGCAGAGACAGAAACCCAACGTACGCATTTATTTATGTATACACACATATATATATATATATATATATATATATAAATTCTTATACAAAAAAAAAATATATATATATATATATATTTTTTTTTAATCCGTGTTATAAGAGTCGCAGCGTACTCTCTCGCTTCGTTGGGCATAATCGCGCGCGGCAGATCGACAACGGTGATATCGCGCTCTCGCGGCTTTCCTCTCCCTCCCTCTCCACTCTCACGTGGTGTTGATCGTTATGATTTGATTTATTTGCAATTATCCAACATACTCTCTCTCTCTCTCTTTCTCTCTTTCTCTCTTTCGCTCTCTATCTCTATCTCGCGTCGTGGCCACACGTTTACCTCCGTGAATTATCGGTGTACACGCCACATGCGAGACACGTATGCCCGCACGTAAACGTGCGTTCGCGTCCTCGCGCACGATTTTACAATATACAAATGTAATACGGATAAATATATATGTATATATGTACGTAAACAGGGGAGATTGCTCATCCTCGTACATAAGAGTTGACACTGCGAAAATACGACATAACTGGTTGCGATTGTTTTATTCTCGTTTAAAATGCGCGTCGCGACTATAAAGGCCCGGAATCGAACCTTTGATCTTGCACCGTCGCGAGAAATCTAACGATCATTAAAGAAATGCACTTTGGTTCGCGAGCTTCTGTTTCTTTTCGTTTTTTTTAGCTACGATCGACGCGACTTACGATAATCGCGTTAGATGAATCCGATTGAAAAAAGAAGCAAGCGATCGTACTCAATTATCCCTCGTCGCTAAAACAATAATTATATTCCGTTTCGTCGATTTTTGTTATTATTCCTTTTTCTTTATTTACGATAATCACTCGTAATCGTTTCGACGAAATAAAATCTCGTTTTTATAATGAATCGATCGTTATACGAACAATAATCGGCTGATATTTATCGATATTCTTAAGTCGCCGTTTTGAATGAGTTTTTCATTTTTTTTTAAATTCAAACTTCGATCAACTTGATTATATAATTCGTTAATTATCGAATCAACCCTCGTCCAATTTTAATTCGCGTTACCGTGAAACGAGGGTCGTCCCTTCGTCCCGCCCGCTTTCGAGTGCGCCGGCGCGAACTTTCTTACGCGGACGTTCACGTGCGCGCCCTCTCGGCAATAACGCGCGCGCATGCGCACTACAGAGGATGAGGCAAACGGCGTGAGCGCAGCCCGCGATAATAATGTCTTTGATTTACGATAGAGCCGAGTCACGTCGGATGTTGAACGCCTGCTCTAGCCCGCTATAAGTACCTCGGCCACTTATACGCCCTGCGTACACTTACACACATTAACACACACACACACACACAGACACAGAGTCGAGTAGATACGAACACTTATCGTTTTACCTGTGACCCCGGCCGATCCCGAAAGAGCTCGAGAAACGTGCTCGTTTGGCACTCGTAACGTCGACGATGAAGAGAAGAGAAGAAGAGGGAGAAGAGGGAAAGGGTTGCTGCGAACGCGAACTCTCGCCCGTTTGATAAAATATCCGCGAGGAATATTATCCGTGACGTTCGATAAATACCGATCGCGCGAGAAACGAGCTTTTTCGTTATTCGATTGAATCGATACGCGAGACGAAGAAAGCCGAAAGAGCGAAGCTTCGACAGGTCGAAAGCGCGGAAAAATTATTTCGTCCACCATTATTATCGATCGATGAATAAATTCACGTACGACGATTTATTAAAAGACGATTTCTTTGTGCACGAGGTTTTATAAATCGAGGGGTGCAATTTTGTACGTGTGTTACGGCGTTAGGCCTATATTTTACTGCTTTACGTAGGAACGCCGCGAGTAGATACGGCGCGGCCTCGTAGCTTCTCTCGAGACGGACATTTATGTTCGCGCGCGCTCGAGATCGCGAGAAAGAGAAATGCGCGAGAGCACCGAGTTACCGAATAAGGCATTTCCCTATGTTCTTTTTTTGTTTTTTTTGGTTGTTTCTTTATTTCGTTCTCCTCTTCGTCCTCGTTCGTTCCCCTCGTACCTTCGCGAAACCTTCTCCTTCTTCTTCTTCTTCTTCTTCGCGTTCTCCGCCTCCTCGTCCTTTTTGGTCTTCTTCTTCTTCTTCTTCTTCTTTCTCCTCCTTCTCTTTCACTTCTTCCTTCTTCCTTCTTCTCATTCTTTTTTCTTCACGTTTCTCCTCTTCTTGTTCCACGACTCGAGACTCATCCCTCCTTCGGCCGCCATAATGGCAGATACTAGCTAACCGTAGGATCTTCACGTGTGTCCTCAGGTCCGCGAACGCGACGTGTCAAAAGGCCGAGTGATTCGCGTGGTACGACCGCGACCCCGGAGGAAAAAAGGCCGAGGACTGCATTCAGCGGCGAACAACTCGCGCGACTCAAGCGCGAATTTGCGGAAAATCGTTATCTGACGGAGCGTCGAAGGCAACAATTGTCGCGGGATCTTGGCTTGAACGAGGCCCAGATCAAGATCTGGTTTCAGAACAAACGTGCCAAGATCAAGAAGGCGAGCGGTCAGAAAAATCCTCTCGCGCTACAGCTGATGGCCCAAGGCCTGTACAATCATTCGACGGTGCCGTTGACGAAAGAGGAGGAGGAACAGGCGGCCGAACTACAAGCCAAATGACGAACTTAATGACGAATAATTAGATTATTCGCGTCGGTATCGATTCCGACGTATTAGAACCAAAAACAAACAACAACAACAACAACAACAACAACAACAAAACAAAAAAGAAAGAAAGAAAAATAACAACGACAGCTAAAAATCGCAAGTTGGAAGGAAAACGAAAGATGAGATAAATTCGAGAGATCGATGAATTCGATCGCTGCTCGTTTAACTTAGAAAAAAAAAGAAAAAACAAAAACGTAATCCTAGTGTCGAGGCACCGGGACGACTTCCTTGAATCCTCGTTAACGAATGACGATATTTATATTATTATTATTATTATTATTATTATTATTATCATTATTTCCATAATTATTACGATTATTATTATTATTATTATTATTATAAATATTACGATAAAAATTAACAGATTATTCGAGAATTTATCGCGACGAACTAGCGCAAGTCCCAGTGTGCCATTTTAAAGTAAAATAATGGATATGAGCGAGATGCACGCGAGGATTTTAAATAGAGAAACGAGGAGGACGTGAGTTTTTGGTTGTTTTTTTTTGTTGTTTTGTTTAATTGACAAGTGAACACAACTCGCCTTGCGCAAAGAGAATAGAATTTAATTTATTGTAAAAATGTATAATACAACGACAGAAAGAGAACTAGAGAGGGAGAGAGAGAGAGAGAGAATGTGTGTGCCTGTGTATATGTTTGTGCGTGCGTGGGAGAGAGAGAGAGAGCCTGGTTCAACAGGCACGATTGCAAAAACGTGCAATACAACAAACAAACAAAAAATAAGAGCGAAAACAGAAAAAAACTTATAAATATATATCCTAAAAAAAAATGAAAAAAACCAATACAAATATCGAAATATCATCGCGCGCATGTGCGGCTGTACATTTTGTGAGCGCGTGCGCGTGGGTATGCGTGTGTGAGTGCGCGTGCGCAGCAACGGCGCTCGATCGTCGAACGCGATTGGCGCAAATGTGATCGCGAAAAAGGAATGGAAAAATGAAAGAAAGAGAGAGAGAAAGAAAGAAAGAAAGAAAGAAAGAAAGAAAGAAAGATAAATATGACCGACGTTGTAAATACTCAATCCCACCCGCGTGTAGTTTAGCAGTACGTTGCGCCTATAGACTGTTTAAAAGTATCTTAGTTATTTATTTACCCGCGTACACACCGCACGCGTCTCTGTAGTCATATTACGGCGACGAAAGAGCGGAGATGAAACGAAAAAACAACAGCGACAGCAACAAATAAAAAATACAAAAAACTACGGTGATGAAAAAGTGACTCGCGAGAGTTTAAAAGAAAAAGACAGCCGCGATTTTAACCTCGCTTAACACTGGACGAGTGACGAGAGGACGAACGTTGCGACACGGACGAGACGAACGGACCGACGGACGGACGCGTCAGCGAATGAAAAATTGAATAGATGAAAAAAATGACGAAACTCTCGCGAGAACGAAAGATACAAAAGAGAAATTGAATAAGAAGAAAAGAAACGTAAAATGAAGAGTAATAAAGAGAAGAAAGAGAGCTCGTAATAGGTGTAAGATTATTTAAAAAAAAAACAACAACAACAACAAAACAAAAAGAGAAAGAAACGATTAAAAAAACGTATTCCTAGTGATCGAAGATCTGAGCAATGTTGACCGACTCGTTGATTTCACCTCTCGTCCTCAAATTCACACAGTTACGACCGTCGTCATCGTTACGAAAATATTTCGTAAGTGAAATAATTTCGCAAACTTTCGGCGTCGATGAATCATCGTCGTTCCATCTCGTTGAGAATAATTTTCGTCGATCAATTTTTTGGCGAATGCTTCGTCGTCGTTCCATTGTCTCGCACGAGGTAAGTAACAGTTAACGAATTAACGTATTGTTCGATTCGCCACGAGTGTGTGAAAATAATTGTGCGGGTTTCGGCGCGAAAGGAGGGCGCGATTAATGCGCCAGAGATTCGCGAGAATCTCTCTCTCTCTCCCTCTCTCCTTCTTTCGATTATTTCAAATCGAAAAAAAATGCACTTTTCATTCGCTCGACCGTAAATTATCAAAATTGGACGTAGCTCGAACAAGCTAGTCGTATAATAATAATGAGGTAACGCAAAATTTCGTTACGGTCGCATTATTAAAAATCAATTATACCGAAGAACGACGAATCGACCCTCGTTTCTCGATAATTCGAAAGCAATCTTTATTTAATTGCGTGATTTCATCGAAAAATCTTACAAATCTCACATATCGAATTATAAAACGCGCAATATTATTATAAACAAAATTAAAGAATTTATCATAGCACGATAAATCGTGGCAAGAACAATTTTTGCCCAACGCGAAAATTTCGATGCGTTGATTTACAAAAAAAATTCGTATCCCACAAGGGTTGTTTTTTGTTCGCAAAGTAAATAAAAGATTCGCGGGGCGGGTCGACTCGACGCGTTCTATCTCTCGCCCTTGTTTCGCATTTGGGCGCATGACCGTTATCCGCACATTCCGCTTCGATCTCCCAAAGCGAAGCGATCTCAACCCCCCAATAGTTGGATTTGCCGCTGCGCCACCGGATGGGCTCTCCCATCGTCGTATATTCACCCTCTCCGTCTCTCTCTCTCTCTCTCTCTCTCTTTCTCTCTCACTCTCGTTCAACCCTCTATTTCAACCCTCTTTACACACGCAGCGAGGGAGGGAGAAACGCTCTCGATGGCGGCGAAAACGTCGAGAGGCTCGCGCGCACTGGCGGACGAGATATCAATTGATTTACAGTCGAAAGGTGGCCATCGCTGATATCGGACGGTTGCGGGGGTGGTCGCGACCACGCCTACGCAACCACCGCCAACGGCAGCCACCCCCGGTTCAACCTGTTTATGCTAACGCTCTCGTTCTATCGCACACAACGTTACCACCTACGCGTATTCCCTTGTTTATTTATTTATATATATATATATATATTCATATATATGGGGGGGGGTGTATGTATGTATGTATGTATGTATGTCTATATCATATGTACAGACTCTACATACGGTTTATATTATAGCTTAACATGGGGTGAAACACTCCGGCGAGAGAATTAGGGGGTGGGGGACTAGAATCGAGACGAGGGAGCGCGTATGCCTCGTTTAACACACCCCTGAAAACCCTCGACGTGTTATACGGCGAGAAGATAGTGTCGCGGATAACGGAACAAGGGTTGTGGCTGATTATGAAGATTTAAGGGATTTTGCGGATTCTTGCAATCTTGTCGAAAAAAATACAGACCTGTAATTTTTGAATGTCTAATTATGAAATTCGATATGAAAAAAAATACAATTATTTAAGTTTCAGATATGTTCGTGAAATTAATTATTTTAGCAAGAATTAGACGATAGTAGATAAGGTAACGAGGGTCGTGGTTAATTATGAAATTTTCAAGAAATTATCGTTTTTTACAATCTTGTCGATACAAATGGATAATTTTTTATGATATTTGTAAGATTTTATTTAACAAAACGTTACCGAATTAAAGAAAAATGGAAGGGGTTGATTTTATTTCAATTTCTTGAAACAGTCACCCCATTTTGAGCAATATGTTGTGCTCTGGTATGTAACGTAATCTAATCTCTATCACGTGAGCCAGGAATTTACGTCAAGTGTGTCAGCGTTCGGTGAGCGTTAACTATTCAACCCCAAAATCGAGAGAGAGAGAGAGAGAGAGAGTTTCGGTAAACTCGACGAATTTATTGACCCGCTCGATGCTCCGCGCGAGATCTGGAAAGGCTCTCCTTTATACGTATCGCACACCCCGCTTAATTTGATGGGTCACGGTAGATAGCATTACGTATGCTATGGAGAAAGAAGAATCGTTTGAAAATGAATAGTAGCTCGCTAGCACGAGAAGCTCAACATATGTTTAATGTATCGGAGAATTTATTATCGGACATCGAACGTGACATAAGAAATACACACGTTTTATATTTTTGTGACGTTATTTTTAGTGACCAATGTCACTAAAAATAACGACAAAATCTTCGATTTTTTACGAGCTCGCGTCGATCATTGACGAAATAAATTTTATTTTTATTTTCATTCACGATCGCAACGTGCCGTGAAGAATAAAATAAAATAAAATATTCGACGTTTTTTTTTCAAGGACGAAGAGAGATAGAGAAAGAGAGAGAGAGAGAGAGCAGTGAAAATTCGTCGTTGAGCGACGCTCGAGGAATATACGAGGTAAGTAATGGCCGTTATTACGAAGTACACGCGGGTAAAACGAGCCTCGTTTTTCCATAAGGTCCAGGTTGAACGATCGACGACCCTAAAACGACGACGACGACGACGACGACAGGGACGACGTGATCGATCTTCTCCAAAAATCGACTTCCGTTTCGTCCGTACGATTTTTCCCCATCGACAGCGCGACAACGAAAGCAACCGATTTCGAGCGACTCGAGTCTATCTCCGCACGAAGATAAACACGGAAATCGGTTCTGCGTCGACGAGGGACGAGACAAGAAATAATAGCCGGTCCTCTCGTCGTCCAACGATCAGATATCGATGAGCAGCCGGTTAACCCGCGATAATTCTCCGTTCTGTGACGCAACTACCGATCGGTCAAAAACCCCTCTCGATTTTCCTCGCGCGAGAGACATCGACGTTTGAGAAAGAAAGAAAAAACATTTAAAACAAAAACAACGTTACAATACGACAAAACGTAAAAAAAATCGAAATCGCGACGATAAATCTCCGTACGATCGAGGATACGTAATAGAAGAATAGACCGGTATTTCTAGATAGGAGCGATGGTTCGATGAGTCAGCGAAGAAACGGCTACCGTAAGAAAAAAAAAAAAAAAAAAAAACAGAGGAAAATAAAAAAATACCGGTGTCTACCAAATGTAGCGTGTCTCTTGTCTCTTTGTCTCGTAAACACGAATAAAACGTATAAGTGGCGTAAAAGGACGAGCTGAACGTTGGTTTAGTGAGGTCTCGGTTCGACCGTGGAACGGTCATCGGGCGCACTCCCCTGGGTCATTCTCCAAAGGGATAAATATATCTATATATATATATAAGTATAATGATACCGGTCGGTCAAGATGAATGCGTAAATACGCGAGGTCTGACCTCTCTCAGGCGTCTCCCCGGGCAGACCGTCGAGGAATTCCGAACGCGCCAGGTTAATGCCTGGGCTGCCGGTCTTCCCATATCCCCCCATATACCGTCACCGTTTCTCTCGTTCTTTTGTCTACGAGATGGCGCGTGTCTCGTTTCTCGGAATCATTTGTAAAGATTCCAAGATGCGCAAGGCAAAAGGTGCTTGTGTAGAGAGAAAGAGAGAGAGAGAGAGAGAGAGAGAGAAAATGATTGAAGAAGAAGAAGAAGAAGGTGATGGACCAATATCGTTGTTACCGATCTCCGTTGGTGTATAAAAATCATGTGTTTGACCTCTGGCAAAGAAGGTTCGACTGGTTCGTCGAAGGAAAAGTATGCGAGTTTTCGTCGGTGTTTATCGCGCAGAAGCTTTCCAACGGAAGCGAGTGACAGACGGAAGCGCGAGTCCGTCGAGTCGGCGATTCCAATCTGACGTGGACGTATCGGAGTCTCGCCGTGTTCGTAGTACGTTGCACGAGGAAAGAACGTCGTGTGTATATGGAAACGTTTTATCGTTTTCGTCTTTGTGAGAAACGCAAGGAGATCGGTTAGCTCGCCGATTCATTATTACTCAGCGAGGACAAACGATTTCCATACGTTTAGGCTTGTTTACGACTCCTAGGCCTAGGCTCGAAATCGAAACTGAGAAGGTAAGAGTCGTACGAATAAATCGTGGAAAGATCGATACGAGATGAGAGAGAGAGATCGAATCTGTTGCATCGGCTTTTTTTCTTCTTCTTTTTCTTTTTCTTGCTCGAGGAGAATATCGATTGAGATCTTCAATGTCGTCCGTGGTTAATCTTACGTGGTTGATGCGTGCTAGATCTTCGCGCGACGATCGATCGATCGGCCGATTATTAGTTTTCGTTCAAGGACGATACTGCCGATCGGCTAACGATCGGCTCGGAAAATGCCAGGCGCGCGCGTTTAATTTGTCCTTCTTGCGCTGGCTCGTTGTTTATTTTATAGCTAAGACGATCCGATCCACGGGCGCCGCTACGACGAGGCCGAGGCTGCTTACCGATACTTCGCGGGGATAAATCGGTAAGGTGTATCTTTTTAGCTCGACGTGTAATCCTCGCCGAGTATCCTCGATCCACCGTTGCCTGGAAAGATCGGTAAGACCGCGTGACTCGGTAGATGAGCGACGCGAGCTGAATTTCAGGCTGCCGGTATTGAAATTAATGGCCGGTCGAGAACGCTGACGTGTCACCTTATACCGCGATGCGTCACGCTGATTGACCAATAAATTATCCTCGAAAGACCGAGAGAGAGAGAGAGAGAGCGAGAGGCTGAAGCGTCGAGCGGAAGTTTGTGATCTCGACTCGAGCCCCGAAGGTTTCGTCCAGATTCCACCGTCGTTCCAGATTTCCTCGGGCAACGACGAACGCCGATCGCCTTTTACGATCGTGACTCGAGAACAACAACAAAAAATCAACGTTTACCCGATGGAATAAAACAATTTTTCGTATCGTAATGTTCTACCAACGGAAATTTCAACCGATCGATTACAAATTTATTACAGAATTTATCGTTTACGACTAGTTCGAACGCGGAATACGGAACAAGAAGAAGAACGGACTCGGATCGAAAAAGGATTTCGTGTCTTGAAATCGATTTCCTTATACGCACGTGAAATCGATTATTTCTCGCGTAATTATCGTGGACAATGGTGCGTGAGTAGTTTGCAAAATTAATTTCATCAAAGATCGGTATGAATAAGGAGCATTGAAACAAGCTAAAAGAGAGTTTAAGGGAAGAGAAGATACGAAGAGAGAGACAGAGAGAGGGAGAGAACGAGAAAGAGAGTTCATGTCCTCGAAAAAAAGTTCTTGTTCCCGATCGTCGCGTCTCCTTGTCGCGCTTCCGCGAATCTTTCCGATTCGAAACTTAATGGCTCAATCGCCGGTCTCGCGGCTGAGTTGTTCCGGCAACTCGATGTGTGGGCCCTGCGGGCAAAGGAGACAAGCGGGAAGAGCGAAGAGGCCTGCGAAGGAGGCGAAGGAGGAGGGGGGATGAGTTTCGAGAGTCGAACTCGAGCGATCGTGAAATTTTCTTGGTCTTGATGCCCATCAGCATCGAGAGCTGTATCGAACGAAAGACCCTGCGGGGCTCGAGGCGAGACACGACCGAGCTGAAAAGGATCGGTTATGTATGGTTGACGAGGACAACCGGTGTGTGCCGTTCCTCCTTCTGCCTTGTGTTACGTGTGCTCTTTCCGAATTGATCTGTTCGACACACGATTCGGAAACTTCGCAAACGATCGCGAACTTTGTTTTTAGGATCGAGATCGGAGACGGAGAAAGAGACGAGACAAACGCCAAATGACCACGGGACGGACTCGCGCGACTCTCATGCATGAATGCAACGTCACCTGCCGTCCTCCGTCCAGCCATAAACTCATCTCTATATACATATACAGTTTTACTATATATACGCTTGAGTTTCGTACGGCTGGGACATTATGCGCCTTTGTTACCAAATATGCGAACGCCCTCCGTGGCTGCAGCCACGCCACGATTTCAGTCACTCGATATAGATACACACAACGGAACACACGACAAACGGATCACAGCGGTCATCGAGTAGTTATGGTTAATGGGGAAAAAAAATTCTCCGTGACTTTAGACGAATTGGCTAAACCGACGGAGACGTGTCTCTGTTTTCCGTTATTTAAGACGGAGAACGTACGACAAACGGATCACAGTGGTCACCGAGTAGTTGTGGCTTATGAAAAGAAAAAGAAAATCTCCGTGACTTTAGACAATTGGCTAAAACGACGGAGGCATTTTTTTAATGCTCTCCGTGACTTTAAACGAATTGGCTAAACTGACGGAGACGCGTTTCTAATGTTTTTCCGTGATTTTAGACAATTGGCTAAAACGACGGAGGCATTTTTTTAAACGTTCTCCGTGCCTTTAGCCATGGAAAAATTGATTTTTTCGAGAAAAAAAAAAGCGGGGACTGGGAAAGAAAACGTCTTTGGTAATATATTTGCATCTTTTGCTCAACTTCTAATATTTCAAATACGTTCAAAAAGGGTGAAAAAGATGTTGCTTTTTTTTACGTGGATTACATTATTATCGTATATCGACGAAAAAAAACCGGTTATGCGAATCAGCGCCGAAACAAAATAAACGTGTTACATTCGTTTCATCGATTCCGGTCGGACGAGTCTTCGAGAAATCGTAATATCGAAGGAACGAGATCTACGATCGCGAGCTGAAAAATTGTAAAACGATCCGTTGCTCCCACTCTACGGCGTTAACGATAGACGAGAGTCCACGGGGAATGGGGCCACCCGAAAGTGCTCCGTGGCCATTATTATATACGCCTATAATATTCACTGACTCCGTGAGACCTTTCGCCGTTGTGAATTAAGTGAGTGAGACGATCTCCCGTCACACGTCGAAATACTTTTTGACAGTTTTCGGCCCTCCTAGCTAGACGCACGGGCAGGACCTCGTGCGTTCATCAACGATCCTTGGCTTATACCTGTATATATATATACATCTTTATCCTTTCCCTTATAAAGGTATTTAGTTTCGTGGGTGCCATGTCACTCTTTACGCGTCCGCGCCTTCGGACAAGTTTCGACTCTAAACACGTCCCGCTCGATTCTCACCGGGCACGTCACACAGCTCTATCCTTGCGCCGTACTATATACACGTTCTCTCCGTTTCACGATACTCCTGAACGTTTTTTTGTCTTTTTTTGTGCCTTGTCTTTCTTTTCTTTCTTTTCTCTCTCTCTCTCTCTCTCTCTTTCTCGCGCTCTCTACGGATTCGACCGACTCGAGCTTGAACAACTTTTTATACGCTCCTGTGGTCGTTTCTTCAAACCCGAGACGGAATTTTTCAGGGACTTTCCAAACGACACGATCGCCGATCGATAGCTAAGCAAAGTTTGCACGAGGATTTCCGCATTCTTCTTCCGCGAATCGATCAACGTAATATCGATAATTTTATCGTCGTAACGAAAATCGATCGTTTTCCTTCGTATCGATCGCCGCGAGTCGTAAAATCGATAGGTTTGTATTCGAGCCGATTCTCGTTAACGTTTGTAAAAATTTGTAAACATTAACAAATATCAAATAAGATCGAAAAATGGCGGACAGACAAAGTTTCTCGCGTCGGAAGAGGAAAGGATTCATCGAACCCGTTTGAAAGACGGAATTCCCGCGTGTATCACGCCTTGGCAATGACTCATCGACTCGAAGATATCGTCGATCGGATATCGAGATGATCGGTAAGGAGGATCGATCGCAAAAGAGGCAAACGAGAGTCGAAGAGGAGAGCGAGACGTAAGAGGCGCGACGGAGGAGCCCTCGGTTGTTCCCGGGTTAAACGAGGAACGGGTAGTGGCCGCGGCTCCAACGACAGCAGCACGCGGTGGAGGCGCCCAAAGAGCGCGAAGAAGTGGGGGTAGATTCGCGTCTTGGCGCGGTGGTGGGGGTATGCGAAGTAGTAAGAGCCAAGATGCGCAGGACGGAGTGCCCGGAGTGCTCTCGAACGAGGTATAGAGAGAGAGAGAGAGAGAGAGAGAGAAGGACGTGATCTCACTTTCTCTCTTTATTTCTCTCTTCTTCGCTCCTTCTCTCTCTCTCTCTCTCTCTCTCTCTCGCTATCGTCAGAGTGCCCTGAGAGGAAAGAGGTGGGACTCAAACGCCGGGACCACACACGATGCTCCACGCGTCTGCGACTCGGTTACATTGCTTAATTGTAAACGGCGCAGTGGCTCTCAACTCGAGGCGACTTATCGTACCTTTCGATCGCGTCTTGAACGATTTATATATATAGATAGATGTACGAAGAACGCCAGGCCAAGGGTATACGTTAGCCGTTTCAATATTTATCGATACGTAGCCACGGGCACTTCTTCAAAGTACTGCGGAGTTCCCGTGGCTAATAATAAACCAGTCATTGACTTCTCTGTTTTGATCACGATGTTTCAGCGACACCGTGCTTACTTTACAAAGAAAGAGAGAGAGAGAGAGAGAGTAAGTATTGCATAATCAGCGATCATTTTCTTCATCTACCAAGATAGTCAACGATTGATTTATTTTCACTTTCAATCATTTTAATCGTTAATTAAATCCGGACTGTCTATAAAGAGGAATTAATACCGTTCGTTTAGTCGTGAAAATGTCAATGGTCGCTGCTCGCTAAGGAAGTCGGAAATAATGAACGTTTGCCGATTTTGTTCATATTTCGACCGAGAAATTTTGAATAATTGATAACAAGGATATTATATTTGTTTTCGATGAAAAATTTTCGTTTTCTAATGTCTCTGTGAAGCTGATTTGAACAAGAAAAAATGTTTACGACCGATCGACCGTCCTCGAGTCCGAGAAGCCGACACTTTCAACCCTTTCCAAGGGGATGATATTTTTTTCCTCTTAGATCTTCACTTGGAAAACAATTTCTCTTGGATCTCGAATATAACATTTTTATACCTATTTTTGTTTTACAATTTTCTGGCCAATGTAAAAATACCAAAATTTGAGTATTTCGCTTCAACTTTCCTTTTAAAGAAAACATAACCTCCTTGAACACTTCCCAATTTTCGAAGCATTATCGTTCCTCGATTATGAAATACGCGAGCCAGTACAACGATTCGAAAGGAAGAACGAGGAAAAGAGATGAGATTTCTCGTTCGAGAGGTGCGCGGTCATCGATATTATCGAAAGGCTGCTCCTGCTCCTCCTCTCTCTCTCTCCCTCTCTCTCTCTCTCTTTCTCACTCACTCACTCTCATTCTCGCCAAATGGACCGAGAGAAGCGGCGTGCGCGTCGGAAGGTCAAAGAGTTCGCGAAAGGGGCTCCTTATCCGCGACATAATTAATTCGGGCGATTGTTGGGCCCGGCGAGAGAGGCACGAGGAACGAGACGACGAAGGAGAAAGACGACGTGACGACGATTCCAACTAATTAAAGCCTCGTCCCTGTTCCCCAAACCTCCGATATACTTTTCGTTTTTTGGCTATTTTTTTGTTTTTCTTTTTTCTTCGCTCTCTTTTTCCTCCTCGCATCTTTCGTTACGTTGCTCCCTCTCGTTCGATCTTCCCCTAGCCACGAGAGCCAATATCGTTCCGGTTCGTTAAGGCTCTTTCCCCAATTGGAATAAAGGGACAAAAGTACTTTCGAGGAATATCCGCCCGGAAAGGGGGAAAGGCGGGGGTGGAGAGACGCGAGAAAGCTCAGAGTCACTGACCCATCGTTAAACCGAGTGATTCTTCCCATATGTGGTCCGTTCGTGCTCGCTACACTCTCCCAGTCAATCGTTCAAAACGAAGGGGGTGGAGCAGACCGATAATGATCAGACAAAATTGTGCTTGCACGGCGACGAATCGAACAGTCATAATGCACTTTTTTCGATTTGATTCGTCGTGAATAATTCGTTGCGTAAGTAATTCTGTAATAGAGTCAGCGAAAAATGCTTTCTGTAATGAAAATAAGCAAGTACTTTATTCAATTAACCGTTTATTATGGAGTGAGTTATTATTAAAATTAAATTTTTAAAAGTTAATAACATTTATCATTTTTATAATTTGATTTTATGAATAATATTTGTTGTTTTATTTTATTTTTTTCCACCGATTCGATTCCACTGTGCTTGCACTTTTTTATACGAAAATAAGAAAGGACTTTTTTCAATTACGTATTCATTATAAATATGGAGAAATTAAATTTTGTATTTTTACATACAAATTGTCCTTCGTTATTAACATTTATCCTTTTACAATTTTGATAATTAATAATTCCCTTTTTTTATAATGAAAAATTATTATAAATAATAATTTATCATTTTTATAATTTAATTCTATCGTAACAGGAGTAGGAGAAGGAGTAACGTACGAGTCGAAGATAAATTCGAAATTAAGCCTGCGAATGAAGAATATTTCTGGAACACAACAAAAATTATCTGAAAAATTAACAAAAATATATACAATTAAGTAATTAGGAAATTATTCATCAAGCTGCTCGAGACGAGGCAAAGTATCGTTCCACTTGATCCTCATTGAGCTCCATTACGTCGTTTTTCCTCGTCGTTGTTTTTTTCATTTGTGTTTTTTTGTTTGTGTTTTCATACTTCGTGCGTCGATGGTTCGCTGCTTCTGCCGTCGAAGCTTCCGGGAATCGATGAAGAAGTTACCTTCGATACAGAGTCGTCTTCGAACCTCGGGGTTCCGTGGCTGGATCGTGGCGAACTCGGAACGTTCCGCGCGCGCACTCCTCTCGGCTTTCTCTCAGGCCCCAGACCGTTCGTCGCCGGAGACCCCTCGGGTGCTCCCGCGCCTAATCGTCCATCGTGTGCTCGACCGCTCGCTCTCAACCCTTAAGTAGTCGCTAACCACGGTATACTTAACTTTCATCTCCCCGGTAGACATTTTGTGCCGATCATTATAATTTTCGTGGGAGACCGATACACAACGATCGTGTATCGGTTCTCTTCGCGATCGCGGTATATAACGTTAATAAGTCTCGGTAACATTCGCAATGTCATTCGAAGCAGAAATAAAGAAGA
Organism: Netelia virgata; assembly: GCA_951802705.1. NCBI lineage: Eukaryota > Metazoa > Arthropoda > Insecta > Hymenoptera > Ichneumonidae > Netelia > Netelia virgata. Next base: position 7,072,839 of record OX637865.1, read on the forward strand.
CTTGATGCGAGTGTTGGAACGATTCTCGACATTGAACGAAGAAGAGTGAAAAATCAGCTGAGGATCGCGGTTATTCGTGTCTATGGACGATCTTCGTGCCCGAAGCAATAAGTTATTACGGAAAGCACCCTGCTCATCCACCGAAGGTCCGACTGCACGCCCGGAAGGCGTTCTTCCTCTTTCGGTAAGGTAATCAGCCGGATCCAACTACGGAGCGAAGAAATCATCGCCAGTGGTCCATGAGAATCGAACGTTGCTTCATTTATTACGTTCCATATCAATCTTTCGTTGCGATTTAATTATTGTCAATATTAAAATTAAATTAAAAGAAATGAAAATTAATTTTTATTTTATCAATGTTGTTAAAATTACATTTAAAAAATAGAAATTAATCTTAATTTTATCATTGTTAAAATTAAATTAAATACAAAAACAAAAATTAATCTAATTTTAATATTATCAATGCTAAAATTAAATTTTAAACAAAAATAAAGATTACTTCAATTTGATCGATACGGAAAATAAATTGAAAAACATTATTATTAAATTAAATTTGATCAATGTTAAGATTAAATTTACAAAAATCAATATCCGTTTCATTTTTATCAATGCTAAAATTAAATTAAAAACAAAAAATAGGTATTAGGTGCGATATCGATCCATTTTATCACCGAAAATATTTCCAACGGTCGATGACACTTCGCGAATCCCTACGAAACGCCAGAATCGCGAACGAAGGGACAAACGAGAGGAGTCTGATATCGGGTAAATTTTTTACTCGTTTTTTTATTTTTCGACCAATGTCTTCGGGGTGGCTAGTAGGTATCAACTGACCACGTGACGTGGCAGGGCCACCCATGTAGTCGTTGTTCGCTCGCATCTATCACGGAGCCACCTCTTCCCTTCCATTTCTTCGTTCTTTTTCTCTCTCTCTTCCTCCACGTCCTTACACTCCACGTCCTTAGCCAGCCGCCCTCGCCTCTCTCATTCTGCCCTCACACCCGTTCGCTTTAAGTCCGCGCAACCCCCTCTAACCCCTCGATAAAAGCCCCCGTTCGTCTTCGGTCAAACCGCGCCCGACGCCCCTTTCTTCGTTCCTTCGACTCGAACGCACGTCCCTCGCGACGATTTTGACGAGACGTCTCTCGCTTCGCTATCACGATCGACTCTCGCCTTATCGGATCGAGCATTTAGCCTTCGAGTCTCTCGAAACGTCTCGAGACTCAATTTTCTTCGTTCTTTCTTTCTTCTTCTTCTTCTTCTTTTTTTACAGCGAAACATTCGCGTTATTATCGAGCGATGATTTCAATTTTAATCGAACGAATAAGTTAATAATTATCGCGATCGATTGTAATAAACCGCGTTACGAAAGATCGCGGCTCTCGAGCCGCGCGAATAAAGCGAACGAGGCGATTAAGCCAAGGAGGTCCCGCGAGATCATTGTCGCAGAAAGGTCTCGAAACGAGCGGCAACGACGTCGTTTTATAACGTTCGATTTTCCCAGGAACGCATAATCGTTTCGTATCTCTTGCACTTGTAGATTCGAGACAGTGCGGGCTGGATGGCGGGGAGAGGGGATTTACGTGTATCTCATTCAACGACGAGAGAAGGTAGCTAAAGTGATAATTGTAGAAAATCAAAAAAGCCATGTGCAATCTTAACCGATAGACGTCTATATATATATATATATATATGTATATTATATATGTATATATATGTCCAGATTGCCTGTTACCACGAGCCATTATCGTTCCGTGTGAATCGGGTCCGCACGCTATGCGCAGGGGCTAACGATAAATTCGATTATTATCGGACGCGACGCTGGCCAAGAAGCGCCTAAGGTGAGGCTCGTATAATAAAGCGTCGGGGGGTCGAAGAAACGGATTATCTTCGGTTATAAATACGTACAGCAGTAGTCGCTAGGTTTATAACGGCTCGCTAAATTCGTTCTCTCCTATTTTCGTAAAATTACGACAAAGAAAAAAGAAAAGTCGTGACGTCACGATTTATTTCGTCGCGCGAAATTTTCAAAATTTCGATGAAAATTTTCGGTGCTAGCTGACTTCTCTAAGACGCAACGACGAGTGTGATAGTGCTGAGAGGCGAAAAAAAAAGAAACGAAGTTATGCCAATGACTGTATACCTGCCAATTCGTTGCACTGCCGATCACTGTGCCACCGCTCATAAACCATTGCCAATTACTGCGAAGGAGCGTAGGCTCGCCCCTTCATCGCTCAATTATAACGAGCGAACCTACTGATTAAAACTTTACGAGATATACATGTACGAAACATAAATATCGGATACGTGATAGCGTACATAGTAGAGTTAAAGTAACAGGTACACGCCATTCGTTACGCAGCATGCAACAAACAAACAAAAATCACGAATAAAAACTTCATTGCGTGCCAGCGTTTGTTACGTAAGCTGCAGAAGTACGTAGGGACGATCTCATGTTGTTAATTGCCCTTCGAGCCAGTCCTTCAAATCTTCATACAGTCATTGGCAACTTTAGACAGTAATTGGCCACTCCGTACAGTCATTGGCACCGTTAGACAGTCATTGGCCGTACTTCAATCCCTCCTTCGTTCGCCAGTCAACCAGCTGTTTCGCTTCTAAGCCGGCCAATGACTGTATCTTCGTCGATTCTTGACCGGCCAATAACTGTACCAAAAAATCACCCCGATAGTACATAAACCGTACTTGCCGCATAATCTCTATACTCGTTGTCCACAAGTCGCTCGAAGCGTTTTCTCTCCTCTCGTGGGCTTGGTTTCACTCTCTCTCTCTCTCTTTCTCTCTTTCTCTCTGTCTCTCTCTCTCTCTCTCTCTCTCTCTCTCTCATTGCCTGAATTTATCGCCACGGTAATTGCCAATCGTTTATCCGCACGAAACCAGTCCGTGTGCGAGATAGAGAAGGGGGGGTAACGCGAAACACACACGTCGCTGCAATGCACCGACGATCGCGCGGTCGCTCTGTCTCGTAGCGTTATCTGCGAGCGTATGATATCGACGAGAGGCATATGCGCGCGTACACTCGATCTCGAGCGATTATCATTTGTACAGTAGGAAGGAGGAGAATGAGAGCAAGAGAGAACGATATAGGTACGGGGGAGAAGCGAAAACGCGCGAGAGAGAACTTCTCGCAGCTCGATCGCGAGCCCACCGTCTCGCGATCGAGATCGTTAATTCCATCCCCATTTACATTTTCAATTACCCGGCTCCTCCTTTACCCTGCCGAGCGAGGCAAAGGAAGAGTGGGGGACCGGGCGATCTTCTTTCTCTTTGTATATCGAAGTACGTACGCATCGCGATATTACATCGCCATTAACGCAGCGCCGTGGTTTTCCGCAACGAGCATTCGACGATACGACGAGACTAACGCGAGACGACTTTATACACGTATAATCGGCATTCCCTCTATATATATATATATATGTATATATATGTGTATATTTGTCATACGTACGAACACACACAGGTATAGTCGGATTTACGTAAACGCGCGCGCGAGTAATCGAGCGATCGAGTGCGAGATGGGGCGGGCGAATTTGCGGCACGCGTGACGATTACATCGACGTAAAGATAGCGTGATGACAATGTGACCGACGGTAATTGCCCGGTATAAATAAATAATAAAAATAAAAAATAAAACCGCAGTTCCGCGCACTGCGGAGATACAACTCGGGGAGAATACGAGCGTCGGCACGCACACACACAGACGCGTTGCGTACGACGATTATTACGATAAAAATCTTCGTTTTTTTTTATTATTATTATTTTTATTTCGTTTGTTTATTATTAAAAGCGAGAAGTTACGTTACGTTCGACAAAATGGTGCTTTATTGATAATTGATAATTAAATAATTTGTACGATTAAGCGATTGTGGTGTACGCGAGCTTTCGGACATCTCGGTGCACCAAATGCGCGTCTTATCTATCCTTTATCCGTATATATGTATAATAATTCCCGACGATACGGGGTGAACAATTTTTTTCTTTTTTTTTCTTTTTTTTCTTTGTATTTATTTGCGCAATTATTTTCGCGCGATAAGAGAATTCTCGGCGGACTATCTTTTTTAATCGAGCGCGGACTTTCGACGGAGGATCGCGCGCATAGAGGAGACCCTTGATCGTCGGTCAGGCCGCGTATAGTGGAATATTGTTCCCACGGGTGCGTCTTTACGGGAGACGGGAATATATATATATATATATATATATATATATATATATATATATCCTCTCTCTCTCTCTCTATATATATATATATATATATGTAGAGAGAGAGAGAGAGAGAGAGATACTCGCGCCGAGAGAACGTCCGCTCTCGCTGGGCGAGAGCGCATGCGCCCCCCCTCTCTTCCTCTCGGGCCCAAGTCGCCATCTCTCTAGGATTACTCATCGCGCGACGCTCCCGCGCGCTTCGTAGTCTCCTTCGAGAGTATTTATTAACCCATCGTTTTCCATTTTAATTACCCTCACGGTGCAAGTGACCTCCATGGGGTAAAAGAAGAGGAGGTGAGGAAGGGGGGGGGGGCGTGTTCCTTCCAATCTATCGATACTCCTCGATCGCTCGAATATTAGATCAACCACCAGCTTCGAACGACCGCGCGACCTCTGTAAAAAAAACCATAAAAAGAAACACACGCCAAAAAATTCGCATACTTTCGCCTTATCGATGACGTTCGTTTTTTTATTTATTTTTTTTTCGGGCCTCGTTCGCCGAATGGCCAATAACGATCGTCGTCCTCGGAACGATTCATAATGTAATGATCCATGCTGATTTTTAATAGTGGTAAGAAACAAAAAATAAAACAATATATGAAAACGAAAAAAGGAAGAAAAAAAAACAGAAACATTACTTTTCCACGCCCTGAGCGAGTCCCGGCTACCGCGGTGTTCGCGATACGTACACTCTCGGACATACACATCTATGTATACATATATATATATATATATATATATATATATATAGGTATTAGTCAGACGTGTATACGCGTATCCACACGCCAAGGCACCAAGGGCCCTGTTGGGTGGTCCCATTCCGCTGACGCGTTCACCACGGACCCAGCGCGAGAGCGCTTTCGCTCGAGCGCATATATCTTCCTCCCTTCTCTCACCCTCCTCTCGCCATCTCACTATATAGTACGCATACGGTCGAACTATACGCAACGTACGTATACAACGCCGCCCTCTCTTCAACCCTTTCGTCAAAGACCTTATTAAAATATTGCTACTCCGCGAAACTTCATTTTCGGCCATTAAACTCGGTCGGTAATATAATTTTCGGCCATCAATTCGGCCGGTAATATAATTATCTTTCTCCTTTCCGTCTCCCTCTCTCTTTTAACCCCCTCACGTTCTTCATTCTCTTCTCGATTGGAAATTCAACGACAAGAACGTCGAAAAATCGTGATAAAATTGTTATCGTTTTCTTTTATTTAATATTCGTATTTTTTTATTATTTTTCTTTCTTTCTTTTGTTTTTTGTTTTTTCGATAGTTTGCAAAATCTACGAGAGAGAGAGAGAGAGAGAGAGGGGAATCCAAATGATTCGGAACTCCGATGGCGAACGTAACGAATTCCAGTGCCGCGAGTTATTTTCGGAGGAGGAATCGATGGCACGAGTGGCATTTCTTTCATGATTACCGCTCGAGCTTAACGCCATATCAACGTGACTTTTCGCGTGTGACACGCCACGTTTAATACGACCATGTGTATATATAACGTAACAATTATCCTCGAGTAAACGAGTACGGCTAAGAGACGGTTCGGCTGCGTCCTCCGATGCCGCGGAACGAATGACACTTTTGTCGGGAATTATACCGCTTCGAGAAACAAAAACGTTCAATCTCCGCAGTCGTCACTCTCGACTATCCTATATAATCGTTTATATATTTGTTTTTCTCTCTTTTCATCTCTCGATCACTTTTATCGTCTCTTTTCCACAATTTCGAAACTGTTCGCACGAAATGTTTTCGAAACGGGCCTGTATCTCGTGTGTGAGACGAAGAGCGGTACAGAGAGAGAGAGAGAGAGAGGGAGAAAGACAGAGAGAGAAAGAGATAAAGAGAGAGAGAGAGAGAGAGAGAGGTCTTTGATTACGGCGACAAGAGACGTACGATATTGCCGTGCGTACAGTTTTTATCTCTCGCGCTCGGTCTCCCGCTGTTGCGCGGACTCTTACGCACCAAGCTCTCGTTTTCTCTCTCTCTCTCTCTCTCTCTCTCTCTCTCTCTCTGTCTCTCTGTCTCTCTGCGCGGTTTGTACCGCGAACATTAAGCTCACGGACGCACACGAATGCGCGCAAGGAACTCTAGTGCGCGGGAGATCGCGAAATGAGAGCTCTCCCCCCCCTCCGTCCTTCGTCACCGTCGAGACGAACGTTGGCGAACGCGCCTCACGAGAAAGGCGCGCGCGCGCACGAGCGCGCTCGGTAGCCGGCGCGTCCATTCGCCATCCGCGATGACCGCTTCCGCGAAACCATTTTCATGCTCGCGCAAACGAGTTCTTTTTCTTTTAAGAGCGGTGTGCGGACAGTCCGACAGTAGCCTCGATTGGAACGCGAACGTTTGCGAGAGACGATCTTACTTAGAAAGAGAGAGAGAGAGAGAGAGAGAGAAGAATGAACGTGAAAGAGAGAGAGAGAGAGAGAGAGAGATGGAAATATCGAGAGAGACCGCGAGACTCGAACGATCGGTCCGCACCCGCGTCAAGGGACATCAAACAGAGAGGATAACGACGAGTACACGCTCGATCTACCCGCAGTCTTTGAGTATTCTTGATAATGATAGCCTTTCTCTCTCTCTCTCTCTCACTCTCTTTCTTTCACCTTACGCGTCATGTGCGAGAAGAGAGAGAGAGAGAGAGAGAGAGACGGAAAACTTGGAAATTACACGAGAAAATAGTAATTCGTCGATTTATAGTTGTCGCCACGTGTGCGACGTTTTAAACGACGTTCCGTATATAATCCGGCTCGAGGTAGGGACATCGCGAAGAGACAGATATTTACGAGAAACTGTGAAATAAAAAACATATATATATATATATATATATATTCTCTTGTGTTAGTCGCGCTGGGCCCTCCCAAGCAGCGAGTGAGACGTGAAACCGAACACGTACGTATGCGTACAGCCGCGCGGTTCAAAACGTGCGAGCGCCGTCTAATCGTCGTATTTAAGATCGTTTTCGCTCAATCGTATCGAATCTTCCTAGTTAATATCGACGATAAAGAAAAAGAAAGTTAGCTTGGTGCCATAAGCGAGGATGGTAACTGGTATACACCGAGTCATTGTAACAGTAGATCTGTGTGTATAACTGTATGCGTAGCTAAATGTAACTTTGACGAGACCTAGACGAGTTATATATATATATATATATATATATATGTGTGTATGTGTGTGTATGTATGAATGTGTTTGTGTATATATAAAACGCCATTTCAATCGAATCGCACAGATGTCTCCGAGAGTACACGACACGATCTTCTCAAACGGGATTATTTTCTCGGATCCGATACAATTTAATCGGAAAGATCCCTCCGACCGAGCTCTCGTCCCGCTTACCTCGCATACCGTCCTCACTACTGCGTGCTTCTTCAACACTCGTGTCTAGTCACTAATTAATACCGAGAATTCGATCGCGATATTCAACCTTTCGTTTTGAAATGATAATAGTCTGGAAAAAGTCTACGAGGGAAATTTGTCACCCCTCTCGTCACTAATTTTCTCAAACTTTCGTCAGCTGGAAATAATAATTTTCCGATTAAGCACAAATATTCGTGAGTCAATGAATTCTCGGTTCTTCTTTTCGACGTTAACATCGCGACGAAATTATAAATGTTCGAAGAACGATAAGGAATTGTAAGGATTTTTTTGTTGAGCCATCGTTGAAATAGTCGCCGCGTTAAGAGTCAGTGTAACAGGCGACGAGCGTTTCGAAAACGCGATTCGCATTTTCTCTGGCACTGAGTGACCGATCGCGTTAAAATTTTGAGGATATCTAGAGAATTGTGGCAAAAAGTGACTAAAAGATTTTTTTTCCAAAATTGTTGCCATAATTCCCTCAAAATTCTAACGCGCTCGTTTGCTCAGTCTCGGAGAAAGTACGGATCGCGTTTTAGAATCGCGCGTCGCCTGTAACACTGTTTTCAAAATGTTTGAAAACAAAAAATCTTAGCCACCTTTTGCCATAATTCTCTAGATACCCTCAAAATTTTAACGCAATCGGTTGCTCAGTGCCAGAGAAAATGCGGATCGCGATTTCGAAGCGCTCGTCGTTTGTTACACTGACTCTCTTACTGTCCGAGGTGCTAGCTTCTCGCCTTACATCACGTTCGCCAAGCGAGATAGAGATAGATAGAGACGGAGAGAAAGAGAGGGAGAGAGACAGAGACAGAGAGAGAGGGAGAGAGAGAGAGAAAGAGACAGAATCTCGTCCGTTCTCGAAGCAAGGGATGAGATTCGTAGCGCGCGGTCTACAGACCCTGGGTTATACCTTCGTAGATCGTGTCCCAGCATCAGGGGACTTCGTAATAGGGTTGGTTTGGCTAACGTAACGCTATATGTATACATAGAACACACGCACATATAGATATATATATATATATATATATATAAAAGTGTATGATACACGTTTCGATGGTGCGAGCAAGCGAAGCGGTTCACACACATTTATATATATATATATATGTACGCGTCGTATAACGCTATCGCGGTCTTGCAACCATGGCGATAGATCATCGCCGCTGGTCCCATAAACAATAACTTATACTTCGCCGAGTCGCGGTGAGCCCCGTGCGTCCGGAGAGAGAAATGGCGAAGTGGCGTGAGAGGAGAGGAGTCGCGAAAGGAAGGAGAGGGAGGAGGGGGCTATCACCCCTTCCATCCCAGCGATTTCTCACACAGCATCCCTCTTCTCAGCCTTCGCGGGCTCACCGGCGATTCACCATTGAGATTTGTTTCCAACCTCGACGTATAAAAATTCGCGTCGACGTATGTTTTCGTAGATACGACAAAATTGGGGGTTGGGGCTCGATATTTCGTAATAAAATGTTCTTTGACGATTGTACTTTTTCTTTAGAAATATTTCGTTCACATTTTACCGTTGCGTTGAGACGAGAGGAGAGGAGGGGTTCGCGACTCATCAGCGAACGGAGGGTAAGAGAGAGAGAGAGAGAGAGTCGGCATTACTCTTGAGCGTGCCACGACGCGAAATTGCCGTGCAAA
>OX637865.1:7082265-7184765 GCA_951802705.1 Netelia virgata
AATATTTTTTTTCCGTGTTAAAATCGTTAAGGATTATGATTGTCTCGTCAATCTTGAATTATCCAGGGTCGTTGATGGTTTTCTTCATCAACTTGAAAAAAATTGGAAAAACATCGTTCGAAGATAAAATAAAATTTTCCTCATAGAATAGAATATTTTCTTACCAATCATCGATTGGTAAGATTTCGTTTAAGAGATAAACGAGAACGAGATTTTCATCGTTGATTGAGATTTCTAGGGGTGGAACATAACGCGGTCGTTAAATTCATAATTCTCGTGGTTCCTGGGTACGCGACGGGGATTCTCCTCGATACTTTCGTTTATAATGCCTTTTTCTCGACCCCGACGATCACGAGAATGAAAAGGGCGAGGCTGTAAAAGCGTCAAGTGGCATATTGTTTCAAGTTTCCTCCCTCATCGTTCGATGTTCCTTCGGGGTGGTTAATTCTACCGGCTTGTGTATATATACAGAGCAACCACCCTCTTGCTTCCCTACGTTGGAACAAATGGGCGGAAAAGTAAGTGTCGGAACACACGCGTCTACGATATCGGGATCTGGCACACAGCGTGATACGACACGAGAGACAGAGAGAGAGAGAGAGAGAGAGAGAGAGAGAGAGAGAGAGAGAGAGAGAGTGAGAGGCTGCAAATCGAGATGGAGGAGGTGTCGTTTGCTCTCTTGTAACGGGGTCGGATTCTGCGGGTGTTTTCATCCCCCTAGTAAACGTTTACGAACCAGCAAAGAGAGAAGGGAAAAAGGGTCGTGGACACCCTTCACGATTTGGTACACGAGCAGAAAAGCGAGGTTCGCATTTTGCACCCCCCGAAGCCACCCCTTGGACACGGGAGATGTTTGATTAAATAACCACAGCGATGAATTGAAACGGGCGATGAAGTGCATGACTTGTGTATATTCGCTCTCTCTCTCTCTCTCTCTCTCTCTCTCTCTCTCTCTCTCTCTCTCTCTCTTGCCTGCCTTTTCGTTCCTATCGGGGAAACAACGCACTGCTAGTTGAACGAGGGTGAATGCCAATGAGCTGGAAATAGACGAGGAGAAAAAAGGGTCCACGTAGTGAGAGAGCGAGGAAGAGAGTGATACGCCATGAGAGAGAGAGAGAGAGCGAGAGAGAATGAGTGAAGTATTATAGGTATACAAACTATATAGCACCGTATGTTCATGGAAATTTCGTTGCACTTTACGGAATGCCCTTTATCGCTTTCACACTCGCGCATTCATCCCCTCTTTTATTCTCTTTCTCTCTCTCTCTCTCTCTCTCTCAGTTTTCGTCTCGTAAAATATATCTTTCCGCTTCGCGCCTTCCCCCCACCTTATCTCGCATTGCCAGCACTTTTTTTACGCTTGCCAAATTGCCTCGAAAACTTTTGAGAGTTCGTTCCTTTTTTTTTTTCACCGCGTACTTTTTTCACTTTTTCTCGCGAGTGATTCGCACTTTTTTCCGACTTTCGCTCGATTGAAATTCTTTACGGTTTCACGACGGGTTCCTCGTTCGGTTCGTTGTTGTTGTTGTTGATGATTTTTTTGTTTGCTTTCTTCCACCACTCGCCAGAGAGTATCTCGTGTTTGTCGAAGACGAAGGGGCAAATTATTTTACACCCTCTTTCGAGCTTGCGAAAAAAAAAACACAAAACGAGTTTACCTTCCTATGGTACCTTTTTCTTTCTTTTTAATTAAGTACGGGACGAGCAACCCTTCGCTCCGAGAAAAGTGTATTTCCCTTCGGCCTCTTACGCGTTATTTTTTTCCTTTTTTTTTCTTCACGAAAATGGCCCTCGGGGTGTAAAACGTTGGCTCTTTCTCGAGATGAACGAACGAAAAAACTTTCATTTTCTTAAACTTCCCATCCTTTTTCCGACTCTGCCTTACTCTCGTCCTCCACGACAGCTCTCTCGTTACAATCCTCCGACCAACATTCTCGATACGAGCTTTTCTCATGCACTCAGAGAAAACTATAAACTCGAAGCCGATATGATCGGAGCTCGGCTAGAGACGAGTGTTTGGTAAATTTCGTGAAATCCGAGACGAAACGAAGGATCCTGTTACGATCTAGGAATAGAGAGAGAGAGAGAGAGAACGGGCCTTGTTTTCTCTCGTATCGAGAAAAAGGATCTGTATATTTACGAAAACGAATGGAAATAATTAAAAAATCATTTACGAAGGTTAAACGCGCGTTAGACGTAAAGTTAAAGTATTTTTGTATACATTTTCAACAGGAACGGAAATAGTACGAAGCTCGACGTACTCGAAGTTTTCAAAATTGTTACGAAATATTTCAGAAATGTTTTTTAGGCATTTTTTAAAAATAATTTATGAAATGTTTTTTTCACATTTTTTTTATAAATTTCACGAAATATTTCTTATATATATTTTCAAAAATATTTTAGATAAGATTATTATTTAGACATTTTTTAGATAAATTTACGAAATATTGTCTAGAAATTTTTTGAGAAATATTGTAGAAATATTTCTTACGCATTTCCTACAAATATTTTAGAAATATATTTAAGAAATATCTGGAGTTAGATACGAATCGATTCGACCATTTGTTTACAAACATACTTATCGTTAGACATTTAATGCAGAGAAAACAAAAACCGTGCAAAGTTCGAAACTCCCGATTTTTGTTGTTGTTTAATAACATTTTTTCACCTTAAACGACAGTTTCGAAGCGTCGGTATCACGAAGCGTCTCTGGGGGCTTATTTGCGTTGTTCACCCTGGCGCCCTCCCGAGGGGATGGTTTTTACGGCCGGTACGTGTCTATTAGCCTCATTAACGTTACAACGGTGGACGTATTCAGCGGAAAATTCACCTCCGGAATCGCGTATAACTCGTCTTCAGCAACATCCACCTCCCCTCGCTACCCACACCCCAAAAGCACAGTCTCAAATCCTGTTAAGGGAAGAAAGTCGATGCTTTACGCACACGGATGAACCTCTCTCTCTCTCTCTCTTTTTAAATAGAGAAAAAGAAAGAGAGAACAAATTTCCCATTCTCACTCTTACCGTTCGTACGTCGCGAATTTTATTGCCGTGCGAGAAGCGTACGGGGGAGGGCGTGACCGATTCGTCGCAGGCTTTCGAGCACGATCGCGTCGCTCAAAAATTCGACTTGATTAAATTTTTGATCGAATTACTTTGGCTCAAATAAACATGCCGTTCCTCGTCCACGGGCAACGGAACGAGAAAGAGAGGAGAAAAAAGCGTGAAGAAGGGGTGTTTCGTCTGTGTAAAAGCGGGGATTGCACCCTCTCTCTCTCCCTCTTTCTTTCTTTCTCTCTGTCACCTCACCCCCTCGTCCAAAATTCCACGCATTCGCTCGCACAAATTTTCAGTCGGTGCGATTTAGAACCGCGACAAATCTCTCCCTCGGTGCCGCGTCACTTTTATATCTTGAGTCGACGGTACGTGAACTCGTCGCAAGTCCGATTCGCCCCTGAGATACTTCTCTCGACTTTAAATGTTTTTAATCGAATGTAACCGAGAGAGTGAGAGAGAAAGAAAGCGCGCGCGAGGGAGAGAGAGAGAGAGAGAGGAAGAAAGAGAAAAAGCGTGTTACTAAAAATGTTCGTCAACGATCCTCCCGCAAGGAATAAAAGGACGTGGGTCTCGTCGTAAAGAAAGGAATTATCTCTCGCGCCATTGGTCCCGTAGTTACCGGGGCTTTTGCGGAGTGGGAGTGGTTCGCGTTCGAGAAGAACGTTCGCGAGTAAAAGCTCAACGGCCACGGGAAGAGACCAATGCCGAGAGGGATGAAGCTTGACAAGGGTGGCTTTTCGCGTACGTACACGCAAGGAAGCTGAATAAGCGCGTTCAATCCTCCTCCTCCTCCTCCTCGTCCGCCCCTCTCATCGTCCCATCCAACGCACGAACACACGCGTACTGTTAAGGGTAGGGACATCTCACGGGGGTTGGCTTTCAAACGATAATTGTTCTCAACTATTTCAATTGGCGAGCTTTAGTCCTGAGAAAGCACGAATAAAAGAGAAAGCGAGAGAGAGAGAGAGAGAGGGGGAAAAAGATGCGAGCGAACGGTCCTTGAATTGTAAAAACGCGATTACTGTGCGAACATCGCTCTCCTCCTCCTCCTCCTCATCCCCCAACCCCCTGACTTCATTTCCGTTGGAGATCGTTCGACGAAAGGAAGGAAATTAGCATGGAAAGTCTCGCCTTGAACAATACGTCTTATCTCGAGTGTCCGTATCTTTGCTTGACGACATCCGTTGCTTCGAGAATTAAAACGAAACGATGAAAAAAAAACAAACATAAAAAAAATAAATAAAACCAACAACAAAGAAAAACGAGTCAAGGAGGTTTAGAGGAGTGAGAGAGAGAGAGAGAGAGAGTGAGGGGAGGGGGGTTTGAAAGTCCCGATTACGACTCCATATTCTTTTAATTACCGCGCGAGAAGACCTAACACGGGGGTGGCAAGAAACTAAACGTTTCTCTTTTAATTACGACAGAACCGCCCCTTCTTTCCCAACCCCCTTTTACCTCCTACCCCCTACTCCACCGCTCGACCACTGCCCTCGTCTCTCTCTCTCTCTCTCTCTCTCTCTCCCTCTCTCTCTCTTTTACTTTCTCCCAACCCCACCCCTCCCCTTTCCACCCCCACCCCATCTACGATCTCTCACCCGGCGTAGCGGCTCAACGCGCATTCCGGTATCGTTCTGCTCGGGCAAAGAATTTAATTACCGGCTCTCTCGTCCGTTGCGCTCTCTCCTCGGCTGTGGGAGAGGGAGAGGGCGAGAGAGAGAGAGAGAGAGAGAGAGAGAGAGAGAGAGATACGTATGCGACTTCTCGCGCTACCATGATAATTACTCCAGCGCGCTCGCGAGCGTTAGCCATCGTAATTAATCGCCCCCACTCCTCGCGTTCACCCTCTCATCCTCCCTCGGGAGGATAAAACTTTATCGCCCGCGAGTGCGATTGGGAAATCTTCGATTGGCGAATCACCGGAATTAAGAGGATTCGAAGACGTCGTAAAGAAACAAAAAAACGAGTAAAGAGAAGAAGAAACAGGGGGCTGGTGGGGATGGGGGAGGAAAAGATCAAATTAAACGTAAAGTAGCGATAAAAATATCGATTAAATATCGTACGTGTGTGTCGAACGTTATCGAATAATAAAAACAAAAGAAAACAAAAAACATTTAAATTAATTGTTTTTTCATCGAAAACCACGGATTATTCGAAAAATTTGTGTATAGGTACGTTGATTTTTCTAAAAGTGAAGTATCATCCCTAAAAACACGGGAGGAAACTCCTTTCGTCGTTCGAAGAAACGAAATCGACGTAGAAAAAACAAATATTAAAATTCACGAAAGATCTCGTCTCATCGTCGCTTTCCATCAATTTTTCACCCTTTCAAAAAACTTGTCACACGACCGTACCAAAGAAGAACTCTCTCTCTCTCTCTCTCTCTCTCTCTCTCTCTTTCTCTCTCTCACACATACAGACAAGAGAACATCTCTCCGAGAGACCCGTAGGGCATTAATGACGAGCATTGTAAACGCCAGTCGGAGAAGCGAGAGAGAGAGAGAGAGAGAGCGTATAGTCGGGGATCGGAGAGAATTAAAAAGCGAGTCAGAAGCTGCGGGGTTATACACAGCGAGAGAGCCGAACGAGCGAGAGGAAGAGTCGACTACACGAAAATGAGAAAGAGAGAGATAGCGAGAGAGAGAGAGAGAGAGAGAGAGAGAGAAGAGGTGAGCAGGAGAGGGGAGGAGGGCAATCGGTCACTGATTTGGTCAGATCCATAAGGAGTGTGCATAGCGAGGAGCATTAATGACCCAACAAGCATTCCTCGCCCAGATGCCCGTTGTCGTCTCTCTCTCTTTCTCTCTCTCTCTCTCACTCTCTATCTCTATCTCTATCTCTCTTTTCCTTTTACTCCTTCCTCTTTCCCAGCTCTCTCTCTCTCTCTTTCGCTCTTCATCGTCATCTCTTTTCGTCGTCGTCGTCGTCGTCTTCGTCGTCGTCGGTAAAGCTTTACCCACACGTTAGTCCCGTCTCGCTCGCGCTCTCTCGCCTCTCCCTATCACCCTCTCCCTCTTACCTTCGTTCGATGCCGAAGAGAGTCCGGCGCGCGATCGCGTTGGGTGGTCTCTCTACTCTTCTCTTCTCTCGGGGGCCCCTCTCGCGTTCCAATAGTCCCGGTGATGCTGCTGCTGCTGCCGTTGCTGCCGTTGCCGATGCTGCAGCGAGCCAACACACCACACGAAACTCTTCTTTTTTTTCTGTTTTCGTTTTTTTTTTGTTCTTTCTTTATTTCTTTTCTCTCTCTCTCTCTCACTCTCTTCGTTCGACCATATAGTCGTACCTCGAACCTTTTCTCTCTCTCTCTCTCGCGTACTTACACGTTTTCGCTTCGCGGTTCCTCTTCGCTCTTTGCTTCTCTTTGCAACACTTACAGTCCTGTGTGTGTGTGTCTGTGTGTGTCTGTGTGTGTAGCTTTTATGCCCTTAAACCGTACGAACGTGGAGAAACGAGTGTGTGCCCCTCGTTGTGTGAACCGTGAAACGAGACGCCCGCGAATTGCCGCCCTTCTCTAACCCGACCACCGTCGAGAAAGAGAGAATTTCGACGCGACTCTTCTTCTCTCCTCCTCGACTCTCTCTCTCTCGCTTTCGTTCTCTATACTATGGTGCAGTCGCACACTCACGGTATCCTGGACCACGAGGTGAGAGCGGAGAGAGAATTCCTCGCCCTTCCCAGGAGGACATATCCAACGTAACCGCGAAAAAGGGGAAAAGATGCGATCCTGGAACGCTACCGTGAGAGTTCTCCTCTTTCTTTCTCTCTCTCTCTCTCTCTTTGTCTCTTTATCGAACAACCACCCTCTCTATTTTCATCAAAATCGTTTCTGTTTACCTTCTACTTAGAGACACTTTGAATTTTATTTTTTCATTAAAATTACTCGACGACTGAATGATCGATGAATTATTAATTATGTTCGAACGTCGAGAGATTATTACTTGTTTTTTTTTTCGTTTATTGTACTTTGATTTCCGATGAAAATTGTTCTTCTTAATGAGCGAGATAAATGGATTTGTCGAAACGATAGAAATGTCTCGAGATTCGTACGTGAGAGTGTTGAGTGTACCGATGTTACGGTAAATATTGTAATTATCCGACTCTGTTTGATATACCGTATAATTAGCGTTCAACCGGGTGATCACTTCGTGTCGCATACATATATATATATATATATATATATATATATATATATATATCGAGCATATGTATAAAACGTTTAATAATGCGCGATTCGATATCTATTTAATTGGTCAATGAGAATCGTAAATTGTGATCTATCGATACTGCAAAGAAATCTATGAGCCCGTGACTTTCTACGTATATTTACATACATATATATATACAAATGCATATATATATATACTAATGGTGCACGTTAGTTACGAATCGTTCGAAAGATTAATTGGCAAGTGGAAATACGTACGAGAGCAAAAGTTCGAAGAGTCGCAAACAACCGAACGAATCGAGTCTGGTCCCGGAAATAAAAGGAAAGGAGAGAGGGTGACCGGCGAGAACGAGAGAGAGAGAGAGAGATATGTATATATATATATAGAGAGAGAGAGATGGATTCACGATGTCCGAGAAGTTTCGAGCTTGCCGTATGTTCCGGATTTTCTTACACCGCGGACACAAACACACGTTCGAGTTCCTTTTCATCTTCTCTTCGCTCTCTTTCCGTTTCTCGTACCTCGTGCTCACGCATACATACGTATAGAGAGTCAAGAGCGAGAGAGAAAGAGAGAGAAAGGGAGAGTGAGAGGGAGGGAGAGAGAGAGAGAGAGAGAGAGAGAGAAAAAGAGAGGAGATATTCGCGAGCGTGTACCGTTTTAGCCGGGTATTTCAGCTCGTTAGGATAACGAGGATCTAATATCGCGTTCACAGCCCGGCCAATTACACGTTACGACCAACAAGAAAGAGAGACCAGCCCGACGACGACGACGACGACGACGACGACGACGACGACGACGACGACGACTGCGACGACATCGAAGAGAGTGCACGCCCTGCCGTCTTTCGGCGATTCCCTCGTCGCTACGAACGCCTAAAGAGAATGAACAAAATACGAATATATATATATATATATATATATATATATACATATATATAGCTATAGATATAAATATAAAATAGTAATACATTATATAGCGAGAACGACGCAGGATCAGAGTCGAAACGGTAGCGGAGCGCATCGGCGACCAGTGACCGAAGTGCGCGACGAGGGAGATCCCGCCGAGGCGAGAAAGTCTCCTCCTCGTGAAAATCTCTTCTACGCGGACGTGAGAGATAAAAAAAAAACAAGATGAAAAGAACGAAGAAAACGAATAAAGCTCGACGACGAACGAGACGCTACTCGAGCGTTTCGACCGATCGAGACTCGAAAACGACGGCGCTTTTCAATCGCTTTTGAGCCTCTTCGTAACCCCTCTTCGGCAAACACATTTTCCTTTTAATAACGTGGGACATGAAGAAGCATTGAAGCGCTGGCGTCGTGACTTTACCCTCTCTTATATATATATATATATATATTTGTGTGTATGCGTGAAGTGTTTTTGGCGCTTTTGCGTGATCTATGGTGAGACATCTGCCCAAGGAGTCAAACCAGAAGAAGACAGAGAGAAAGAGAGAGAGAGAGAGAAGAGAAGTCGAGAGATCATACGAGAACGCGACACATTTACGGGCAGCTAAGTGGGCTCTCTCGTGGCTCTTCGGTTCTCGTCTCATCCGCGTAGAAGTTCACCGAAGCAAAAGCACCCAAAACATCACTGGGCATCATATATTCATATCGTCTCGCTCTATAGGAGATTCGAGCTCTCTCCTCTCCTCTCTTCTTACTTTAATTCCTTGTTCTTTTCTTTGGCTATGCCTTTGGCTCACGCCGCGACACACGACCCTCTCTCTCTCTCTCTCTCTCTCTCTCTCTTGAAGTCTGTTCGTCTCTTTTTCTCTCCCAACCGATTCCCAAAAGCCATCGCGATAAATTATATCGCTCTCGCGTTTTCGCGCACACACGCGCGCACGGGGTCAGCGCGCCCACGCGCTTTGACTTATACGATCGCGAGACTCGGATATTCTTTTGGGAAGAGAGAGAGGGAGAAAAGTCTCGGTCGATTGGATGTAAAAGAAGCTTGGCTAGGCAGAAGATAGAAAAAAAAGCAGTTTATATTTTTGCGTTTCGCGGAAGGGATGTTTCGACGGAGAATGGGGAGGGGGAAGGGGCTGGAGTTCGAGTACCGAGGAAAGCTACGAAATTCGTACGTTTCCTTTCGACATTAATTTTTATTTTCACGCGCGAATCATTCTACGTAATTAGCGCGCGAACAAATCGAGTAGTTAATTATAAATATTTACCGTCGAACAAAACAAAAAAAAGAATGTCAACTATTCAATTGAAATATCGACGAAGATCTTACGTTTTTTGAGAGAATTGGGTCAAACCATTTTCTAATCGTTGTCTCGGTCGCATCGGACAAATTCACGAAAATTTCTGTGGTTACGAAATTTCACCAACTAACCCCCCCCCCCCCCTTTCGTATACCTACCTAATTATACTTATACCTAAACACGAGAGTCGTAAGAAAATTTGTTTTCGCGAGACCACCAAGACTTCTCGTGCGAAAAGCCTCTCTCGTGCGCGGCAAAACAACCCCTCCGAGTCGGTTTACAGCCAAGCGTTCACCACGAGGGTCAAGACTTGCCTGAGGTCAGAATCTCTCGGTTTATATATAGAACGACAAAAGTTTCGTCGAGGTGAGAGAAACCAGTCGCAAGATCCTATGTACCCCCCCCCTCCTCCTCCTCCACCACCACGAACCCACGCGTTCCCGTATATTTAAGCAAAATAGCGCGATAAACAAGAGCCTGTTGTACGGAGATGGTTGGTTCCAGTAGCGAGAACGGGTTAACGGGGGGTTGCAATACAGAACGAGACCATGCAGGGTTGCAGCCATTAATTTGCGGTTCGCAAGTTGCCGCGGTAGTGGCGGAAATTTAGTGAGCCACTAGCCAACGCTACGTGGGGTTAGAGAGACGACCCCTAATGGCTATCGCGCTCCGATCCCTTGCGGCCGAGCGGCATAACCCACCCCAATAGCCGTTGGAGAGGTGGGAGGGGTGGAAGGGGGGTTGGTTATGTCCAACATGTACTCGTATACGTATATAGACGTAGGCAAAACCCCAAACCTCCTGGGTTGAGAACTGGGGAGCATTCACTAAAATCCCACCCCACTCCCCCTCTTGCCACTCTACCACTACACACACCCGCAAAACGACCAGCCTACACCGAGAATCGTCTCTTTGCACGACAGAAATTCCTGTAATTACGAATTGCCGGAGGATTAAATACGACACCGAGGCGAAAAGGGAGACGCAACGTTTGTGTAATTCGCGAGAGTCCTTCCGGGCGCAGGTCGTGAGCTCGTTTCGTCGTTTTTGGGGCAAACGAGGGAGACGTTCTTATATGCACGAGACGAAACGAAATATTTCGGTGCGACAACGAGATGTTCGAATTGACTTAATGTGGTAGAGATTAATTGTTTCTAATTTGGAAGTATCGAGATACGATTTTTTTCGAACTCGAACACAGTGTTTAAGCGTTGAAATTTTTGAGAGACGTTCCATCAACCACGTGTGTCAATAAAATAGATAAATCGATATCAATGCAATATCCAATTGAATTAAATAAAATTAATGAATTAATTAATTAAAATAAACAAATTAACTTTCGTGTTATATTTGCGACAGTTTTCATCCTGAAAACGTTACCCTCGATGACAGAACAAAAAGAAACGTCAGAAAGTGTCCTGTCATCTGGAGTTCATTGATAGTCGTCTTCGTCGTCGTAGTCGTCGTCGTCGTCGTCGTCGTCGTCGTCGGGGGCAACCGTTCATTTGTCACTGGTCTCCGGTTCTCGCGGCTGAAATAAAGGGGTGGCTCGTTAATTCGGGATCAATTACCGGCTAGGTCGCTTGCTCACTCGGGCACGAAGTGCCTACCGAGCAATGTGTCACCGGAAAATGGACCGTGGAGAGACAGAGATAAAGAGTGTACGGGAGGGAAAATACTCGAGCGCCGTAGCGAAACTGCTGGGCACGCCCACCCAAACGTATAATTAGCGATTCCGGGGACACGTCGAGAGAGAGAGAGAGAGAGAGAGAGAGAGAGAGAACACACACATACGCGTTTCGCTCGGTTTAACACAGGGGCCGGTTTTCCAATTCCTCTCACACGTTGGAACACAACTCGACTCGATCGTCGATGACGTTTTATCAACCTGTGAAGAAAAAGGATGAAACAAAAACAGCAACAACAATAAAAAAAGAAAGAAAAAAGGAAAAAAATAACAGTGAAACACGAGTTTATCATTCAATTTGAGTGTTTTAATCATCGTTATGTGCGACTGATGATTATATACATGCATATATATATATATATATATATATACATATATATTGAGCACATGTTATGCATAATTTTCACGAGACAGGACTGGGGTACGCGATTACATGAGAATCGTTCGTCAATTGCAAATCACGATTACACATAATATCGATGTACGATAATAATAATAATAATAATAATAATATTTACAGAATTTATGCACGTATGAGATCGTTTTGTTTTGTTTGTTTGTTTGTTTTTGTTTTCGTAAAGCACGTCATCGTAGCCGTAGCCTCAATCATCGCGAAACATTATGTACATTATTTTTACAAACTACGATAACATTTTCGTATAATATATTTCGATTTGTTTGTTTTGTTTGCGTTTTATACGACGAGCGCGTCGTCGATATAATTGTGTACAAATTATTCGATATCCATTAAATATTATTCACAGCGACGATGTATTTACATTGGAAATAAATTAAGATTTTTCTCAAGCGCGGATAGCTTTACGTTTTTGTTTTGTTTTTTCTCCTTTTTTAAACCGAAGATTGACTCTCGGGATCGGCAATCTCCTCGCCATCCTCGTCGACCGGTATCGTCGAATGATTGTACAGGCCTTGCGCCATGAGCTGAAGCGCAAGAGGATTTTTTTGACCCGTGGCTTTCTTGATTTTCGCACGTTTGTTTTGAAACCAAATTTTGATCTGAGCCTCGTTCAAACCAAGATCACGCGACAATTGTTGTCTTCGACGCTCGGTGAGATAACGATTTTCCACAAATTCGGTCTTCAGCCTGGCGAGTTGTTCACCGCTGAACGCGGTTCTCGGTCGTTTCTCCTCGGGCGTCGGTTGTTTTTCACCGGTTGACGTTCGCTTGACTCGTCTCGTTCTCGGTCCTATTTTTGTTTGACAGATAAAGAAAGACAGATATAGATATAGATAAGAAATAATATTCGTAAAAAATATAAGCTCCGTGCCTCTTTGCTCGGCTATAATTCGAGCTTGAATTATTCAATCCCAGGACTACCTTCAACTTCGTCAAACGACCACAAATTCCGCGGTAAAAAGAGAACAAAAAATGTCATATATATATATATATATATGTGTGTATTTATTTGGTAGATTTCAGGTGGCTTGTTAGGCCTGTGGGAAAACGAAACGTGTGCGCGTCTCGATGTCACACGGAAGGATATGAATGTCAGACGAAGGAAAAGCCCGCGTGCCACGCCGGTAACGTACAATAATGTAACATTGTAACGGGCGAAGAGCGCCCGCGGGACTCACGTGTAGGCCCTCGTTACCGCACTATTTATTAATAACGTGTATACTCGGGTAGAAATTTATGCGACAGCAAAAGTGAACGACAAGCCAGAACGTAACGTCGTCGAGAAAAAAAAAAAAAAAAAAACAAAAGAGAGAGAGAGAGAGAGAGAAAAGAAACATCAAACAAACAAAATAAAAGAAGCGTACTTTGTGCTACGGAGAGACTACTCTCCTTATGGTCGCGGAATAATTTATCGTCGTCACGGACTGAGTCACGATTTTTCTACACGATGTAAAACAAGGACGGGCCAAATTTATCGAAAGAAACTGTCATTTTTTTTGTATTTTTTTTTTCGCTTTCGTTCACCTTTTTTGCGTCGATTTATAAACGACCACGGCGATAAATAAACACACATACACACATACACAGAGCGACGTCGGTATAATTTCTTTTTCTCTACGAGATTTCGATAACCGTGATAACGGAAAATTATTCATTCTTTGAAGCTCGTTCGCTTCGCGATTTATTCAAAGTGTAATTTTTATTTCGCTCGCAACACCGTGAGAATATATTTTGGTTTCAATCTCGTGAAATTATTTTGTACAAGAAAATTCAATTTTTACGAATAATTTCGTCTTGTTTGAAAAAAAAAAAAATTAATTAATTAAAAAAAGAAGACGAGAACTAAATTTGATAAGAAAGCAACTTGGGTCCGGACGAACATCGGGGCCTGATGAATATTTATCGCGTCGCGAAGTCGTCGAGATTGAAAAAAAAACCTCGAGATTTACCGTTCGCGGCAATTTCGTAACGATTCGCGTCCCGGAGGATCGAGAATACGCGTCGTTTCGTCGAGTAATTCATTTTTTTGTTGTTAGCGAAACGTCGTAACCCAAGGGTCGAAGCCCGAACAGAGGTCTATAAGCGAACGAGCCGTTGACCCGGTTTTATCGCAACTAGGTTCTTACGCTCGTTTTCGACGTATGGATATAAATCGAATCGATAATTTGAGCGTTGGTACGACGATAAACCTTTCATCGCCCGATTAAACGTATCTTCGACGTGTCGCCAATGTTTGTTCGCAAGCGCCTCGAGGTCGTTGAATTTTGCAACAGTTGCGTCGTCGACGCGAACGTTACGAGCTGTTTGAACGAAAAAAAAAAAACGTCGTACCTCGCGTTCCTTCCGCGTCGAAACGCGAATCGTCGTTGGATAAGAAAAAAAGAAGAGGCGCGATCGACGGACAAAAATTAATGGCACGATGGAAACTCGGTCAGGTGGTGCGATTGGAATGGGTGTACGTTAACCCCGTTCGACTGGTCGCAACCCTCCCGTGTCCGTATAAGCATATGGTCGCGCTAGAACTTTTAACGCGACTGTAGAGACCGCGTAATCTAGGCTGATGTGTGACGACTATGACCCGGCGTGAAAAACGTTTTCTTCGTCTTCTTCCTCTTCCTCTATCTTCTTTTTTCTCCCTCCTTTTTCTATCGGCTGGTCTAATGCCACGTTATAATAAAAGTAGAACGTTATCGCTATCGATATCGGTAGTGATCGCGACGAGTAAAGAAAACGTGGTCGTTTGGTAGGTTGTTGAGAACCAGAGAGAAGCCTCATTTTTCTAAAGTAGCCCGGGTCGTAATAAAAACGTAACTTAAATAATTCCCACTTAAAATCATGGAAATAATTTCAAGCTTAGGAGATAAGAATTATTGATAAATTAGTAAACTAACCGGAAGAGGGCCTGTCGGAGTATCTCGTGCAGTAGACCCAGGCGGGCCAAGAGCTTTGGCTGTTCTGTTGTCCGGAACTGGTACCGGAAGTCGTCGAAGAGGCGACGCTGTCGCCGCTGACGGATTCGGCGCAGCCGATCGTCGAGGCAGCGGAGGATAACGACGTACCACCGTTTAACGAGCAGCCGGTAACCGAGCTACGGCTACTCGCGAGGCTCTCGAGACTTCCGCTCCTGCTGAGTCCGCTGGAGTGACGCGTTAACGCGGGCGAGGTCGTGTCGAAACTTTCTCTGTCCTGTCGCGAATGATGATGCGACGACGTCGTGTAAACCTGGGTCGTTGTCGTCGACGAGGATTGCGGCGAGGCGAGTCTCGTCGTTGCGATCGAGGCGAGGCTAAGATCCCGGGCAACCGGAAGCGGACTGTGACGGGGTAGTTTCGCGCTCGGACGTATCGGCGATTGGCAAGGTCGTTTAACGGACGTTCTCGTACTCAATATCGCGTCTCTACCGAAATCCGGGCGTAATATATTGTCGACGCTGAATCTCAGCGTGGCGCTGTCATCGTCGCATTCCCGATGACGTATCGTACGCGACGATGGTGAATCGACGAGCACGTGACCGTCGATCGACATTCCCGGCGATGGTGAACGCAACGACCTCGACAGCTGATGATGATGATGATGGTGGTAATTATGATGTAGATGGTTGGGATGACGATGATGATGGTGAAGTGGATGATGATGACGATGATGATGTTGATGACCGACCAGGCCCAGACGAAGTCCGTAAGCGCTCTCCATCGTCGCCAGGGCCACGCTCATCGTTATCTTACTCTCGTTATTGCCACGGATAAAACGTCCTTGTCGAGTGAAACGTCCTCTTGGAAAATTCTATCGAAGGAATCGATCAAAGCATCCTCCGATTTCGATCCGTTGCACGGGGACACTAATTCCTCCAAATCCGGGAATATTTTCTCAATGTCGCGTAACACTGTCGCCTTTCACGTTTCACTGAATCAGGATCGAGTGTCTACTTTGCGATGGAATTTCCCCTCGGAGTTAGACGAGAGGAGGACCTGTCGCGAGGTATCGACCAACGAGACACAATTTTTTTCGGGAAAACGACGTGCTTGCGGAATTCTCGATTCGGATGAAAAAAAAAAACCGGTCGAACGCACCGATCGTATATAATAATTTCGGGTTGTAGTCCACAAGGGGCTTTTCCCGTAGGGTTTTACACCGAGTTATACTCGAGCGAGTGCCGTGACGGGTCTGACTGGCTGTCCATCCGTCGCTCGGTGATGTCTAAACTAGGGGGCCCCCGAGGTCCGTACTTACCCACCGTTCCCTCCACCCCCACCGAGAGACAGAGTTGCTACGACTTCCTCCTCCTCCTCCTCCTCCTCCTCCTACTACTACTTCTTCTTCTTCTACATCCACATATCTTTGCCCCTACTACGTTGTCCCGCTTTTGCGCCAACCACTCCTCCTACGCAACCGACGAGCCTCGAAACCCGGTCGTGGTTTGTCTGCCCGGAGTACACTAGACACCCTCGATTGTATCTCTATTAACGCCGTGCCGGTAGACTCCGCCCACCGGACCGCCGGTAGCGACGCCTCTCGCGTCCTAACGCCACTGGCTTGCCCCCACCACCGCCACTACCGCCACCATGACCGCCGAGCGCTGGCTCTTCGCGTAGGAGTGGGGGGAAGCCCGAAGCCTCTTCGGGCACCGCGTTCCCGCAACGCCGCGACGAGATTTTCCACGACCGACACTTACGGAAAGCCTCTAACCCAAATACCCACCCCGACCGCTGGGAAAAAATCCGTCTGTTCGTCCCGACCGAAGAGACCGAAGAGCCGGGCAGCTTTTTGTACTCGCGCACGAGTAAAAAAGTTCAAGCTTGGCCCAACGAAATTCTGCCCCCGAGCATGCGCGTAACTCATTAAAAATTCAGTTTTCCAAGTAAGCGATTCGGTCCCGTCCGTATTTTCCTCTATTTTTCACCGAGGGTTGATTGAAACGCTGATTTACGAGGTTGGCAAGGTGGACAAGATTCTCGCTTCCCCCCACCCGCAAAAAAAAGCCCGGTTGTTCCCCCACTCCGCGGCGAGCGCGAGGCCACGCCCCCAGCCTCGCCCCGCCCACTCTGGACGAAAAGAGACCGCCCAGCAGCATAGGTTTCACGGTCGCGGGACGGCCGCGCTTCCACGACCGGCGGCTGTCCCTTCGTACCCGTGGCTCTCGCCTTTGTTCCAACCCCGCGAGCGTGCGAGCAACCACGATTCGACACGGCTCTACCTATAGATATATACAACCGCTTGTACCCGGCTCGTTCTTCCCGTACGTTCGTTTTTTTTTGTCTATTTACGCACGTTTTAATTCGTCATTTCTTCGAGTCGGCAAACATCCTCCCCGAGTCGTGTCCATAAGGGCAGCTCTCGGTCCTCTCGCACGTTTTATGGTTCTCTCGTCGACGCGAGTGAAATTGCTTCATACAAAAATGTACCACCCTTGCGGCTTTGCCATTATAACCCGACACGTATATATGTATGTACACGTGAAACGACCGATTCTTCCTCTCACCCTTGGATGGAGGGGGAGGTTTCCTCTTGATTTTTTCGCTACGCGATTTTACAACGTAACAACGAACAAATGTATTACCCGAGAGCGACGCGCGGCAGATGCTGTTGAACTCAAGCCCCCCCCCCTCTCTCTCTCTTTTCCCCCTTCTCCTTCATTCTATGTGACATAATTTATTCCACGATCGTTCTAACGCGCTTCGACTGTGCGTCGTTTATTTGTCGGCCTCAGAGGTTATGGAAGAGAAAAAGAGAGAGAGAAAGAGAGAGGGAGCTCGGAACTCGGGCTAACATTGCCCGAATGGGTTCCAGGCGTTCTCCGTTTCCGCTCTATTATATTGTATCGTCGAATGTCTGCGAGGCGCACACGATTTAGCTCCCCGGTTTCTCTATATTGAACCAGCTGTCCACGTAGTGAACGTATTAATAAATTATGATTTCTAAATTACCGCTCGGACGCGGTTCAGCCAAGCGCATGGGTAAACGATGAAGAGAAAGAGAGAGAGAGAGAGAGATGAAAAGAGGCCAAATCGTTCAGTGAGCGTAGCGTTTATTATAATGTGTGGAAAAAGCTGTACTTCCAACCCCTAAATGGCCGGAAAAAGTGTCCATATGATATTTTCGTAATGGACGATTTGTTTCAACGGTTTTGCGTCGGATTGAAATTTCTACTCTTATTGTGGAGCTTTCTTTCTTGCGACTCTCAACCTCCAGAACCTATTTTTTTATCGCATGAAAAAATCGCCCTGTCCAATAATAGAACGATATAATTGTGTTAAATAATTTTAATCACACTCTCCCTGGAACCTAAGTGTGAATTTTACTGACATTTTGGAGGTTCGCCGTAGGGCCTCGCTTCACCCCTTACAAAAAAATCCTCCGCTCGATACGTTACGCGGTCTCAACAGGTTTGTAAAATTATGAGAGTATCGGAAAATAGCCACTCCTCCGATAAAAAAAAATACATCGCGACACGCAAAACCGCACGATCAATCACCGCCTCGTATCTTCAATTAGAATTATTTAATTGCAATTTGCGTGTTTATTTTGTCCTTTTCTCTCCCCCCACCTTCAGCCGAGCAGCTTCGTTCGATCGTGCACCGAGATCCGGATGGGGATTAGATTGATCGGGTTAAATTACAAGGGAGGACGAGAGCGTGAGGGTGAAGAGGTAGAAAGAGAGGTAAATATCGAATTTCCACGAGAGACAAGTGGTACACTTATTGCGCGGTGGGGCTTCGTTCGCACGCGCTTATCGCTCTATACAGTGTGTAACCGTGCTTACGATAATAGCAACAATAATAATAATAATAATAATAATAATAATAATAATAATAATAATAATAATCTCTATAGTTATTATACGAAAAAAAAACATAAAAAAATCAAAAACAAAGGAAACGCCTGTGTCCGCGCAGACACGGTATTAAACATGCCGCGCGCGCACGCGCATTAGGAACACGCGAGCCGTATAAGAGAGGCCCGTCATTAAATCGTGTGTCTAACAATAATTAAAATCTGTAAAGTTAACGTCTCGTGACAAAGCGGTCACGCGGACTTCCAGCGAGGTTGAGGGTTTGGGTCCGTGGGGGGGAAAGGGCGGGGACTTCAGATACGCGATTCGCTTTGAATAATTGAACGGGATGGCTCTCGACGAAGCGGTCTCTTTCTCTCTCTCTCTCTCTCTCTCTCTCTCTCTCTCTCTCTCTCTCTCTCTCTCTCTCTCGCGGCAAAGGCAAAGCTCGCTTGGCACGTATATATAACGGCATAGACGTATAAACCGCCCGGTGTAAATGTATACGCGTGTTGCATCGTTCCGCGTGTACGCCAATGAGTCGTCGTAACGCGACTCTCTCTCTCTCTCTCGCTCTCGCTCGCTCGCTCGCTCGCTCTCGCTTCGCTGCCCGTCGATTAGCATGCAAATTGTTTTATCTAATTGTTTTCACTCTCTGTCTCTTTTAAACTCGCTCTCTTTGCTCTTCGAGCTCTCGTATAAGTTTGAGATAATTATCCCCAGCTTTATTCCACGAACCATTCGCCGTTCGACGTCAATTCTCTGCAATCGACGATAAGCGAGTGACGGAACGAGAGATTGTTCGAAAAGAAACGACAAGGAGAAAAGAAAAAAAAATATACCTACAGTGGAAAAGTAAAACGGAGGGTAGATATAATGACGCGTAAAGAGAGAGAGAGAAGGAGAGAGAGAGAGTGTGTGTGTAACGAGTTTCTTAATTAGAACGAGCTGGGTGTGGTCGGATGTTTGTTGTACGCGTGATTTTTGTTTTAATAGAATTTTATCCGTTATTGCCGTCGTATCGACGAAACGCGTCGCGATGATGGATCGCTTCGTGCGTAAGACAGGAACTTTCTACGATTTTTTCATAAGATAACGATCTCGCAAATTTCCATGGATAAGAAAAAATAGAAATTAGAACATGGATTATAAACGTCGGAATAACTTTAAAAATAAATCATTCCGTTTTAAAAAATTGTTGTTTTTGCTGTAAAACTACAAACTCGAAAGTTTTGTACATTTTTCGCACGACATAGTTGAATCTCAAGTTGTTTTTTCTGCGTCGGCCGTGACCCAATTCTCGAGAAAATAAAAAAAGAAAAACTATTTATCACGCGTCTCTACTTTACGCGCCCGTAAAATAGAGACGCACGAGACATGTAAAGAAAGATGAAAAAAACGCAGTCACGGATCGTCTAAACACGTATCCTACGTGTCAATTTATCAATAAGGATATTATCCGTGGCATAGAGACGATGTGAACGTAAAAAGAAGAAGAAGAAGAAGAAGAAGAAGATGAAGAAAAAACGAAAAAAAAACCACAACAACAACAACAACAACAAACGAACGAAAGATCGTTCCTTCTCGAGAGCTTCGGGTAACGCCCCGAACTCGACCGGCCAGCGAATCAACCGTTGGATTTCACGAGTGGAGCCCGGCGGGAGAGAGAGAGAGAGAGAGAGAGAGAGAGAGAGCGCAGAGTCCAGTAGTGGGGGTAAGGACCCCGGTAAGGCCCCTCGCCGAAACGAGTTTATCGCGGCGCGGCGCTGCCGACGCGCTCCGGTCTCGTACACGTTACACGGAGGCAACTATATACTTACACGCGTACCGCTCTATTCGATCGGTCCACAGCGCAACGGAAAACGATCACACAAACAGACATATATATGTGTATATATAGCGTCGTCGACACGTAAATAAACAGGCCCCTTTTCTAGCCGCTTAATTCTCTTCAAAAACCTTTCCCTCCCTTTCTTCTACTCTTTCACGTACCTCGCGCACGCCGAACAGAGTCGATGTTATAAACTGTGTCTCGACGAAAAAACGAATAAAGCGGGATGCGACGAGCTATATCACACACACATACATATATATATATATATATATGTGTGTAAACTTATATATAGATATGTATAGATATATATTTGTACGTGTAAGAGCGCGCTAACAGCACGGGGAATCGCGTTTTAAGAGTCTGTAACTAGCCCCCTGGGAAGAGAGCTGTTTCTCAACCACTTCTTCTTCTCCTCAGCCCCATGGATCGAAGACCTATATAGCATCGCCGATACTAACTCCGCGGGGATACTGAAAGGGGAAGGGGGGGGGGGGGCTCGACGCGACGTATCCTTTTCCAACTCACGCGCCCGGTTTTCTTGTTCAGTTCTTCATTTCTATAATAACGTATAAATACCCGAAGAGTTGGAATTCGCGTGAATTCCAAATATTTCCAAGGCGATTTCCCCCCGCCCCGTCGAGTTGTACGAGGGTAAATTCGCAGCGATACTTCGAAGACCGCGCGGAATATTATCGCGAGACCTGAATTTAAACGAGATTAAACCTTGTACGGTATTTATGACGAGGTTCTTGTTTTTACATTTCGCGAAGGTTTCGTTACATTTTTGTGACCAAAATTTCGTGGATTTTGATCCTTAACTGACGACGACGCTTCGTCGTGAGAACGAATACGGGGAATAAAGGGTTTTTTTTTAAACGACAAAACGGATTTTTTCACTTTTGTGGATTAACGATTTTTCGTCGCAGCGTAGAGTGGTTTCTTGCGTAGCATACAAAATCTCGAAAATAATATAAAAACATTCGTAAACACGTTCGAGTCGTTACGAGAGAGAGAGAGAGTGCGAAGAGAAATTGCGAATTCCCTCGAGACGGAGATCTCAGTCATGTCACGTTGAGGAGAGGACCTCGGTAAGTAAACGCGTGCCCAGAAACGCGAAGAAAAAGAGAGAGAGAGAGAGAGACGATCGACGAGAAAAGAAACGGAAACGGTCCAATCGGCGTCTCGGCCAGGCGTGAGTCCACGGCGCGCGCGGATAGATTGGTTTTCTTTCTTTCTTTTCTTTTTTTGTTTTGTTTATTAGCTCGACAGAGTTGATCAAGCAGCAACAGGGGTCGGGGGGGGGGGGGGGAAGAAAAAGAAACAAGCTCGAATCGAGCTCACCCCGATTATTCTCCGTCTCGCTTAGTCGAGAGAAAGACCGCGAGAGAGAGAGAGAAAGAAAGAGAGAGAGAGTGAGCTTTCGGTAAACGGGGGTTCTATTTATGGCACTGCGAACTCTATAATCAGAGCGGCGGTAGGGCGACGACTTATTTAGAATAATTAATACGAAGCCACGCCCGCGAAACCGGTAGTCGGCCAATCGCCGCGCCCGCCTCCCCACCACGCGCCCGCCTGGTGGGGGAAGTAGGCGTGGCCGCTCGATACACCAGGTGACGCCCAGTTTCCGAGCGCCCTCCGGGGTGTGCGAGCGGACGCACACCCCGAGAGCGGTCCGCGTGTGTGCGAGCCGGCGCAGAGACCGGGTTCGCACGTTCTAAGCATCCGCGTGAGACGCCAGCTCTTTTTCCGTGCTCTTTGCTCAGCATACTCGTTAACTCCGGTACTCGAGCGATAAAATAGCAAAAAGCTTACCCATATCGTATCTTATCCAGGCTGCTGGGTAACTGCGCCGCGGAGACCACACACACACACACACATACACGAACACTCATACACGGCTTCTCCGACACCCGACGCCAATCTATCCCTACCAGCCATTTCGTCACGATTCGTTAACCCTCTCACGCTATCTCGCATCCCTCTCGCCCCCGTCACCCTCCTCGTTCACTTTTCCCTCATCCGCGAGGCGTTCGAGCGTGGACCGAGAAGGAAGCTAAGAGAACGCACGGAGAATCGCGCGAGAGTGCCCGCGGAATGAAACGCTTATTGGTTAAGTTAACGCGTCGTTCGTGTGTTTTGACCACGATCGAGATTTGGATCGAGACGCGTGTCGTACCTCGAGTACGATCTCGCGGTTTGGTAGGAGACGCAAAAGGCGTGGCCGTGGATTAATCGAGACGAGCATCCCTCGCGTACACACTGGAAAGGGCCAATGTCGCGCGTGTGATCGATCGGTATCAATTTCCTCAGCGTCAACGAGCCTCATTTCCGCTGAAGGTTCCTCAGCTTCCACCCAAGGATGACCCAGCGAGCCTGGCTGAACAGCCTATCGGCGAAACTTCGCCTGACGAAGCTCCTTTCGTACGTCCAATTAGTTCGATTGGCATCGAAACTAACCGTGAAAAAACAGCCCGTCATTCTCGATCCGCGCGTGTATCTACGGCTTGATGAACCGGAAAGTGGGTTGTGTATCGTGCCAAGTAACGATTCGATCCCTCCTGGTGTCTGGACCCACCGTAGCCCCTCTCTTTCAGCCCCACCTCGGCTGCCTCGACGAGGTCGTTCTTTCGGGCGGTAAAAGGGAGAGAGGAGGGGGGCTTCCCGCAGGGACGAATAAACGAGCAAACACCCCATGATCCAGACACCCAGAGCGTTTATTCCCCTAATCCAGTTTATAAACACTCAAGCGGGTGCCACACCCACTCGGCAGGGTTGCCTCTGCCACGAAACTCGGGCGATTCTGTTCTCGTGAAAATGCCCGTGTACGTACATGGGGACGCGCGTTGCCCGTAACGATGAACCCCGCATATGTAGTTGCCGAGAGTATTTATAACCGTCGGTGGATTCTGAGATAATGTACACCCGGTACACGCGATTCTTTTCTCTCTCTCTCTCTCTCTGTATATATATAGATATATAGAGGGACATAGAAAGAACACAGAGGCGAAGATAACCGCACCCCGGGGACCGTCTGTTTCACTCCGCAAAACGTTTCTCCTCGAGACACCCCTCCTTTTCATCCGTAGAGCGTGGTGTCCGCGCGGTATGTTAGACGTGTATATATACACACCCTGGGACGTACCCCTCTCCCTCTCGCAGCTTTAACGCAATGGGGAACCGCAAAGCATTCCCGGCGAGAGAACGCGCCCGCGCGCGCACTCTCTCTCTCTCTCTCTTTCTCTCTCCTGTCTACTGATTTATCGGTGGCCAAGTGATAAACGAGCCGAGCTCATCTCTCTATATCGCTTTCTTTCTCTATACTTATATATGTCTATACGCAATACGCAACCCCTCTTCAGCTCCTTTTCCAGCTTATTTCGCTGCCACTTTATTCCGCAATGCTCAACGCAAACGCAAGCACGAAATTATCATCGACGTTTCACCAATGCGTTGCGTACAAGGAGTCGAATACGGTCTTACTCTTTGTCTCGATGAATTTTGTAAATATAGAACTGATTTACCAATATGGCGCCCGACATGCGCACAGGGGGTGTGGCGAGGAGGACGGGGGCTCGGAAATTATTTCCGTCTAACGGTAGAGGTTCGCGTCTATCGACAATGCAGTTGAACAAATTAGATGTATTCCCGACCGTAACTTTATCGTAATCGCCATTTACCGTCGGTCGGTAACTCGCGAGTCGTTTCTCGAACGCCTTCGATCCGTGGCGAATACGCCAATAGCGCGGTTCCCATTAATCAATGCGATTTGTCGCGTATAACGCGGGCGCCTACGTATTATACGAGAATGGATCGTGTGCAAGCGAGTTAGTGTTGGAGAGCCTACATTTGGCGTCGAGCGCGTAAAGAGAAACGCTGCGTGGACACGCGTCTCTTTCTCCGGTGGACGACGGAAGCTCGTTAGCGAAGGTACGCGTATACTACGTCCGCGCGAGACTTCCGCGTCCATTAGAATAGTATGTACCGCTGTCTCGGGAGGCCTTCTAGCCGACTCGTTGAACCTTTTAGCCTGGATGCCAGAAGTCTCACTACAGAGAAGGCTCGTTTCGCGGACTTTGGTGCTTCGACGCTTTGACTCCCGTATCCGGCATTATTCATCCAGCTCGACCTTCCTCGCGCAGCTTCCGTCTTCGGACAGGGAAGATTCATCGAAGATGAAGCCGATCTGGCTAAGTTGGAATATTCCAAAGGTTCTTGGGTTCCATGTTCACTGAGAGGGTCAGCTTCACGTTACGGATCTGAGGAAGTAGGAATAGGTTAAGTTGCTGAGAAAAGTGACGCGGGATAGTCCCGTAGAGGTCCGGAATTTTCGAAGATCCATCTCGTCCCAGGCCCGTCGGGATCCGTTTCTCGAGCCAGCGATTCTCCACGGTCGTTTCTCGAGATCGCAGGAACTCTGAGAAAGACGCTCAGGCAGGTGGCTATAGGTCTCTACGCTGTTTTCTCCATTGCCAAAACTGACTCGGTCACGGATCGTTCGGCGGACAATCGTACCGAGGCGTCCATGTTTCGAAAACACGATTCGTTCCAATCCAACGGGGGAGGATTGTTATCAACAATCCTGAAATGGGAGATTGAGGCACTCCTGCTGAAAACGTCGTGTATTTGTACCGTAACAGAGGCCGTATAACGTATAACCATCTTGTCGAGGTCCAGGTCGAAGGATCCTTCGCTATTTACCTGAAGCTGGCGGAAAACTTCGTCACGCTTCGTACCCCGTAAAATCCATGCGCCCTAGCTACCTTCCCTATTATATTTTCATTCAATGTTCTCGTTTTTTTTTTCAAGGAAAACAACATATTCGGCAAGGAAAAATGTTTTCTCTCCTGGGTCGAATTAATAACGTCCTACCAGGTCTCCGAGGACTTTGATTAAAATGCTGGGGAGGTTCCTTCGCGTCTTTAATAAAATAGAAATGCAACCTTCGTGGCTGTTAGACTTTGGCGAATCTGCCGAATGGACGGTGTAAGAGTCTAGAAATCATCCGACCCCATACGGTCCCTCATGAATAATGTTCATCTTGACGTTAGTCAGAAGCCAACCTTGAACTCTTTTTTCCAGTGGATACCAACAAGGCTGGTAAACGTTGCTCAGCAGTAAGAGAGAGAGAGAGGAGAGATGACCGCGACGCTGCCTGGACAAAAGCCTGTATCCATGTCGCCATTGTTCCTTGTGGTTGGACCCTCTCCCGGATGGAATTCTACCGGTGTAAGAACGTATAGGCGAACCACCAGTCGGCGTCTGGTCTGGAAAAACGAAGGGTTTGTTTATATTCATCGTGGGTGCAGCAAGCCTCGTTTCACTTCGCGTGACCAATCACCTCAATGGGGGTCCATACGGGCCGAATTCTACGGTCTTCCCTCGTTGTCCTTGAGAGGAAAGAGCCTCGCGATACGAAATTTCGCAAAAGCTTGAACTTTGATGCAACGAACTTTCTCTATTCCTAGTTTGCATCGAAGCTTCTCGTTCGAGCTGGTTTTTTATCCTCGCGTCAGATATTCATTAGAAAACCTATGCCTCGCTGTTGCCGGTTCCTTTGTTCGGTCCGTCGCCCACGGGAGAATGTCGCGGCTCGCGGCGATTCAACGGCAGTCGCAAATGTGTGCAAACTCGCAGGTTTCAGGTAGCAAAGTCGAGGAAGATGATTCTGGGGGTGCTGCCTCAGGTAGCGAAAGAGTGGGGGAGGCGTACGGGCCTCGGCTTTGAGGGGACCGGCTAGACAAGGCCCGATCACCAAAGCGCGGGGACACAGTGCAACCGTAGAAGCAAACCGAGCGCACCGACTTACCAGGGGGTTGTCCCCTGGCGTTATCCCGCGGAGATAATCAGATTTTCCGTGACTGAGACGTCAAAAATCGTCCCCGTTGGACCCAGTGACGGTGCCCTTGACACGTTTCGTCGAGGGTTCGCTGTCCGATCGACGATTTTCCAGTGTTTAAGAAAAGTCGCGAGTCAGCTCGAAACGAGGAAAAATGAAAGTGTCGCTCTTTATGCTCGAACGACTTGCCAAAAAATGGGCGACTCCGGGTAAAACGAATCATTCGCGATGTCATCTAGCTCCGTCACGGTTGCAGTTGGAACGAAAATCTTGTGGGAAGCTTTTGTCATCATCTCGCTCGGGGTAAAATGCTGCATGAGTCGAGTGATTTTTTTCCCACTTCTTTTTTCTAATTCCAAATTCAATTATACGCGTACTTGGATTTCGAAAAATGTTTTTCGTGGTAAAAGAAAACAAGTGTTTATCAAACTCGAAGGTTTTCGCAGAATTTTGACAGTCTCGTGTCCCAAATCTCTGTCGACTCGTCAAACGTCTCCGGGCCAAAAACTTTTTCGAAAATTCGAAGTACTTGCCGGCTAATCCTCCGCTTAGGACACGGTGCCCCAAAATTCACCGGGCACTGTTTATTCACCGCTGGATAATCCAGCTGAAAAAGTCAGCTTGTTCTTTTTCGTTTGGGTTTGGTTTGAAAGAAATTTACCGTTTATCTCGTTTAGATTCGCGATTTCGTTTTCACCCTTGCGCTCTTAACCCGCCGGAAGCAACGTTGCTTGTTTACCCTACACTGGATCATCCGGATTTAAAAGTCAGACATTGCCAACGAGGAAAATTTTCCAACCCGCTACTGACTTTTAAATCTCGTCGTGCGGATTTTTCGGAATTCGAAAATACCAAAACTCTTCGTTCCTCCATAGGACGAAAATCAGGACCCGAAACATCCTTCCGTCCTGAAATCCAACTCTCGCTTCTTTACGTTTTCGTGCAAGCTCGACGTAAATATTTATACTTTACCGAAAATCAATGCTGCATATAGAAAAGATATTTGTCGATACGACTCGTTCGACAAACTTTATTTCAACCCCTGTCGAGCCCAACGTATAAATATAAAACCATTATGACTCGACCTTTTTTTTGTTGTCGAGATTTTCTTTTTTTTCCAGCCTGATGTGTTTTGACGCGGGACGTCGGACTGGCGTCGAGGCGTGACCCGTAGAAATACAAACAACGCGAGTTTCAATCGTTAGGTGAAAAATGACTTTTTCGAAAATGAAGCGTAACCGAGCCGGAAGAGTCGGGAGAAACTAAAGAGGGCGAGAAAAAACATGGAAAGTCGAGATGAAATTGGAAAGATCCGTAGCCGAGGCGAGAGAAGCTCCG
Organism: Netelia virgata; assembly: GCA_951802705.1. Taxonomy (NCBI): domain Eukaryota; kingdom Metazoa; phylum Arthropoda; class Insecta; order Hymenoptera; family Ichneumonidae; genus Netelia; species Netelia virgata. The sequence continues at coordinate 7,109,582 of OX637865.1, forward strand.
GAGCAAACGGGATTTGGCGATTAGTCGAAACCCCGAGGAAAATCGTGGTTAGAGAGGACAGAGAGCGAGAATACGGGGAGAGGGTAGTTACCCTTAACTCCTTCAGGACCGTTCTCTCTTCTTCCAGAGAATTTCTTTCGTTCCCTTTCCCCCTTGAAACCTGCCGGATCGACCATGAGACTGGGTCAGGGTCGAGACTTCGGTTTCACGCCGAGGAAGCGAAAAAGGGTAACCGGAGCTTCTAATATTCCTCGACCCTGAAATCTTACTGTCGCCTAGCGTCAGGTGAAACTACACAAACCGTTGGAACGAATTTTCACGAAAACATAGATTTTTATTTCTCTTTCGAGTTCGTTTGTGAAATTCGCTTCTTTTTTTTCTTTGTCAGGAGGAACGCGGAACGAATCCGCGACCGGAAACACATTTGCCCCGTGTCAGGTAAATACGAAAAATGCGAAGATCGATGTTTTCTTTTTTTTGAGAAACGAGAGAAACTGTCTCTTCCATAAATTTGTTCGTTGTTCTCTCGTGCGTAGAATTTTCAAACTCGCCCATTTTCTCTAGCTCTGAACTGCGGACGTAATTAAATATTTATAACAACCACCACTTTCTTATAATTAACTTTCAATTATGCGTTAATTATTAATGTTTTAAATGTTAAAACAGGATAACGAATCCCACAAGTTTCACGCGATCCGTTTAAACTCTCCCTTTCGAAACGTTATTTACATTAATTCCCTGAAATCGAACTGCGATAAGAACAATAATTCTTCAATTTCGTGCCAGACAATTTTTTATCCAACCCTCGATTCAATTTTCCTTTTTCAAAGCAAAAAACCTTCGATCATTCGCTTAATCAAGGTTCGACATAGTTCGCATTCGCGAGAAACGTTTCTCCGTGTGTTTGAAAAATCTCTGTCTCGTCGCGTAGAAGGAGAAATCAAACGAAAGAGACGAGAGAGGATGGAGTTTCTTATTCGGAAGTTATGCGAGCGTTCGGTCGGTCACGAACGGGGGCGCGAGTATCTCCGCGGTTTTTTTTCCAAGGAATCTTCTCGGAGAGCAAGGTTCTCGAGGTATATGAGAAAAAGACAGAGTGAGAGAGACAGAGAGAAAAGATATACGCAGCCTCCATACAGGAGCATCTTTCCACGGGTAGCGAGAGCCAAGAGTGTGCAAAAGTTTCTGACCGTTTGGTTATGCGGGCGCGTAGGACAGAAGGAGTTTTTGGCGAAGATCTTTCTCCCTCGCCCCGCGCGGGGAGACAAATGGGCAATTAACGTTAGTTATATCGCGGAGGGCCCGCTCGGGTAGCTCTGACAATATATATATATATATATATATATATGTATATATCACGAGAAAGTCCCCAGCGAGTGAGTCGAGCCAAGCGAGGAGTTTTGGGACTCGCGGGAAGGGCTCTCTCGCTGCGCGCGAAGATCAGATCTCTCGATATCACTCGCCTCGCCAAGCGCATTCGCCAACCTGTGGAAAAAAAATATCTCGTTTTTTTCTTCGCTACAAAAAAAATGAAGACTCGTGTACGATTTAAATCATCGTCCGAGACTTTTGCTGAAATAAACGCTTTTCGTGTCAGGGATTTATGAAAAACGTCGGTTTTAACGCAAATTTGAAGAAAATTACGAAAGAGAAATTACGTTCTCAAAATTTTGGGAAGTTGTTAATCAAAAATATAAATTTATTTTTAGGATTGTAGTTTTGTTGTTGTTTAATTATGAAACATCTTTTTGTTATTTCTTATTTATTATTTATTTCGCAAAAATTACGTCTTATTGTAATTTTTGCGAATGTCGAGAAAATGTTTGTTGATTGAAAGTTTTTGAATCGATTGTTTCGCGTATGTTTCGCTGATATTCGAACGAAAGAAATTTTCCTAGGGATAATAATCGGCAAAACGGATTAACCGTTTAATATTTGTAAATTTAAAAAAATCCGACGATCTTTCTAAATTTGAATTTCTTTTTCTTCATTCCAATACAAAAATTATCAAAAATATCAACGAAAATGTATAAACGATCGAACAATTCATTTTCATTAAACTAAACAATACTCTCAAAAAATTGAAAATTTTGATTAACGTTGTAAATCAATTAAAAATAATCGTTACAAAATTACTTCGACGTTATAAAAAAAAATATATATATATATAATTCGTTAGAAACAAAAAATCGTTGGTTGGTCGAAAACGCGCAGGTGATATTACGCGCCGGGGATTGAGAACCCTCGAACGACGTGTGTGGTCCGTTCTGGCGGTGAGGTGCCGACACTCGAGATTCCCCTACCCTCCACTTATTCTTCTTGTTCTTATTATTCCTCTCTTTCTCTCTTCTCCATTCTCTCCTCCTTCTCGCGGGTCTCGTGCTACTCTTGTTTCTTCCTCGTCGCGCGTTCTCTTCTTGTTTTCGCTTCTCGCCGACTATCGCCCTGTACACACACGAACATATAAACCCTTCCCCCCACTCTCGCTTTCTCTCTTTTTCTCTCGCTTACATACAATTTTCTTCTCTCTCACGCACGTGACCTCTCTCTCTCTCTCTCTTCGTTCTTCTCGCACGTCATTATATACGCGGGCGCTCTCGGCACGAATCTACTTTAGGTCTTCGTCTCTCTCTCTCTCTCTCTCTTTACTTTTCTCTCATAGACATCTCGCATCTTTCTCCTATTCACGTTTTACTACGAAAGCTTTCCTCGTTGTCCGGAATTCTCGTACCCCTCTAACTCTCTCTCTCTCTCTCTCTCTCTCTCTCTCTCTCTCTCTCTCTCTCTCTCTCTTTCTGTCTCTCTATCCGTCTGTCTCTCTCTCTCTCTCTCTCTCTCCCTGTCGCACTCGCGGGACTTACGCCAAGAAGGCTTATTACCGTCGAGCAACTAGTCCTATCCTTCTTCCTCTCGTTAGCCAAGCTTCGTTTGTACACTTCGAGCGAGGGTGCTTATACAGCGCCAAGCGAGTCCTGAGACTCGCACGAGATTCACTACTCTCCTACATATATACATATATAACATATATATATGTATATATATATATGAACAGTCTCAAAGATCGAGTGTACCTATTTAGCTCGTGCCCCGAAGAAAACGAGTGAAAGAGCCTCAAACACAGAGAGACCAAATGACACACACAAAGAGAGAGAGAGAGAGAGAGAGAGAGAGAGAGAGAGAGAGAGAGAGAGTGAGAAGTATTACAAAATAGAGAGAAAGAGAGAGAGAAACTAAAACTTTGGATACACCCGGTGCATTAATTTATTTATTCAAGCGTTTCGAATCCGAGGAGGCCTCAGCTCTCGCAAAGTCGCGCTCGTTTGCCAGCCAATTTCGTGGGTGGATCGATTTTTCGCTTTGACATTGCTTCCAATTAGCGAGCAGAAACCATATATATACTTGTATACACACATATATATGTATATATATATATACTATATACATACGTGTATATACCTATATAGATATAGTTGAAAATATATAAAATCGAGAAGGGAGCTCGAGTTTTATCAAAGCGAGAGCAGGAGCTATTGGCTCTTACCTCAAAGGCACGCAGCTCTCTTATTTCTCTCGTTGAACATACGTACACATTTATACATATATATATGTACGTATATGTATAAAATCGAACACGATTGCGCGGCAATACCGAGAATTGTCGTCGTCTTATGGTGCGCCCATCGAAGCGAACGAGTCAATGCTGCACTCGCATTCTTCCAACCGCCCCTCCCCCACCACTTCTCTCCTTACCCTCTTATCTTAATTATACACTCGTACGAGGCATAACTTTACTCCGACACAGAAATTTGTCAGTAACCCGGGATAATATTGGAAGATCCTGTTCGAGAAGCATGAAAAAATTATCGAAACTTTTCTAAGAATGATTTCTTGATTTTGTTTATTCATTTGTTTTTTCTTTTTATTTTTAAATAAAAACGTACGTTTATATATAAAGTTCACTCGAACGGGTGATAAATTCAATTTATTTCGGTGTTGAATCGAGGGTATTTTATTCGGACTCGAGCAACGGAAGCGATAGAGCAGATATTCTCGAAACGCTTAAATAACTCTAGGACCATTCATCTTTCAGCCTTCACCCACCCTCTCTCTCTCTCTTTCTCTCCCTCTCTCTTTCTCTCTCTCTCTTTCTCTCTCTCTCTTTCTTCGTTTCTTCATTTCTCTCCAAGTCCAATTCTCCGTCGACTTTCAAGCCCGCGGCGTCGTTCAACCACCCCATCGTTACGTCACGTGGTTACACTATACGTTATAGTCGCGAGAGAAGGAGAGAAAAAGGCGAGCGAAAGAGAGAGAGAGAGAGAGAGAGAGAGAGAGAGAGTCCGTGGCCTAACAAGGTGCAGTTTTTACGGGTTCGCAACATAATTGGCCCTCTCATTTGCATAGATTCGCGAGCGCGCGCAGGACCTATAAGAACTCCGGGCAAAGCCCAACGTATATAACTACCTATATATATATATATATACCTAACGACGATCTTTCCCTTTTGCTCGACTCACGTTCGCTCGTGCGCTAAATCGTTCGACGCGTAATACTTACGATACGAGCACACGGTGAGGCGTATAATTTTTTTTCCTTTTTTTATGACACGCGTTTGTCCTTATTCTTGCAGAAATAAAGAATATTTAACGTGACTAAAAATCAATAAAATATTAACAAAAGGAGACTTTTTTTTCTGAGAATAAAATATTTTCAAAAATTTTGTAATAATCGTTAATAAAACGAGAGGGGGTTGTATTATCGAGTTAATATTTTTTTTATAGACGAACGTCTGAAGGATATTTAACGTGGGGTGTTATATAGAGAGAACGACAGAGAGACAGAGAGAGAGAGAGAGACAGACAGAGAGACAGAGAGATGGAGAGACAGAGAGACAGAGAAAGAAAGGCTAAAAGAGACGAGGATGGAGAAGGGAAAACAAATCACGGCGCGTGTCTGGCATACCAGACACTTCGCACCCTTATGTAAAACGCGCGTTCTCTCGACTCTCTGTGACTCTCGAGTGGCACCCTTATACGCGGCTCTTTCTCTCTCTCTCTCTCTCTCTCTATATATATATATATATATATATATATATATATATATATATATAGCTCGTACACTCGTCGTCCATGCAGAGAGAGTGAGTGAGTGAGAGAAAGAGAGAGAAAAGCTGTCGACAACGGAGAAAATATTTGTCGTTTAACCCCTCGTGTCACACTCAACGGGCGTTCGCCCCGAGACGTGCAATCCCCGAGGGCTGGTCCATGCTGACATATATACACACGGGGGCTTCAGAGACGAGAGCTCTCCGGTGACGCTCAAAATTCACACAGCTTTCTCGCCGTTATTGCCCAAAAAAAGGTTTCGATTCCCAAACGTTTATTTCGTTCGAAACTCCGACAATGCTGATCAAATTATTATCGCGTTATACGGAAATAATTGAAAAATTCATTGATAAAAAGAAGACAACAGAAAATGAAAAGTATATCATTGAAATTTTGAAATAATTAATATTAATATTACTTCGAGATAATTATTAAACGTGAAATTAGTTTAATTAATTTTTATCAATTTTGTTTTGTTAATTCACGATAAAGAGAATTATTTTATCGATTAAATTATTTTTATTAGGTATTTATTATTAATGAGTAACGAAAATAAGTATTAATATTTTTAATCGACGATCGTCAATCGTTATAATATTTCATTAATTTGTATCGATTTTTCTTAATCCATGATAACAAAACAAAATTATATTATCGAAAATTTTTATTACTACGTGTTAATGAATGACGAGAAAAAAATATATGAGATTATATTAGCAACGTATATCTTTCCCGGTCAATTCATTTCAATTACCCGACTCTCTCCTCGACCGAACCGATTATTTCGGCTGATTAAAACGTTGATTGCCTCGCGTACACCGGCACAGTCCTCGAGTGCCTACAGCGTTTAAGGCACCGTCCCTTTTTTTGCAATCGAGCCTAGAGAGGTAGAGAGAGACAGAGAGAGAGAGCCTCGAGTCTATTGAACTTCTTCCGACTGACATTTCTTCGTTCCTTTTCAAACTACTTTCCCCCCTTCATTTTTTTTCGACCTTCCCCATTCGTTTGCCATTTTACTCCAGATTAATTTTCCATCTCCACGAGAGCGTCTCCATGTAATCTGCGGAAGTCGCTTCGGTAGAGGGGTGTTTCGTCAATGAGCAAAAACTCTTCATCGCATTTTTTTCAATTCTTTCAAGCTCTTACGAGATAGTCGCACGTCGAGTAATTAAAATTACTCGAGTTTGTACTTTTGCCTATATATGACCAAATGCCTCTTTCTATATATATATATATATATATATATGTGAATGTGTGTTTGTATACCTATATAATGTATAGATATGTGGGCCGCCACTGCGAGACTAAGCGGTCTCGGGGGCGCAATTATACGGATTGCGGTAATGTCAGTGATTAAAAGAAGCTAATGAGCTGCCATTAGAATAGGCGGTCGTTTTCTTGCCGCTGGCGGGGTGGCATCACGCGCTCACCCAGCATCGTATTTCTCCTTGCGGATACCACCTTTTACCTACTCGTACGTTATATATCCGTGTAATATGTATATATAATTGTTGATACGTAGACACAGCGATAACCCTAGAGCAACGAGAATCGCATTGAAATTGTTTTATGATACTATTTCGTTCAAAGAATTTCGAACGGTTGATTAATTTTCGGAAATTCGATCATTAAGTGTGAAATCGTACGAAAAATAAATTGGAAACGAATTGATCAAAATTGAAGAAATTTATAATTGGAAGCTTTCGACGTTGATTGAGTTTCGTTTTGAATTTTTTTCTATGTTTTTTTTTTCGTGAATTTCTATTTTTCCTCTGTAAAAAATCGATGCCAGGAACAATGCGAATGCGCGGGAAGTAAATCGAGTAATTACCTTCGTCTCGTGGCGTAGGCGTTTCGAGGCCGGTCGTACCTCGCGGCGTGGTGTAAAATTTGTATTTGAAAAAAATAAAAGAACAACAAAACACAAGAAAAATATTTTCTCCATTGTTCTATCGAGAAATTCTCGGGGTGGCCACTTATCGACGACGCGCGGCCCCGACGCTCCATAATTCACGCCCGTGTATATCTCTGTTAATTCGGAACTTCCTACGCCGACTCGTCGTCGATGCGAACGATCGAGCGGAAATTTCGAAAATAAAATCATTACAAAGATTGAGAAATTTTCGAAATTTTGTAAAAAAAAATGACAAAATTTAATTAAAAAATATACAAAAATCCTATTCTTTTTTTAAGTTCAACGTTTCTTTTAGTCATCTCGACGTTTCGAACGTCCGCTCGTTCGCACGAGGGAAACGAGAGATTATCGTTCTTTCGAAATTGGGGGATGAAACTTTCATCCCAGAATCAATTCGAGGATCGTTATTTGTATTAAGAGGGGATAATACGTGATCGGGTAACGCACAGCAACGTACCGATGAAACGATTACGCGTTGAGATCGATGCGTGATACGAGAATAGCATGATCATATCAACTCGTCGTTCGAAGGGCGAAGGGGTGAGAGCGTCGAGGGCATTTTCTCCGTCTCTCGTGGAAGGTCGTAAAATGAGACGAGGAAGATAAACGCTCTTGATGCGCCGGAGAGCTTTGTAAAATAGATCGTGGAATTCGCGTGGATTCGCAGAGAGAGAGAGAGAGAGAGAGAGAGAGAGAGAGGGAGGGAGGGGGGGGGGGAGAAAAAGAGAGAGAGTAGAGAGGGGTAAGAACGAAATGGGGTTTGCTGTGAATTCTCAGCCGCTTGACACACTGACGTCCTGACAAATCAAGCTGAAAATTGAATTCTGGAGCTCGCCGAGATACGAACAGAGCGACGCTCTCTGTTTCACGCAACGATTTTTTACGATTTTCTCATCGTTCCTAAAAACACGTTTGACAATCAATAATATATAAAAAAAAAACGTGATAATTTTACGATCTGTTTTTTTTTCTTTTGTTTTCCCGTTTACTTCGACATAAAATTTCTTTTATTCGTTGCAATATTCGACAGTTTATTATCGACACAAAAGTAGAAAAAAAAAACGATTCATAAATATTGACGCAATTATAAAAATCTTCGCTCGAATCGGACGTAAATAGAATTAATCTAAATTTAGTAGACGCGTTATTTATTTATTTTTTCTTTCCTTATCCGACGATCTCTTCGTTACTCCGGCATCGTTCATCGCTAATTAACTCTTAACGCAAGCTGGAAGAAAGAAAGAAAGAGAAAGAAAGATAGAGATAGAGAGATTTCTCGTGCACGTACTTAACGAATATATACGCTGCTCATAAAAAGCGTCAGTTACGTATCGGCATGAGGATTCTTCACTGATACGTGGTAGGCGTGTGCGTTCTCACACCCCCGAGATAAAAAAAACGATGCAATCTTACGTCTATGTTCGCCTCGAGGAAATCGTAAAGTATGACGTATAATATATACGCGCGTCTATGAAACTAGCACATATATATATATATATATATATATATATATATATATATATATATATACACGCAAGTGCGTAACGGATCGCAGCCGCTGTCTGCGAATCGCTGAATTATTATTATTTTGTTATCCGTCAAGCTTTGCGTCGATGTTCATATAAAGCATGTGTAGAATACGTCCATGTGCGTACAAGTATATGTGTACAATGTAGAGTGCAGCGAGGATTTAATTAACTTATTTATTCCGGGCTCGAGCGCGCGCGCACTCACCGTTGCTGGCCCTAATTAAACGTGAACTATAACACCTTCGAACGAAGTCACCGAGTGTATCGTATATATACACCTATATATAACTATATAAGACTATATATATATATAGTTATATATAGATGTATAATACATATATAGAGAGGGCGATTCGCTTATACGTTTCTCGTGCAACCGGGCTGCGCGCACAGTGCGGGCAACTGCAACGTCGATGCATTCTCGACGTTCGGGGCGCACGAACGTACGCCGAAAGATCCGATAAGCGCACCAGGGGGAAAAAGAGGGAGAGAGAGAGAGAGTGCAAGGAAACGATCGTTAGTGAATGGAGCGGAACTCACCGGTCTCTTCGACCTCGTACGGTAAATACTGTAAGAGAAGAATAGGGTAGGAGGGCTTTTTCGAGCACAAAAATTTGCACTCGATACGATCGAGCCCAAGGGAGAACAACGAACTGCGAGAACAAGAAACTTGGATAATCATCGAAGCACAGGAAACGAAGGAAAAAATCGAAAACAAATGAAAAAACAAAAAATATAAACGGTACAGTATTTATTGAAATCGAGGCCATTAGGGGCAACTTTATCGACAGCCAGTGGCTTCGATTTAAATCGATCCTTTTTATTTCATCGAATTTGTATTTTTATTTTCGTTTTTGGAAAATTATGTTCTCGTTCGATGACGATTATATTTTTATTTGATAAAATTTATATTTTCATTTTTAAAAAAAAAATATTTTGTTTTATTTAATAAAAGTTCAGTTAACAATTAGATTTATGTAATTAATGTTTAAAATTAATTTGACAAAAGCCTCGATAAAAAATTGCTTTTTGACTCGATGAATTTTTTACCTTGACTCACGGAATACGGATTGAAAATACGGAAAGAGTGTCGTATCTTTTAGAAGAAATTCACCCCGTGAAATTTTCTTCAATACATCGATACTTTCATACGTTATTCTCGTTGCTGTGTGAAATCTTACCGAAAAAGAAATCAATTCACTAGGGGATAGAATAAAAGATAAGGGCATGGGCGGGTGAGAGAGCAGAATCGGAAAGGCGAGAAAGAGAGGGAGAGAGAGAGAGAGAGAGAGAGAGAGCGAGCGCCCCCTCGCGCTAATGCTCCGAGACTAATGTATCAATCATTCTGTTTGCGTAACAGCTCCGACACGCGTTTCACGTATCTCCCCACATACATACGTGTCTATGTGTGTGTGTGTGGGTGAACGAACGAACCGCGAATTTATTATGTGCTCTAATGTATTTCGTGGGTGTTGAATAAGAATCGAGCGAGAAAATGGCACGAGGAAAATGGATATGGGGCGTTTCGTCTCGACTCGCGCGATTTTCACCGCAGAACGATAAAACGATATAAATTGAACGTATTAAAAAAAATACCCCCCATAACAGTGAAAAAAATTAAAAAATAAAAAATTCTCAAAAATTCAAAATCGAAACAAGCTTTTTGATTTGATCGTTTTTCAAGCTTCGCATTTGGCATTCTCGTGCTAAATTATCATTCGAAAATCATACGAATGAAAAGAAAAAAGGAAATTGGAAACGAGCTCTCCTCTTCGAAAAATGATTTTCCTCGATTTAATAAGAGCGAAAATTTTCGTTCTCAAATATATTGTTCGATAAATAATTCATAAAATATAATATACACGAAAGGCATAACACTTTCGGTAAGAAGAGACGTCTGCGCGAATCGATAAGCCTCTCGGCCTCCTTGTTTCGCTTCTTCCTCGCTTCTCGCCCCCTCCTCACCCTCATCACCCTATATATGTATACATCGACCCCCGTCGGCTTGGGTTTCTCTTAGATTTCTCACGCTTCCCATCTCTTTCTCTCCCACGTTTTTCCCTCCTCTTTTTTTCCTCACACTCTATACACCCTGTCGACGCAGCCGCCATTTTTCGCACCCCCACTCTCTCTCCTTACCGACTCTCTTTTTCCCTCGCACACAAACAAACAAACAAACACAAACATTCACACATATTCAATTTTTATTCACAAATCTGCATGAATCTCGCCTCATCGCTCATTCTCGCATGTATCAACATACGAACGAAGCATGAAACGACATAATTTTTTTTTCACCCCCACCGTCGACCCTCGAATTTATTTATTTTTTTTTTGTACGAAACCGAAAGCTGGCATCGAGAAAATAAAATATTCGTCAACCGGCTGTCTTTTTTTTAATCCACGACGTGGGGATAACGCGTGAATCCAGAAGTGAAAGAGGGGCGGAGGGTAGGAGAGGGGGTTTGTAGGCAGGGTTGGACCTCCGAGCCTCCGCGAGGGAGGATCGATATCGGTTCCCATGGCGATGAGAAGCGCCCCACCCTGCGAACGCGGCACTCGACTGGAGAGCCTCGCGAACTTGTTACCTACATTCGCCCCTAAATCACTTCCTGTTTTATCGCGGCTCTACATAATGCATGTTACGTATAAGGTGAACACCTCTTCACCTCTTCAACCTCCCCCTCCGCTCTCTAGCTCTCCTACAAGCCCCCCTCCGTCTGACGCTCGCTGTCTCGTATCCCTTTCAACGATTTTTCATCCCTCTTTATACTTGTCTCCATACTTATATATATATGTGTGTGTGTGTGGGTGTGTGTATGTATAGGTGTACTACACGTACGTCATAAGAGGCGTCGGACACGTAAGTACCGACTACCAAATTATTCAATTAATCGCGCCAACGTTGCAATTTCACGTCTTGTTTCACATCGCAATGTGTGTGTGTGTGTGTTTTTTTAATTTTCGTCGATCAAATTAAAACTTTGTTGGAAATACGAATTTTTATTAAATGTTTGTATTACGTATTTCACAGAAATATCGTGAAAATGTAAAAAATGAAAAATATCGCGATGAAAAGTGAAGAAATCGGCGCGATATATTTTGATTTTTGATTTTTCAAGATCTTAAAGGATACGAAAAAAATATATATGTATTTTGGAGGTTGGTTGAAAACGTTTAATTTCGTCGAACTGTACAGGAGCGACGGAGATTGCAGAGGGCATGTAAGGTAAACGATCGATCTCTCGGTACGAGGCGTCCATAGGTGATTCGATTATGACGTATATATATCGGTGTATAAAATAATGGCGATAAAAGGGTGCGAGCTGTACCGGCTTCCGGTTGGTAAGCTCGAAACACGCGTTTATTATGCACGTTTTGTTTTTATTGTTGTTGTTTTTATTTCCAACCAAGATTGTCTCGAATCTGAAGTACCGAGATTGCGCACGGGTACGTCTCTCGCGCTCTCGAACGCTCGCGTATTCTCTCGCCGAGAATAAAGCGAGTACGAGGATCTCTTGTGAGACTCGTGTACAACACGGTCCGAAACAAGGTCGAGGAATGCGTCGGGTACAAGCGTACGTCAGCGAAGAGAGAGAAAGAGAGAGAAAGAGAGAGAGAGAGAGAGAGAGAGAGAGAGAGAGAGAGAGAGAGAGAGAGAGAGAGAGAGAGAGAGAGAGAGAGAGAGAGGAACTCTCTGGAAAGACAAGAGGCTTTTGCTCTTTGTCCGCGAAGGAGAGAGAGAGAGAGAGAGAGAGAGAGAGAGAAAGAGAGAATCCTTATTTCTTTTCCATCCTTTCTCCAGAGCACGAAAACGATCCTCTCATTCTCCGGCGTATGTTCTACCGTCCGAGTTATATCGTACGAACAACAAATGTATAAAGAATATGGATCTCTCTCTCTCTCTCTTTCTATACATATATATAAAGTTACTCTACCGATCATGCGTTCTCGTTTTCTGTTTCTTCAGGTTTCCAGTGACTCGCGGGACTTCCTAACTCCGGGGCGATGTGCGCGAACCGTCCGAGAGATTTTTCTTTCGGAAACGGAGAGAATCGGACGCTCACGGGGTGTATATCTACGTCGCCGACGTATTATATATTGCGGCGCGCATGCGCGGGTGTGTACGCGCGTGCGTATACGCGCATGCGCGGGTGTGTACGCGGTGAGCGCGCATGCGCGTGTGCTCGTACGTACGTGGTGTAAGTGGCTACCGAGCCAGGACAGTTCCGTCCGCGACAGTGATGGACGCCCCCGGACGCTTTGCTTCTCTATCACCCGCGGGATTCGCCCTCTCGCGTGTACGAAAGAGAGCTCTCCCGGCACGACGAGATGGCGGCTCTCTCTCTCTCTCTCTCGCTCACTCTCACTCTCTCTCCCTCTCTATCCTTTTCTCTCTTTCTTCCTCGATCTCTTCTTTTCTTCTTCATTTCTCGTTTCTTTCTTGCCTCAGCCGACTCCCAAAGAAACGAGAATTCCCTGAGACGAGACCGCGCGGTCTCTTCGATTCCTCCACCATACACATATATATATATATATATATATATATATATATATATAAATGAGCATGTGTATGTATGTGTGTCTGTGCGTGTGCGTGTGCGATTCCGGGCAGTTTCTCGAACGACGAGTCAACGTAAAGGAGATTGCGCGCGGCGAGAGTTACATGTCAGACGTACTAACGACTGGTGAGCCCCCTCGCGATTCTCTCTCGTACCTCAACGACTCCTCGTCCTCAACACAGCCAAGATCGCCACCGCGAGAGGGAGTGATGTTTTATTTAGTACGAAAAGACCTTCAAAAATCGTCTCGTGAATTCTCTCCTCCATCTTTTGCTGAGGGAAAGAGAGAGGTGGGGGAGGGGAGAGAAAGACACGATGTATATATATATATATATAAGCGTCTCTTTTATTTATCAATCTTTCGGGACGTCGGCGAAAAAATATACGTCAGGACCGAGAGACAGAGAGAGAGGGAGGAGTGTTCGTTCAGCAATTAATTCGATTTCGTGGAAGAAGCCACGAGAGAGAGAGAGAGAGAGAGAGAAGGCGATGGCGCCGATCGTTCAAAAAGCTTACGCGTCGTATACATAAGAAATAGAGAGGACGGACCACATGATAATTATTTTCGTCGGGAAGAACGTTTTCGTAGGTAGAGGAATCATAATTTATACGGCATTGATTAATTAATCGATTAATCTTACGTCGATTCGTCGACCGAGAGCGCGCGGTGGATGGTGAAAAAAAAATGAATAATACGAAAATCCGATGATCGGCTCGAGGAAACGCGATTCGACGCACGAATACTCCGTGTATTCGCATTCGTTTCCTGCTCGGGTTTAATGGATATTTTCACACAAAAAAAAACAAACAAAAAAAGAAACAACAAATTAAATACGCGTAACGTCAATTTACGAATGAAATTTGATAAATTCGATAAAACACGATAATTACATTAATTTTTGTTTTGTTTTGTTTTTTTTGTTTTTTTTTAATGAATAATAATTATCTTTGCCATTAAACGACGCGAAGAACCATGAAAATCGCAGCCGTGCGGAATAAACGAACGATTCGCGAACAACGTTATAATTTTATTCGTCGAAAGAGGAATACAAAATTGATAATTCGTTTCAATCGCGATATAAGTCATCGTCCGTCGATAATTAATTCACGTATATATTGTTTTCGTGCGAGAAACAAGAAACATATACAAACTTGTACGATCGATAAAATCCAAACGATTTAAAAAGTGAACGTAAACGAGGTTTAATGATACAGCGAGAAGAAGAGAATTAATTGTCATGAATTACCGAGAGCGAGAGGGTGACAGGGTGAGAGAAAGATCGAGAGAGAGACAGAGAGAGAGAGAGACAGAGAGAGAGTGGAGAGAGAGAAAGCTCGGAGTGTGCTTCGTTCTTACATTTCGATGATTATCTCGAATCGCCCGACGAAATATATTGCCGCAAACTTTTACGCCTGTACAGGCGAGAAGAGAGATTACACTCGCGGAGGGACGTGATCGCACAGGGATGAAGCCCCCACCCCCATCCCTCACCCCTTACCCGTAAGTACCCCGAGAGGGTTTCGGGCCATTCTGCAGTGGCCTTTCGTATCGTCGTCGAGACTCTCGGTTGGTCGAACGTGCTCGAGCATTCGTTTCAACGCCACTTCCACCCCCCTCCCTTCCTCACCCCGTCATCCCCTCCTCTCGGATAAAATCTTCACTAACCCTTCCTCTGGTTCCGGTAACGTGGTCGGATAATTTTCCATAAACGACGAACGATCTAAAAGGGTCAGGGGGTGGAAAGGGGCGAAAACCACCCCTTTTTCTTTCGTTCTCTCTCTCTCTCTCTCTCTCTCTCTCTCTCGCTCTCTCTCTCTCGCTATCTATCTATCTATCTATCTCGTTTCCCATTAAATCGAGAGTATACAATCAACAGCGCGAAAGTTTAACCCCGCGTCGACATCTCGGCACACCCCTAACGTAGATGGCGCTCTCGGGGCAATGGAGATGAGATGCAAGAACTTTCTCGCTTTCTCTCTCTTTCTCTCTCTCTCATATATACACACACCCCTAAGCTACGAGAGCACTCGTAAAATAATTTATTAGCTGACTCCTCACGTCGTATAAACGTACCGTCACGCAATTTGTAAAAGGGATTTATTGCCGAGTAAATATGAACGGATGAATTGTAATTTCGTGGGTCGAAATCCTGGACAAACGACGATACGACCGACACTCGTTGAATTTTAATTCCATCCCGGGTTGAAAAAAAAGCTCAGCGGCTTGAATTTCCCCCCGTGATATTAAAAATTCAATTTCGTCGACGATAAAATTCAATCATATTTTCATCATATATCGATAATTCTTTTGAAGAAAAAAAAAACAACAGTTTTTTGAAAAATTCGTTTCGTTATATTATGACGAATGAAAAATTTCCATATAATGATAATGATTCATCGATATCAATCGTAGAATAAATTTCATCCACTTTTATGGAAAAATTTACGTTATTTTAATTCCGCGTTATTTCGTTCGTTTGGGCTTTACGATTCTTTCTCAATCACCCTGCCTTTTGATTAAATTTACAACTCCACGAAGTAATAAAATCCATCACTGTCAATTTTTATGGTTTTTTTTCTCACTGTCTCTCTCTCTCTCTCTCTCTCCGTTTTTCATGAAACAATCATACGAGCCGTGTGCGAGCAGTGAGTTCGTCCACATACATTGGCATTCCTCCTCGTGAATTACCGCAACGGGGTCCGAGTGCGGTCATCCTCGTCCCATCGCGAGAGTTTTTCTCTCACCTGTTATCTCTCTCTCTCTTTCTCTCTCTCTCTCTCTCTCTCTCTCTCTGTCTCTTTCTGGTCGTAATGAAATTACTCCGTCGGTTTTGTCTCGGCATAGCTGGAGACGACAATCCTAAGATATATCTACAACACAGCTTCGTCGTTCTCGTTGTACGTTAAAGCATGTTTCCGAGGCCGCAGAGAGGAGATGTTACCGAGAGAGAGAGAGAGCGAGAGAGAGAGAGAGAGAGAGAGAGAGAGAGAGAGAAAGCCAACCAAGCGTGTTCCCTCGTGAAACTGAGATATTTCAATTGGTTTGTTGTGCGCGCCTCCCCCCCCCCCCCCCCTCTCTGTCTCTCTTCGTCTTTCGAACTCTCTCTTCACTCTTCTCGTAATTACGTACTTCGAACAAGACCTTCCTGGTACCGAACGAGGACTACCCAACGTTTAACTCGAACCTGACCGCGCGCATCTTACGGTTCGCCTACTTGCAACGAGAAATTCATGAATTTTTCACTTTCGAGAGCGACGAATCGATTTACAGAGAAAGAAAAACAAATCGTCAAATATTACATAAACATTTTTCATAGATTTTTGCAAAAATTATTATAAAAACTAGTGAAAGAAACTTAAATCATTCCGGTCGTTAATCCTCGAGAACTTTGGCTGGAAAGAAAATAATCGAACGACCGATTAATCGACGCTTAACGCGTTGTTATTCACAATTTATAACAACGATTAGACTCGGGATACAAGTTAACCCTCATCGCTTCGACGAAACATTCGCGTATTCCTATAATGCATCCACACACACACATATATATATATATATATAATTATACATAGATATATATCCATAGTTAATTAATATAACGAGAGAGCGATGATGTTGCGAAGCGTTCGTAAACGAGTTCGACAGGCCCATCTCTCGGTCCTGGAGTAATTACAGATCGTTAATTAATCCCGCTCTGTGCTATAATATACCTGTGAATACCTATATATATATATATATATATATATAGACGTAGGATCGAGTGTTGCGTCCGGGTGGTTAAAAAATGAGAATGCGATTTAGGTAAGAGCAACGAGAACGCGGTTATACGTCTCTCGATGATAATCGGGTTCGATAGTCGATCGGCCATACCTGCCCCTTGCGCATACACACGCGTCTACACTGTATAAAGCGTTCGCACGCTGCGCATGCGTATTATGCACGTATGAAATGCGTAGGTAGAGATAATACTCTCTCTTTCTCTTTCTCTCATTTTTCTTTAGCTCTCTCTCTCTCTCTCTCTCTTTCTCTCGCATAGTTGGCCCCAACGGGCAACGCTACCGGTTACGCTTTGGCTAATTAATACGCTCGTACATTAACGTCCGAATGACTAATTATAGCGCGGGCGAACGGAACGAGCGAACGAAAGAGAGAAAGAGAGAGAGTCAGTAAAAGTGTGTGAGAGAGAGAGAAATCAACGGGACGAAACGAAGGCCACACATCGGACTCGATCCTGTCGTAGATTAGACGATCGCGAGGATTACACATCTCGTTTAATGTATAGTGTATATATGTGTACGTGAGTTTGTCTCGATGTTTGTGTGTTGCGACGGACAATATACTCGAGTATATAGAACATGAGAGTGTTATATATATAAATATATATAAGCGCAGGGTGCTCTGCCGCTGGAGAGATCGACCCGCGGTTTTGCTACACTATAGCTTTGCGTCTTTATTAATAACCCACGATGACATTGAATGATTCCGTTTGCCCGCGTAATTACCATACGGTCGATATATACTCGGTATTATTTTTTTTCTCCAACGTATGAAGGTGAGGGGGGTGGAGGGGGAATAAGAGAGTTTTTCTTATGTTCGCGTTTTTCTTTTTTGTTCGTTTTTTCTTTCTGCATTTTTTCTTCTCTTTTTTCTTTTTTTTTTTGCTTTTACTCGAATCCCGACCGAAGCTTCTTTATAGAGAAATATACGTGGATATATATATATATATAAATGTGTGTGTGTGTGTGTGTCTGTGTATGTACGCGGATGTGCAGAGGGGTCGGAACTCTCGATAATTTGCGTTCGTATCGTCGGACGAGTATGGGACGTACGTCCGTTCCATTGGGTTGGAAACTTGAACGGTTTTGCTCCGAGCTATTATTTTATAATTGGCGAGCGGGGCAAGAATCTTTTTTCTTTGTTTTTTTTTCTTTTTATTTATATTTTTTTAAATTTCAACGGGGAGGAAAATAATAGCGGAGGGATGTACATCGTAGACTCGACGAATTTGTCGCGCGGTAGACGAGCGAAGTAAAAAATTGCAAGGGAGTCCGTTGTCAAGAGGGGTGGAGGAAACGCAAACATTGGAGAGGACTGCAGTGTTGTTTGATTACAATTTTCTCTCTTTCTTTGGAACAAAATTGATACGTAACTTTTTTTTTATTTTCTCGTATGGATTTGTTTTTTTCTTTTTTTTCGTGACAATCGCTGTTTATACGTGACAATTGTTTTATGGTGTTTTGTCGAAAACGTTGAAAAGCTTAATCCAGGAACGATAATTTTGTTATTTTTGGTAAACAATTATTTTATGGTGTTTTCTCGGAAATGTTGAAAAGTTTTATGTAGGAACGATAATTTTGTTAATTTTGGTAAACAATTATTTTATGGTGTTTTCTCGGAAATGTTGAAAAGTTTTATGTAGGAACGATAATTTTGTTAATTTTGGTAAACGCGAGAAATACGAATTTATTTTACATCACCATCGAAATGGAGCGAATGCCTTTTGGCCCAATGTTTTAATTCGCCTGTAGCGGATAAAAGAAATTCACGTTATGTTAATTTCGTCAACAGAAATGTAACAAAGTGATCATGTGTCAAGAATGAGAAAAAAAAAACAGAAATTTTGCAAGAAACCTTTGTGACGCGCACAAAAGTACACAAACACAAAAGAATGCTTACAATAATGGCACCAAGAAAGAGAGAAAGAGAGAGAGTCGAAAGAAAACTCAGCGAAACGATAAACGATGTGTCCGCGGGAAAAAATTAAGCGTAGTTATCGTCTCGCGGACCGCGAGTGCGAGAGGTTCGCGTGTTCCGCGCGAGAGACTCTTCAGGCTGCTTCTCGTCTCTCTCTCTCACACGCTCTCTCTTTCTCTCTCTTTCTCTCCCTCTCTCCCTCTCTCCCTTTCTCTGTTGTTCTCTCCTTACGATACGTAGCTCGAGTGATGTTGTACTGGCCCAGGGTGTCGGACCGCGTATCGCGTTGCTTAACGAAAGTTTTATTCCGCCCGTGAACTGACGATCCGACCAATTTTATACATCGAGCTGTATATACAGGCTGTTAGTCAACTATGAAGAGAGACAAAATATCTCCAAGTAGCTGAGGTCGACAGAAGCACAACGATTTTTTTTAAATTATCCTGCGATGAAAATTGGCCGAGATATTAATTCGCAAAGTTTACAAATTTGAAACATAACCTAACAAAATTCGATCGAACGCCCTGTCGATAAATGTCAGGATCGCGGGTTCGAGTCCCGCTCAGGACTTTGTTTTTTTTTACATATTGCTGCTTTTTTCGTAGATCTTGACGAAATAACTGTTAATAAACGAAAGACGATTCGATACGATGAGAAAGAATATGTTTTGTATATCACTCGATCGCAAAGGGTTTGATCGTATTGATTTAACCTTTTAAACTTTGCGAATTAATATATCGGTCAATTTTTATCCCAGAACGATTTTTAAAAAAGCGTTTTGCTTCTACCGACGCCAACTACCCGAATATTTTCTCTGTCCTGCATAATTGTCCGACACCCCGTATATATAGTTAAATATATACCTATATACAAATTGTGGCATCAGTGCGCTCGCAAATCGCGTGATTGAGGGCCCAGGGGCCTCTCGACACGTACACACGCACATACATCCACGTAAATATATATATATATATTTCTATGTCGGTAAATCGGTTTGCGCACCGGCAGAATCATCGTCGGCAGCCTCGAACGTTACACACAACGGCAAGATCTCCGCGTGACGCGGCGAGAGAAAGAGAGAGAGACTTTCTGTTCATCCCGCGCGCTAAGTAGGGACCCGTCGGCCGCGTTTATCTCCACGCGAAGAAGTCAAACCACGTGCATATCTATATATATATATGCAGATATAAACATAGATATACATAAATTCACTCACCGTGTAAAAAAATGTTATATACAATTATGCGCGTGTGTGTGGATTTTGTGCCAGGCGCGGCGTCGTTTATCGCGCGTCGCGCGGGAAACGAGCGTCGCCGCCGGCCGCCTCGATGAGCGAATTATTATTTGGCATTTCCTCGAGTCGTAAATTGAAAGAAGAGAAAAGCGAATTAGCTAGTGTCTTTATCGTCGTAAGAATGGAAAATATTTTCAATATTTTTATTTAGTAAGAATTGGTAGATTAATTTTTTTAAAGGGTGGTGAAAGAATATTCGTCGCTTCGAACCGATCTTGGTTGCGATTGTTTCCGAGAGGAAGGGAGAAAGATTCGAACCGCGTGACGGTGGATAATAACTGCTATTATTGACGCGAGGTTCACGTGCGATTGTAAAGGGTAGATTAAGGCTACGATATCGATATCGTAGGGTTGTAAATGTACGACGTTCGCTTTCCGTCGTCGGTTCTTCGAGCAGTTTTGTCATTGTACGCAGTTTGGCCAATATGCGATTATCCGCGAGTACGAGAGTCGAGCAAATACCGCGTGGGAGAGATAACGCGTGACACGCACGTGGATATACGAACGCCCTGAAAACTTGTCCGATTTAACCCCCGACTCCATCCAGTCGCGAAAAAGGGGTCAAAAAGCGAGGGTGACGAGAAATTATAAACCATCTCGTATTACGCAACGATCGTCAAGCTTATCGCGACATAAATCAGCGAGACAGATATCGAGAAATATAGCGTTTCTTTCAAACTTCAAGATAAACAATTTATTTATCGTGCCTTTTCGTTCTATTATTTTAATTGAATTAACGACGATTCGATAGCAAATTTGGCAATCGATAAAAATAATTGAAAATTATTCGTGGAAAAAAAAATGCGCCGAAAAATGATAGGAGTAGGACGAATTTTGGGCCTTGTCGAAGGAATCTCTGATATCGAGAAAGAGGGAGAGAGAGAGAGAGAGAGAGAGAGAGAGAGAAGGGTTTGCTTTCATAGCCGCGGCGCAAATCAGGAGTGGCTTCTCGCACGGTTGTGCCTGGCCGAGGCTCGAATGGTGGATTCCCATGTCTCGTTCTCTCGACGTAGCTTGGGCGAGAGAGAGAGAGAGAGAGAGTGAGCGAGTGGAGTGGAGTGGAGAGGGAACGAGCGAGCTTCGGAGTGGTGGGGAGAGAGTCGAGGGCCCGACGGGGGCCTCGGTGGTGCGCGTGGGGAGAGCTGCGCCGAGCGAGAGCGAGAGCGAATGCGCGTGCGCGCGCGAGAGAGAGAGAGGGAGATGGAAGACCGCGTGTGCGCGCCCCAGGAACGTCGATCTCTCTCGTTGGCGCGAGGTGGCGCGCGCGGCGCGGGGATTCGACAGCGCCGCGGATCGGGGCCCGTGCTCGGCAGCTCCCGCAGACCACCCAAGACGAAATTCACTATAGTCAATATGTATATATATATGTATGGTCGCTTAAGGATCGCGCGGGTCTTTTGCCGATGCGCTCTCTCCACGCTGCTGATCCCTCTCGTTCCACGGGTTCCCTTTTCTCTCTCCCCATTTACTACTCTTCGCGTCTACTCGCCCAGAGTTCTCATTTTTTTCTTCTTCTTCTTCTTCTTCTTCTCATCTCTTCGTCTTTCTCTTCTTCTTCTTCTTCTTCTTCATTTTTTTTCCTTATCTTCCTTTTGTATTGGTACGACTATACTTGTACTGCTTTGCGCACCTTCTTTCCCTCTCACTCTCTCTCTCTCTCTCTCTCTCTCTCTCTCTCTGGTTTTCTATCTATCTTTCTCTTATTCTCGTCTTCTTCTTCTTCTCCTTTTCCTTCTTCATTTTGAGTCTTCTTGCTCGATCTCCTCGCGCTCTTTCTCTCTCTCTCTCTCTCGTCCCCATCTCGTTCGAGCAGTCAAAGAGGCCCGCGAGCGCACCCTCGTATACGTAACGACGACGTAGAGGGAACGAGCGCGCGCCGGAGAGACGATGGGGAATTAGCGAGCGAGAGAAAGAGAGAGAAAGATTGAACGTCTCCCTTCGTGACGAAGGGAATGCGAATCGCTAGTGCCTCGGCGGTGGTGAATCGCAACACCGGTCAGGGATAATTCACTGATGGGATGGGAGAAGGATTCTCACTATCTCTCTCTCGCTCTAACTACGAGCGACCTCGTAATAGAGAGAGCCGACGATAAGGAATTTTTTACATCTCTCACTCTCTTTCCCTCTTTCGCTTTCTCTCTCTCTCTCTCTCTCCCTCTCTCTCTCTCCCTCTCTATGTGAAAAACAAAGATAGCTAGACCGAGGCTCTCGACGACATTGACGTTTAAGGCTGCCTGGCATTCGCAATTGATTGGACTCGTGATCGTCTCGAACACAATTAAAAATCTCTCTCTCTCGTATTAATCAGATTTCTTTTGTCTCGAAATAAATTTAACCGATTAAATTTGTTAATTAACAATTATCGTAACCTAGAAAACCTGGCTCGATACCCAGGAATATTTCTTCTTTCAAAATTTGAATGATTAAACGAATTTCATTAATAAATAAATTTGAATTTAATTTAATGTTTCAATTTATTTCACGATCGGCAAAAAAATCTGATAATCCGGTCATCTTCGATAAAGAATTAAAAGAATCATTAACAGAATGTTTGGAAAAATTCTCCGATGCATCATCGCGATCGTACACGAGCGGATGAGTTATAAAATGTATAAATATTCGTACAACCCCGAGGAGATGCGAAGAGAGATTGGCTAAAGCACGGTGAGAAATACGATTATGGAAGATTCGCGTGATTAATACGTGTGCTCGGGTGATACCTTTTGGTTCTCTCGCCAAAGTATCCGATGATGCTGCTGTTGCTGCTGCTTCTGCTGCTGCTGCTGTTCTCTCGACGTCCGCGAGGTGCTCCCGCGAGCCCGGGAGACACGTACGCACGCAGAGAAAGAAAGAGAGAGAGAGAGAGAGAGAGAGAGAGAGAAAATCGACGAGAGACGTACGGCGAAGCATCCTTGAAAGAGATATTTCATTCTACGTACGTGTCTCCACCTCTCTTTCGCATCTCCTCTCTCTCTCTCTCTTTCTCTCTTTCTCTCTCTTGCTTTTTCTTCATTTTCGCTCCCTTATCTCTCACCTCTCATCGTCGTGTCCAGTTGTCAAGACAAAACAAGAAACGGAATTGAAAAAAAATAGAATAAAATAAAAACGTACCGTCGCGCCCGTTTAAAAATTCGCATGTTTCGGTTTTCAGTTCGACGAACGAAAATGTATTTTTACACGCAGCGATACACACGACGTATTTAATAAATCGTTGCAAGCGCGATAAATCCTCCGAAGGGCTTTGCTCATTAACCTGAGCTCGGAGTATTTTTAATTTATGCCTGACGTCGTTGCTCTCGTACGTAAAACGCGATATATTATTCGAGGAAGGGGAGGAAAAAAAATGTATGTTCGCCGAAAACGCCACCGACGACGTGTAAATGTCACTCGACAAGAACGGGGGAAGAGTTTTAATAATTTTTGCAACGCGCAACGCCGAGAGATTTAGAGACTTTCGCGATTATATGAAATACACGAAGGTGGTCTCGCGGCGATTTATTTTTCGTGTCGGGCCAGGGGCGATGTTATATATTCACGATGCTTCGTTCGCGTTCGATGAATTATCATCCTTCGATAAAAATGAATAATCGTTGAAAATCACACTTCGCGATGCGATAAATATCGATAAACGTACAAAATCGGCAATTTCGAAAAAAAAAAACAAAAAAAAAACGAAAATAATTTTACGTTTAGAAATTTTTATTTTACAATTCTCGTTTATTGGAATATCGTGAAATTTTGTCATGGAAAATTCTCGAATTTTGGAAATCTCGTTTGAAAAATCTTATTTTTTTCTCGTTTATTACTTCGTTCTTGTCTGTGTGTGTTTGTGTGTGTGTGTGTTTTTCGTTTTAATTTTTTTTTATTAATTTCTCGGTCCGATCTCTCGATGTCCGCCGTCTCGTCGTTCTCGTGTCGTCTCGTTTCGCGATATCCGCTGGTCTCTTCACGTCCGTTCGCCCGTCGTCGATGCCTTCGCACAGGTCGTTGGGAAAATCCTAACAAGGACATACGTGTGTGAGCAACGTGCGCGACAACGGCCATAACTCGCGTTCGAGCACGTACGACAACGCGAAACGAACAACGAGATGGAGAGAATCGGGGTCCTCTCTCTCCTTCTCTCTCTCTCTCTCTCCCTCTTTCATCTCTCTCTCTCTCTCTCTCTCATCTCTGTCGTTGATGCCACGGCTGCTCTTACTTGGATCGTGGGGATCTCTCCTCTCGAGGGAGACAAGAGACGATCGTAAGAGAAAAAGAAAAACGATCTCTTGATATTCTCGTCGTTGTACGAAAAGAGATAGAAATTCTCTCTCTCTCTCTCTCTCTCTCTTACGCTCTCTCTTGACAGACAAACGTCCATCACTAACTCTCGTGATTTCTATGACCTTCATTTTACAAAAATCAAAAGAAAACACATGAAAAACAAAATTTGAGAAAATCTGTTGAAATCAAATTTGACGATAAAGAAAAATAATTAAAGTTCATGAGAAACTAAATATCGTAAACGATAATAATCATTATTGTCATTATTATTATTTTATTGATGACAGTTATTTCACATTATTAGAAAACATTTAACGATTGATTTATAATTTCGCGATTTTCCATATTTCACAATTTTCCATTTCTCATCTATGTCTCGTCGATGACTAAGGCTCGTCGTTAATGATCGTGAAGAAGAAATATTTCCACGCATTAAGGTAGAATAAAGTTCTCTCTACGTTAAAGTCGAAGGAAGAATTTGCTTTAAAGGTATAATTCTCTCCGTTGGATATTCTCTCGTTCCATTGTCGAAACTGAGCGATCTCTATCTCTCGATCGCGATCGTCGAGCAGTCTGCGGATTCTCGAATAAACGTATAGTTATATATATATATAGGGGATATAAGGCTGAAGGACTCGAGACTCCTTCTCCCGAAGCGATACAACGAATGCGAGTCGAAGGGTAGCCGGCTATAGGGCCAACGGATCTAAGGCCCAACCTCGTTCGACTCGTTTGTTCCAAAGGGGGAACTTAGAACGCGACCACGGGCACACATCCAAAGGCGCCGCCCATTTTTTTATTCCTCTGCGAACGAGAACCCGGGAGGAAGTGCGAGCGAGATGGAAGTTATACGAATCCTCCGTGAGGGCCCACTTTTCAGAGCCTCAGGGGGACCCCTCTTCGTTTGGGCCTTGCCCGCGGCTCACTCTTCTCTCGATATACCCCAATTAAGTCCCGCTGTTCGCTCGATGCCTTCTTTCTCTCTTTCTCTTTCATTCTCTTTTTCTCGTTCTTTCGCCTTTTGCTTTCATCCCGTTTTTGGGCCCTTTTTCCTCCTCTCTCCTTCGTTTTTTCGCTCCCTCGCTCTCTCTCTCTCTCTCTCTCTCTCTCTCTCTCTCTCTCTCTCTCTCTCTCTCTTATTTTGCTTTATTCAATTTTTTTTTATTCTCTCTCTTATCCTCTTTTTTATACGTTTTTTTTTGTGCTTTTTTCAATCTCTCTCTCACTTACATCTCGCGCGGTATAAGTTACCGTATTGCGAGCTATTTCAGGAAGCTGTTTCTCCGGTTCTGCGTGAGGTTTTCTCTCCTCTTCGATCCGCACGCACGTGAAAGAAACGCGAACGAGCGTTAAAAAAAAAGAAAAAAATATATACGAACGGAAGACAAAAACTCCGAAAGCGCGACGAGAGTCGAATTTCGCGTCGGACAAGTCTCTTTCTCTCTCTCTCTCTCTCTCTCTCTTCGTGTCTCTTTCTATCATACAACGCGGGAGAGAACGATCAACAACGAAACGACATACTCGAAGCTAACGGGTCGAAGGGCAACCAAATCCCGCGTTGACGATGTGCGAGAGAAAAAAAATGCCACGATAATGACGAGGCAACAACCGTGAGAATTTTCGACCGAAAATTCTCACACAAAGGCCCTCTCGCGGACACTTCACAGGTTTCCGTTATTTCGGGATGAAAATAAAAAAATCTCAATAAATAAATTAAAATAATTCGAAAAATTCTGAAGACATGTTTGTTGGAGAATATTTTGTCGATTCGGGGAAATTATTCGAACGAACGAGAAGAGAAATATGATTATTGCTCGAGCGCTCGAGAAGATCCTCCGATGCAATGAGAATTTTACGATTTAAAAAAAAATCAAAATTTCATTCGTACGAAAATAAATGTACAAAAAAAATTAAAATATATTTAAATAAATACGCTCCTCATTTACCTTCGTTGTTAAATCGATTAAACATTAACGATAAAAAATTTTTCTCGACGATATTTTCAAAAATGTCGAAAAATTGATAAAAATATTGAGTATTCGAAGTAGTCGATAATTCTTGTTATTTCCATCGCGGTCGACGCCTCGATAATCGATATCCGAATCAAAACAACTATTAAAATTCAATTTTGCATCGACGTAACTCAAAAAATAACTCTAAAATACACGAAAATGTTGATTTTTCTAACGAAATACGAGTTTTTTTTTACCACGTTGCTATATAAAAAGAAGATAATGACATTATTACGTTGGTTCGTTGAATTTTGCTCGATCTTGGATCGAAACTTTTTTCGAGCCCCCATTTTTATCGGTACGACGAAGGGGCCATGGTTCCTCCCACCCGATGGGAAGCTCCGCAACGCCCTCTTCGCCGTCCTCTCATGGAACCCCGAACTTTTCGACGACCCCGAGAATATCGTCGAATTCAAATTTTTTAACGAAACTTCGTGATCCACACACGCACACGCGAACGAGCTCGTAGATGCACACGTGAATATATTTGACTAAAAACATCGATATACCTGCGCTTCAAGCAGACGCGAGAGCCCCAAAAATTTCTCGACGCTCGCTAATAGCCAACGAAGAAACGTTAAACCTGGATCTCTCGCTCTCTCACTCTTGCTTGTTTTTCTTTCTCTCGCGCTCTTTCTTATTATATTATACACATATAGGCAACGTCCGGTATATCTATCCATCGGTGAGCCAGGCGAAAGGTAATTATTTCCCCTTTGTGTATCCCATGGGATTCTCGTGGGACGCCATGCGGAGAGGGTTCTCGAATATTCCATCTTCTACCATTTTTCGGTTTTATTTTTTTGTTTTTTTTCGACTTTTTAAACTTTTTTCTTCTCAGCGTCATATTCACACGAAATAAAATTTTTACGGTTTACGATAAACACGTGAATGGAATTTTTTGCGACAGGCTTTTTACACTAATTATAATTTATTTTACAGTTTATTGAAAAGGTGCAAATTTTGTTGTCAAATTTCTTAAATTTCTGTATTTGTTACATTATTATGATTGGTTGAAGGGTGAGAGGGTGAAATTTACCCACGACAAGAAAGCTCCCTCTCTATTGTTCACACATACACGCATTCTTACGAAAATATTTGCCAAAATTTACGTTTTTTTTACATTTTTTGCAAATTTTCTCGAGTATAAAATTGTCTTCGACATTTTTTATTGCCGAAAACGCAAATTTCTTAGTGAGTAGGTGAAATAGGGGTGGCGCAACGATAAAAAAATTCGAAATATCGCGGAAGAGATGAAAATTTGTATAAAAAAAAACGTTTTCTTACAACCGGGTGTGTTTTATTATCGGGCGAAAGAATCGCGAAAACGACCGAGAAAAGGGAGACAAAAAAACGAGCACGAGCGAAGAATATTGGATATAAGAATGCGAAAAAGAAACTACGAGAGACTAGAGGAGACACACAGGCTGTGTTCTATCTAATACGATCGAGAGCTATATGCCGCACATCTGCCGTTCGTCCGCTCCGATGTGGTTCTTCGGGTTCGCCATAAGGCGATGCCGAAAAACCTCCGTTCTCCCCCCACACACAGACGCTCGCTCTCTCTCTCTCACACACACGCACGAGCCAGAGCTCCTTTCCCTCGTTCGTTTCTTTTTTTCCCCAATGGCGGACCATTCGATCGAACCCTCGACCCTCCGTTCGTATCCGAAATCCACCTATGAGCGCACACACGACGCGCGTTGCCTCCTCGTCTCTTTTTTTCCTCGTTCACCGTCCACCATCTTACTTTTTTCAATCATATTTCGCTGTCGACGCGAATAAAATCTCGAATTTGGTTGAGAAAAAAATCTTTTTTTCAAAATATTCACGTCATTTCGAAAGTTTGACAAACGACAAACGATAAAAAAAAGTTGTTTTTTAAATTTGTGTCGATGAAAACTCGAAAAAAAATTTTTTTTTTAAATTTAAAAAAACGATCGCACTTGATTCTCGCAAAAGACATTTTTTTCGTTACCGAGGCAATCTTTAAAATCGTAAATTTGCAATATTTTCACCGTAGTAACGAGGGTTGTAAGAAAAAAAAAGAAAAAAAACACACACACACATACAGAAAAAAAAGAAAATTCTCACGCGAAAACGCTAGTTTGAGTCATCGTTCGTGCGAGGGTGAGTTGAATTCGCTTATTTTCCCTCGGTTCGAAGAAAATTATATTTTGCTCCTCCCTCGAAGTGATGGTTACGTGATCGGTTGATTAAATGGGACGAGAAGAGGTCTACACCGATGAGTTATATACACGTTCCACGGACTTCCGTGATGATAGACCGTTCGCCAGGAGCGATGGAACGGAACATGGACAGAAGCTTTTCGATCGTTTCCAATAATCGTGAGTTCGAGCGCGCGCGAGAGAGCGAGAGAGAGAGAGAGAGAGAGAGAGAAAGAGCGTTACCGATCGATCGTGTGCAACGCGATCGATCGTGAGATTCTTCGCTAATCGCTCACGCCTACCCTTAGGGAGGGGGGGAATGTCTTTATATTTTTATCTCGCGAGTAGCGAGCGACCAAACGCGAAACTGGTCTTTTCTACGAAATCTTTTCTCCTTTTTTTATCCCTCTCTCTCTCTCTCCCTCTGTTATTATTATTTCATAAATAAAACACAAGCCTCGGAATTTATTAACTCGTTTCAATGTTCTTCTTCGCTTTTTTCTCATTTTGCTTTTATCTTCATTGCCTTTTGTTTTTTATTTATTTTTTTGTTTCTCATTCACGAGGAATCGTCTCGACGTAAATTTATGAGTGAAAAAAGAGCCGATTGCTTGTTTCCAGCTTCGTATCTTACGCTTCCGTGATTTTTTATGACCGGTGGTATTGAAACTTGGGGTAAGAAAATGAGAGACGAGAAGTGAATCTTTCATTTTTCTTCCCCTCCCCCCTTTCTCTCTCTCTCTCTCTCCCTTTCTGTGTTTCTCCCTCAATAAATTATCCCCTTGATGCAAGACCCGACATTATATTCGTTTATACACAAGGCACATTCAGCGTTCTTTTTCTCTCTTTCCTCGCGTCGGTCGAGCTCGACGAGGAGCTCCTCGCTCGATCTTGGCGAACCTCTCGTCGTGATTGCGTGAAAGCATCGAGCGTGGCAAACTTCTGGGTTGCATATGCACGCTATAAATATATAGTCGGAAGCGGTGGCAACAAACAACTTACGTATAAATATATATATAGTATAAGCGTATATATAAGTGGCTACAGGTTCATTAACTCTCAATTTTGCGGTGAGTAACGAGAGGGCCTGAAAAACATTCGTATCTGGGCCGCGAAACGATTGGTACGGGGAGAGTAAAGTGCTGAAACATCACTTACCCGGGAGCCGATGGCGCGAGTGCACGCAAAAAAATATATCAAAGTAACAAAAAAATACATACAAAAGGAAGAAATTTTTTTTTTTTAATTCCGGCCACTGACCCAAAACGTTCTTCTCGACAAACCGACGAAAAAAAAATTAAAAAACGACTTTTTTCCTCTCATCTGTTTCTCATTATAATTATTACGTTTTTAAAAACATAATTTTATCTTTCTTAAAGTTCGAAAATTCGCGCTCGATTCTAAAATAAAAATAGAAAAGGGGAATTGAAATATCGAGGTAAAAATTATTTGAGCTAGAGTGAGGAAGGAGTGGGGGGAGAAAAGACGAGCAATTAGTCGAGGGATTAATTAGTGAACGCGCGAAAGACCCTCCCGTCTCGCTTCTCGCGCGTTTCCCACGAGACCTCTCCTCTCGCTGGATCGAGCTTCACGGTCGCTCTATCCACCTCTCTCTCTCTCTCACTCTTTCTCTCTCTCCTTCTCTCTCTCTTTCTCGTCTATGTACTCTCGCCTCGCATATTTATGTATATACATTACACGTATATACGTACACATAACTATTTTATAAATACAGCAGTGGCATTGCGTGGCGAGCACAGAGCGACATAAAATCGCTTTTATGCGAGTACCTCTACCCCGTACCTCGAATTCAATCCGATGCGACGAGTGCGCCCTCTCTATAACGCTCACTGAGACACAAACACGCGGAATGGCTCACAAAAAATTGACCATGAGGGGGCCTGTATGACCCGCAGAGTTAATGAGGGCATCGTGTTGAATAATACTATATTTTCATATATATATATATATAAATATACACCTATATATAAAGGTATGTATGTGTGTATATACGTCGGTTCATGCATGCACTGGTCGAGGCATAGCATTTTGATTGCAATCGTCATTATCGTATATCTACAACACAATATATATATATATATATATATATATATATATATATATATATATGTATGTATGTGTGAGTGCGTTATGTGTTAACCATATATGTATATATGACACAATGGTTAATTTACGAATTAATTACGTCCATCTCGGGGTATTTCGAGCGTGTGGGGACAAGACAGAGTTCGCGTGCCAATGTCCGCCATGCTTTCCAAACGCATTTTTCTTTTCTCATATCTTCGTTCTCGCCGCGATATACACACACACACACACACACGGACACACACGCACAGAGAGGCAGTCAGACATGCGCGGACGTAGGACGCGCGCTTTGTGCTCCCCTCTAGCGGTGCTTTTATTTTATTTTTCCACTCTCGCTACAATTACACGGAGACCGAAGAGATCCGTACGCGGTTGGTGCAGGAAAGAAACGAAAAAAAAAAGAAACAAAAAGAAACAACAATAACAACAAGAAACGAAAAATAAAAAGAAAAAAAAAGAAAAAGAGTCGGAGAAGAGGAGGAAGGGAGAAGAGAGAAATGCACTCTACCGGCTCGTCGTCGGAGAAGTCGCGAGGACAAAAAAAAGTAATGGGTTTCACGCTAGGCTCCCGGGACCCTACCGGGCTAATTAGTCCGAGGACCAAAGATGGCGCTCGCGAGCGATGCGCCGGCGCAAAGGATACTCGTCTTGCCCTCGTGGACAAAACGAGAATAACACTGGGGGGAATAGGTAGATCCATAAATATATATATACAGAGAACTATAAATAAACACGTCACAATTTTCAACAATGTTTTAATCGATCGTGACGGCTTTTGTTTTTTTTTGTTTTTTTTTTCACGATACATTTTTCCCCCATTTCCATCGCTAAAATTTCGTTCCATTGGAGAACGAGAACAATTATTTCGCGAAGAAAAAACTACGCGTCATCTTCGCGATAAATTTTGAACAATGAAAAATTGCGAATTTTTATTACACCCGATAACTATTATTTATTATTTTTGTTTATCGTGACGTCGAAAGTGTGAGACGCGGGTTGGTCGTGCGACAACGAAGATGCTAAACAATTTGCTAGCGATCCATGAGTAGCCTGCAAGAAAAAAAAGAAACAAAATGGTGAATAAAAACAAAAAGAAGAAAAAAAAAAAAAACAAACAAAAAAGTGTGAGGCGCGAGCACACGCGGGGGCCACGCGCGCGTTTAAATCTCATCCGGGGCGAGAGAAAATCGGATCGTTAGGAGATTCGACCTGTCGGACTGTCAATCGCGCACGGTTAACTCAACGCGTCGGCGTCTTCTTCTTCGTCGAAGCGAGATAAATGCTGCCCGCGCACACACACATACGCGCATAAAACGAGAGAGAGAGAGAGAGAGAGAGAAATATAAAAAGACGAGCCTGAACCGAATGGACTGTGTGCCCTGTCTATGGTATAAGTAAGAGACCGTCCCACACACAAACACAAACACACACACACACACACACAGAGATGAACGGAAAGAACGAGACAGCCGTAAAGAGACGCCGAGGCGAACGTATCAAGACAACCCGAGAATAGGATGATTGAAATTTGATTGCGCTCGGGCCTCTGGCAGATCGAGAGAATTATTATGATGTATATATATAGGTGTGTGTTATATGTGTGTGCGTGGGTGCGTGTATACGTGTATTTATGATTTTACGAGTTGTATCGTAGGAGGTTTCGCGTTCGAATCGATCCTCGTCACAAAATTTTAATTAAACATTATTCCTGGAACAATCCATGAGAAGAAATCCGCGAGTTGCGCACGTTTCGTATCGATACGAAAGATAAAAGGATGAAAAAAAAAGAAGAAGAAATATTTCCGACGTTGAATTTTAACCGATCGATTGACACGTCGAGACATCTCTACGTCGAGATTTTGACGAGCGGCTGTATTTCGAGGCCGAAGCCTGCCCGTCACTACTCGTCACCTTTCGATTATTATACAATTTTTTTTTATTTATCGTTTTATTGTAACTTTCAAATCGAATCAATCGTTCCGAGGTTATCGACGATACGAACGAATATTCCCACGCGAACGGCGCATGCGCCGTTATCCGATATTCGTATTTTACGATGATTCTAATATGATAAATCATTCATATTGGCAATAGATAAATTTTTAAAAAATAAACAAATAAATAAGAAAAACACAAAGATATTTTCGATGATAAAAAAACGGGGGATCAAAAATTGTAAATCGTAATAACGATCCTTGCGATGTTCACGGTCAATGTCTCGCGACACCCACACGCGTATCAGCGCGAATATATTCTATCGTGCCGGGGCCTTTGCAGGAAACGAGTATCTCGTGACATTGCATAGCTGAATTAATATTGGTTACCACGTGATACATATATATATATATATACATATACATATATATATATACACGAATATACATATATCCGCGTATTATCACCCTTATACTCGTGCGCTGAAGCACATGTACAAAAAGTACATACAAACATATATATATATACATATATATTTACACGATTGCATATAAAGCTCCCAGGAGGGCAGAAGTATTCAATGGGAACGATATGATGAAACGGTGCACCAGCAAAACTCCGGGGCAATTTGACTTACG
The DNA here is from genome assembly GCA_951802705.1 of Netelia virgata. NCBI lineage: Eukaryota > Metazoa > Arthropoda > Insecta > Hymenoptera > Ichneumonidae > Netelia > Netelia virgata. The sequence goes on from OX637865.1 coordinate 7,142,801, forward strand.
ACATTTTGAAAGCGAGCCGACCGGTACGTGGGCGTGTGTTGAAACGTTGGGATGTCGGACGGGTTTTGCGTGGGCCACGGCATATTACATCTGGTCCTCTCTCGCTATGTACCGTCTCACCACAAATATATACCCTATATGTATATATATATATGTAGAACATAGTGTACGCACCATCGTGTACGTTATAAAGGTACGTGAAGCTACCCGGGGCCTTATGATGGACGAGACAGGTGATTATGCGTGTGGAAACTACCAGGAACACGCACGCGATTCGACTCTTTCGTGTTCTCTCTCTCTCTCTCTCTCTCTCTTTCTCTCGCTCTTTTCTCTTCTCTTCTCTTCTCTTCTTCTCGTCCCAGCACCCCATCAAATGATGCCTTGATCCTGTGAATCGTCCTGAACGTATATATATATATATATATATATATGTAGATATGTATAAATGTGAGTAAGTATAAAATTGAAAACGTTAAACCTTGAGTGATACAAGATCGAGCCTCTCCACGGGACGCACAATTTTTTTTTTAATATTTCATCCCTGACAATATAAATTTTTTTTTAAGAATGAAAATTTGCGTCTCGATGACAGTTCTCTTTTTTCCTCGTGTGATAATATTTACAATAATTTATGAAAAATTCAATTTTATTTTATTCTTTCTTTCACAGAATTAATAAAAATCCTGAAAATTCAAATTTTTATCGCCAAATTAGGGAAACTTTTAGCTTCGAAATGCACGATAACGAAAAAAATAAATAAATAAATAAATAAATAAAAAAGAAAACGAACGAAAGGAAACGGACAAATGTTTCTCGGAGTTAACGAGGAATCGTACGGACTCTTGCACAGTTGCCATAATACGATTGCCGTGTATAATTATTAGCAACGATACGTCGCTCGTGTATTATTATATCCCGACAATTGTAACAATTTTCCGCCTAGTGTGCGATACATAAAAGCGAGACAAACGAGATAGAGTGATTATAGTCCTATCATCGAGACTGTCGAGACAAAGCTGTTGCGACTCGTACACACGCATACACAAACACACATATAAACACACACGCACACACACATACATAACTAAAACCGTTTCTCGTGTGTATTTGTTCATATTATACTCGCTACACAAAGCACATCGGTTAACCCGTAGGGGGACGCGCTACGCCCATTTCCGGTTTCGACGTTTCCGGCCATCGTCGAATAAGAGAAAGAGAGAGAGAGAGAGAGAAACGATAAATATAAGCGCCTCGTCGAGAGCAAACGATTAAGGTACATGTGTACATCGTTCTGCTCGTAATACATGTACATATATACATATATACATATATATATATGTTCTATGTATATAAAATGGGTAGCATAACTATGTACACGAAGAAGACGACGACGACGACGACAGGCTGCAGGACACGCCCGTGCCAATTACGCGAGAGAGTTGCATTCTCTTCTCGTGCCCAGTGCGCACACGTCTCTGCGCATAGCTATGTGTATATATATATAGTATATACACATCCATCCGTATCTTTCTTCTCTCGCGAGTGCTGGATAACATATATAACGAGCATGGAAGCTCCCGCATCGTGATTTATGCCGCAACGATACTTGGACTCTCGTCGTACTCATCCCTTTCCTCCCCCCCCCCCCTCCTATTCCCTCGCGAACCTCTACCTGACTCGAATCCCCTCCTCCTCTCTTCAACGGCAAATCCATCCTGTGGCTATTCGATTCACCGTGTTCTCCGACTTTCATGCGACTACTGGACTACCGCAGTTTTGCCTCTGATTGCCCAGGAGAAAATTGACGTCGTTACGACGACTGGAGATTCATCGGTTTATCATTTTTGTTCGAATTTTATATCGTTATTTATTAGCTCGATGCGAATTCGTTAATAATGTTTTCGATAGATTTATAATGTTTGGGTTGAATTTATTGTTCATCGGTGTATCGAGCTATCGAACTGATAATTTTGAAAGAGCGTTGATGATTTTTTGATGAATTTAGTTTTTTTTTTATTAATATTGGTTTTTTTTTTCTTTTGTATTTCTTTTGGTTCATTTTATTTAGACGTTAAGAAACCCGTAAAATTGTTTGACAGAGGGTGGAACGGGAGCAAATGTTTACGAGGTAAGCCCGAGGAATATTTGGGGCGAGGGATCGGAGGAAGGAGGATGAAAGAAAAGAGAAAAACATTCATGGCGGAAGGATCGCGTGTTTCTCGTCGTTGGCCGCACCTAACCTCGCTCTAATACGAGCGTTGTTGATACTTTTTTTTATCATGTATTATTCACGTCACAGAGTCGCGAGGCATGCACCAAAGATTGACCCGGGACAAGACGGGAAAAAAAGCGAACGTCCGAGAATATTATTGGGCGATGGAATTTTTTTCTCTTTTGTTTTTTTGTTAGTGTCCAATTGCGATATCATAGCTCGGACTCACGAGAGAATAGTGGCGCCACGATGTTGTACTCGATGGTACGAGAGAGAGAGAGAGAGAAAGAGCGCGAGAGAGAGAGCGAGAGAGAGAGAGAGCGAGAGAGAGAGAGAGAGAGAGAGAGAGAGAGAGAGAGAGAGAGAGAGAGAGAGAGAGAGAGAGAGAGAGAGAGAGAGAGAGAGAGAGAGAGAGAGGGCGCGCGCGCAGAGCTTTCAATCGTAGACGCTCTAACCTCGATTTCTCGCGTTTATAGTCGTCGAACGAGGCGAGTGTGTCGTTAGTACAGAATCTCGCCGGCAGATGGTAACACGTGGCGAACACGGAAGGCGACGAGATATCGACGATTCGCGAGGATCGCGAAGGGAGCCGCCGCTTGGCGCTGAGGGAGGCCCGGCTATAAAGCGATAAGAGCCGATTTGCCGTTGAATATAACCGCGAGAGCGATGATTTATCGGTACTTAGGCCGGTCACGTGAACATCATTCTCGACGTGGTGGCGCTGCGGGTTTTAACGCGCAAACACGCGCGCGTATTTCCTCGTTCAAATTTTCAAAGAGACGTCAATTTTCTTTCTTTTTTTTTTAGAACAATTCGATGAAGTAATTTCTTTCAATTTTCGAACCTAATTACGTCAATTGATTGGAATCAAAGCATTATTTTTATTGAATGGAAATTAGTAAAAATTTGTTAAATCGATTATTTCATTGAAAATTAATCGAGTCATTATTTCTTCAATTAAAAAAGTTTTACTGATTGAGTTAATTAGAATAGAGTAAGAATATATATAATTAGCGACGATGAAATTAATGAAAATATTGAGTTAAATAGTAATTAGGGAAATTGTGTTGAAATCGTTTTTTTTTTTTCAAATTCATTTATCTTGTCTCATACACATCCTTTACGTTCCACGGCCCTTTCTCACTTTCCGCAAATGACCACGACGACAACGTCTCGTCGCGTCGTCTCTTGTTGTGAGGGCGATTCGAGCCCTCCCCGAGTAATCCCACGTAAATTTATCGTCCCTCACCTCTCTCGATCTTTATGTTTTTTTTTTCTTTGCATCTTCCGCTTTCTTTCCCTCTACAAGCAATCCCACGCTAATGTCCGTAAATAGCTTCTATATAAATAAATATATACACGCATACATATATATGTGTGTATGTATATTTATAAGAGGGATACCGCAAGATTCCTGCTGAGCAATAAAGGTGTCCGACGATAAAATCTCTTTTTTAAAAGTGTCACGCCCCTGTACAACCAGTCGTCGAAAGCAGAGCCCTTTTTCGGGCTTTGGACGTCGGAGAGAGAGAGAGAAAGAAAGAGAGACGAACGAAAAAAAAAAATTGAAAAAACGAGATTTTTCTAAACGTCATTGTGAGGAACCGCGGCAAGAGAAAGAGAGAGAGAGAGAGAGAGAGAGAGAGAGAGAGAGAGAGAGAGAGAGAGAGAGAGAGAGAGAGAGAGAGAGAGAGAGAGAGAGAGAGAGAGAGAGAGAGAGAGAGAGAGAGAGAGAGAGAGAGAGAGAGAGAGAGAGTCGGATAAGGATTATCGAACAACGGTCGTAAATTATTCATGCTCTTACTTCGGGTATGATATTACGTTACCGAGAGAGTCTTCGGAAAGTTTCAGCGATGGTTAAAGATTTTTTTCTTTTTTATTATTATGTTTTTTTTTCTTTTTTTCATTGTATTTTTATTCCCGAGCCTCGCGGTGATATCTCGATTTCACGATCTTGACGACTCTTAGCAGCAGCCTAAATGACGTATTAGTGGGTCTTTAAATGCTTTATACTATATACGGGATTCGCGATTATTACGTCGTAAAACAACATTTTTGCTGACAAAATTCGAAACGGGTGAAAGAGAGAGAGAGAGAGAGCGAACCTTTTTTTATCGTTTTGCCACGGGAGTCTTCCTTCGTGCAACAGCAAATCGTGTAAGATGCGTCCTTTGATCCTTTGTTCGGATTATCCTCGCACTCGCAAATTTGCATTTCGTTGCACAATTTTTTTCTAATTTTGGGAACTTTTGGAAGTTTTGTTTTCGACTTTTTTGTGGATATTTTGTCAACCCACGTCACTTTTTCTTTCGAAGGGGAGTAAACGCATGATCCGGAGGATTTTTGACTCGTCGACGAAACTTTTGACGTACAATCCTCGATGCCACTGCCACAATCGTCGAGATGACAATTTTTTCGGTGAGCGAAGTATTTCGTATCGTTGAGATTTTTCGACGACCTCTTGACCTTGGCCCGGACCATTTTGGATTTTTCCCTTAAACCCGGGAAGACTTCGGTCTACACGATAAATACATTTTTTGTTATTTTTAGTTTTTATTAGTTAAATGATTTTTATAAAATAAGCATCGTAATAAAACAAAAATAATTTTGTTCGATAACACGCGATTATTCAAGAACAAATCATAACAAGTGATTCATAATTATATCTAAAATCATAATTCGAATTTCGTCTCGAAAATATAAATTGTTTTTTTCGTACGTAACCTTCAATATTTTGCATGTCATTTTTATCCCAATGGCAATATCGTCGGTAAATTGTGAAATTCTCTTAACCCTCTGATCGGCTATTTGCCCAGACTGTTCGTGGCCTCTTCGCCCCGAGGAAATCTCGGAGAGCTCGATCTTCACGCTGCGTACACCCGCACCCGCAGCAAAACCCCCGATGTAACGAACAAAGTCATAAAGTCGTGAGAAATTGCGCAAGGCGCGATGGTAAGAAAAAAAAAAAAACACAACAAAAAAGAAGAAAGAAGACTCACGAAGTAAAACTTACCTGGATGGACGTTGGCACTTATTGCTAAAACGTTCGTCGGAACGCAGCTGCGAATTTACCGCAGAATTCTGCTGACCGTTCGAACACTTCCCGGGGCATCCACTTCGCTTGGGTCGGGGATCAACGGTTCTACGATCTTTCGAATACTTCCCGTTGACCTTGACCTTCGTATGACCTTCACCCTCTGATCTTTCGGACGTTTCCGATGTTTTTGATTTTAAGGACTTTGCGCTCCTCGTCCCGGAGACTGACGGGCTCGAGAATTGTCCGTTGACCTTCAACTCGCCCGAATGACCTTCATCCATTGACCTTTTGGACGCTTTCGAGGATTTGGACCTTGAGGATTCTATGTTTTTCGCCGAGGCGACTGACGCGACTGACGATTTTTTCGTCGCGAAAAAAACTTCTTTAGGACTGAAGAACAAAGGTTCCCCGATCGGTTCGTCGATCTTTTCGCGATGTCCCGATCGCTTGCGATGAATTTTCGATCTTTTCGAAGATTTACTTCTCGAGGATCGTCCAGCGGACGATTTCGTCGCGGTGACCTCCGAATGGGAATTCCTCGATTTTTTGCCGGTTCTTTGTACTCCGTCGGTCGACGACATTCCCGATGACTCGAGCCCCTCGCTGTCTTCCTCATGGCGTGAACCCCTTGACCTTGAGGGCATGGACGACTTTTTTACCATTTTTTTATCGAAATCTCTCGAATCCTCGCGCCTTTTCTTCTTAGAATTTGAACTTTTTCTTCGTGACGATCCGTACCTATATTTTAACGTTGATTTTTCGTCGGAATCCGGGGACCCACGGGACGAAGAACAACCCACTTTTGCAAAGATTGTAACGGTTGGTCAATTTGGGACAAAGAGGTTAAGGACATGTGCTTAATCTTACTTCTGTCGAAAATTTGAAGAACTTTTCTCAAGCACTTTCATCCCTTTCGTACACTTTCTCCAGCGCTTCTTCGGAATCGATTGATTGAATTTAAACTAAAAAAGAAGCAGAAAAAAACGTCAGACAACGTTTTTTCAATTTGCTTGTATTAATCCGATTCTGAAGAGGATTGAATTTCGGGGGTGGAAGTCTCGTATCTCAAAATCGTTGCTTCCCGAAAAATCAGAATAGTTTTTGTTCCCATTCTCAAATTTCCCGTGTATCTCGGTGGTGAACATTTAACGATTGTTATGACCTTGTCCATTTGATGGGAGTCCTAAGTCGTTCGGAAACGAGATTAATTCGTTCGGTTTGTGATTATTTGCAGTTTTTATGTTTAATATATTCAATTTAATTAATTTTGTATGAACTGACTGATTTGGTTTCGATCGGTGGTCGACTCAAAAGCCGCCTAATCATATTTATTCACCAGCGCCGAAATCACTTGATAATTCTCGAAGTCACGATTACGACTTTTCTTTGCGTTCCCGAGCCAAACCGATCTTCGGACTTGCTGATTTATCGGCCAGACTGAGAAACTAAAATAAAAAATAAATTGTTCATAGAGAAGTTAAGGTTAGTATCGTGATTATTGCTCGATGATCGAGCAACTTCAGACTTGGCAATAACATATACATAGTAGAGTAGCCAGAGAACCAAAAAAAAAACAGGGAAACGAATTTTCACGATTTTTACGGTTTGAGGGACAAATTGCGATAAATCAAGATAAGAAGTGGGATATTCGTGTTGTACGGGAAATTTCCGATTCCGTAATCCTCCGATAACGTTTTATTGTACAAAAAACATCAATCCTGGTTGACTGTCGATCACATTCGTGATTTAAATCCAAGACTTGGAGTAGGTCTGGTGGGACGACATTTTTTTGTCCAAAAATACTTCATAGGGGGTTTAGGAAATCTTATCTTATTGAGAAAAGTGACTATAGTTTTATTCTACCGAAGATGCTCTTGGTTCGCTCGCTACTTTACGATATAAGTCTATAAACACTAACTGGCTTCGAATCGAGTCTTTTGTCCGGTTTTCTGCCACCAGATCGTATCCTTGGTGCGTTCTCACTTATAAACGTCTCCAGGGGTTCTTTCTCGTCTGCCGCCAAACTTCTCCCGTACCAAGTATCTCGAGAGTGCGACGGTTCTACGAAATTTGTGTTTCGCAAAAAAAATAAGAAAATGTAATTGAAAATTTATGAAAACCCAATTTCAATCAATTTTACACAATTCAATCGTGAAAAAAAGGCTGTCAGTTGAAAGTATTATAAATTTTGGAGTTAAGAAGAAGGTTCAAATCTGACAATCTCCAAAATTTCACCGAAATAATCTTTGAATCGTTTTAATCGTCTCGAACCAAAACTTCGATGAATAACCAAAATTACTTTGATCAGTTTGGGGACGATCGAAAGTTATCGACTGTGTATCCGTCTTCTTTTTTTGATCCTTCGGTTTGGTTGTCGGCTGTGTATCCGTCTTCTTTTTTTGATCCTTCGGTTTCTCAACGTTGTCTTTCGCGTCCTTAATTTTTATTCGCGATAATTTTTCTAGTTTCGAACCCTCGCTATTTTTTCTAGCGCAATACTTCGAGGAAGTCTTCGGGCGAACACCTCGAGCCACCTTGTCACTCACACAAATCTCGGGACACGTCACGTCTCTCTTTCCTTTGGCTTCGTCACGTTTATTGGCTTCGGCCGTTGACGCCTCAACCTTCGCCTTCTCGTCTCGACGTTCCTCCTTCGAATCGTCAACGATTCCGGCAGGTGCCACTTCTTTGCCGATCACTCGAACTTTTTCTCGAGGGGGTAATTTCTCATCCGGAAATCTTACCACGACTTCAATGCCATCGAGGAGACTGTGAAGATGAACGCTTTTCTCTTCGCAGCAAGATTTTTTTTGCTCTTCCTCGATCAGCTTCGAGCATTCTCGGGATTGAAAAAATTTTCGTAATTTCGATAAATCACTGGTGCAATTGCCGAGGGTTTCACGAACTCCGCGGAAATCGGTGACGAATCTGTCGCTCGTCTGACAACTCGCGTTCACCTCGGGAACTTTTTCTTTATACTGCGAACGGTAATAATGATATTCCTTTTAATAAAGAAATATTTGTATTAAATAAAGAATTAACGATTTAATCAGTTTTTTTTATGCCGTGTATCTAATAATTTACCAGAGGAGTATTTGTCTTAGTCGCTTCGAGAACTTCGATATTTCTTTTCAATTCCTGAATTTTACCGATCAATTCTTCGAGATCGACGCTCACATCGGTTTCGACCTCTCTGGACTCGACTTTTTTTTTGACATTTTTGCATCTCTTGCTGGTGCACAAATTTTTCGGACGAAGGGGCGAAATTATGAAAGAATCCCGAGCACAACCGATCGATCTTTTACTCGATTTCTGAGAACGCATAATTTGCAGACCTTCTTTTTCGACAAATCCACCGATCACTGTGCTGGCCTCGTCGATTTTTTCATAGCTTTTCGTTTCGACCTTACCGATCTTTACTTCTTTCGCCGATTTTTTTAACGATCCGGGACGTATATCGTCTTTTGCCGGTTTTTTGTTTTCCTCGATGGAATTTTGATGATCGTTACGTTGCAAAGTCGTGTGCCGTTCTCGAGAAATTTTCGAACTCTCTCTCGATTCCGATCTCCCGATATTGGACGATCGATCGGCTGCGCGTTTGCCTGTGACAAACCTGATCTTAAGCTAAACTGTGATTGTAATTTTGTTTAAGGATCATTTATAAAGACGTTACGAATAATAGACAAAAAAAATTATCGTTATAAAAATAATGATTTTGGGTCGATTCTTATTTTGTGATAAATATTAATATTTATTACAATTATAATTGATCGTAATTATTGCATTTAAAAAGTATTATTTAATCGCTTTTTCCGTCAATTTGTTTTCCCACTTGCCACAATATCCGACGTCGTGAACATCACGAAGATTTTTTTTTTCGTCGATTCCTTTCGACTTTTTCCCTACGAAAATAATATTATTCAATAGTTTAATGCTTCGACCATCGCATCGACGAGACTCACCGTGGTCTCCACGAAAACCCGAATTTATCTCGAGCCTGGAAGCGAGCTTTTTCAATTTCTTCATTTCATCATTAACGTTATTCCTCTTCGGAAATTAACCTGTCTGTTTTCTCAAGATTATCGACCTGTCACTCATCATTTAAATTTTGGTTACACCATATCGAATGCAAAGAGACGAGAAAGAAAATCTGAATAATTCCAACCACATCCTCAACGTTCGATCGACTTCAGAGCGTTTTGTGTTTTATTTTTTTGTTCTCTCTTTCTTTTTCCTTTTTAACACACCAAATACCGAAAAGATAGTTTTGACTGTTCGACTTCATCGTCACCTTGTGGATTTTTCCTTTGAAAAGGCATTTCGTTGCAACGAGAAAGAAAGAAAAAACCTCTCGAAAATGAAAGAAAGAAAAAAATATAACTCTCGAGAATCGTCGAGTTGTCTCATTCATGTGTAAAACACGACTAGCTTATTATTGCCGCACTACTGTGCATTGTGCACATACAATATGAAGTCAAAGCGAGAATACGAGATAGAAAACTCTGCGTTCTGGTAACTTTAAAAAATTTTCAAAAAAAAAAAAAAAAAATCTAAAGCGACCGTGAAAACGATCTCACGCATTTCTGAATTCGATTTTTCTCCTTCGAGTCTCTCGAAAGCGCAAATCGTGTCGCTTTTTCGTTGCTCTCGCCACGCCCGGCTTACTCCTCATCGTCTCGCGTCGCCCTTGGACCGAGAAATTTTATTTTTCACGCTTAAAGAAAAGCCGGATAAAAGGTCGCGTTTTTTTCCTCTCGTTCGTTCATACCTGTTCGACCACGCGGTAAATTTTCTCGGTTTGGTCATGTCAACTATACATTGACAATGGAAACGTAAAAATCGTGAAAAAAGAAGAAAATTAACGAGATTCCTCGCTCAAAAAAAAGTCGCTCTTTTCCACGAGAATAACAAATTTCTCGTCATGCACCACTCGTTACTCTTCATTCAATGGCTAAATAGGAATAATGTATTTAAAATACGTGTTATTAAAAAAAATGCGACATCGAAATGCTCTCTTAAAAAAAAAAAAGGTTAAATTTCGTTACAAATTCAAAAAAATGTTTTCATTTTTTAAAATATTGTCAATCACCTTTTAATTTCCCTTGAAAACGTTTTCAAATACGTGAATTTTTAGTAATTTTCATCGTTTTAAAATAATTTATTCGTTTCTTATTTATCATAAAAACGATTCTGTCCTTGTCAATTCGAAATAAAATTAATAAAGATGAAAATAAATATAACGAAATGTCGATAAAAAAAATGATAAAATCTTATAAAAATTCACGCCAATGACTCGCTCCAGACACACGCAGCGCCTAATATACTAAAATTTCAATGAACGTCAAACAAAAAAATGTAAATTTGTTTCAAGTGCCTCGAAAATTTGTATCATTGAGGTGCAAATCAGGCAGTTACGTTGCATCGAGTCTTCGCCTCTACCGCATACTATTCCCATATATCATCTCACCCGGGAATGTACCGAAGAGCGACCTCACACAGCGCATGAACGCAACAGTGAAAAAGTTATGCGCATCCCGATAGACAGGTTGAAAGAAAAAAGAAATAAACGTGAGAAAGATATAAATGAAAGGAGGGATGGAATGAGAGCAGAGTCAATGACAACCTGCTAGCTTCTCACCACGTGGGATGAAAAAAACCAAAAAATTGAGAGAGGGAGAGAGAGAGAGAGAGAGAAATAAGGAGCGAGAAGACGTCTTTGCCTCGTAAATCTTCATCGAATGGATTGTTTGCCAACATGGTGGCATTTTGAGGGGTTGGTGGTGGTTTTTTTCTTTGACGCGGTCTATTCAGCGTGGGCGTCCAGCGTGTTACGAGTTACAACTGTTAACCATTCTTCCCTCTTAGCGAGGGCCATGGACCATTTCCACACATATACATATATATAGGTAAAAGGAGGGAGAGAACGTTGAAGGGGCTATGGGGGTGAAACGCACCCCCATAGAATTCGGCATTGGCCAAAAGGACGACCCAGGGAACCATTTGTCGTCCGAGAGAGATCCTTCGCCTTGGATCTATAACCTCGAGAACTATGGATGGATGACAGGTACGAGAGAGAGAGAGAGAGAGAGAGGAAAATACGAGAAGAAGCTAAACCATGTATCGACGGTATAATCCACGGTAATGCAAGGCACCTTTCCAAAACACGTTTTCACTCCGGTCGAAGATGCACAATGAGCCCTTGGAAAGTCAGCCGGCATGAGCATAAAGTGCACCGAGAGAGATTCGATGCCTCGACAAAGCCAGGCTTGTCGGCATGAAACGCAGAAAAAGAGGGGAAAAAACCCAGTGGGGTGGAATTTTTAGGGTCTCGCGAACGCCGCAAAGTCAAAATAAAGTAATTGTTACCTTTTGTCGCGAGCTTTATAGCTGTATGTATAAAACGAGAATCGACGATCCTATACCGAGAGAGTCGTAATTCCAATTTTACAATCCCCCTTCTCACCCTCAAAGTCGTCATACGACCCTCCAGGGAATTTAGTCGAACGATCAAAGTTGCACGTACCGCTGAAAATTCGTTGATCTTTATACCGACCCGGATTTATTTTCACACGTTTCTGGGCACCGGTGACTTTTTCCTCGGCATCAGGGACACCTTTGTGCATTGGGGAATTGGAACTGGGAAAAATCCGAAGCGACATCGATGGCGTTTGGGTATCGATCGATTCGAACTTATCGATATCGTCATCGAAAAATCGACCTGGAAGGTCCCTCGAGGTCTTCGAACATCTTTCGGTACCGTTTTACGATCGTTCGCGCATTCCCTGGAAACGCGGTCGAGCATGAACGAGCGTTAGCTCGAGAGTCGCGGAGTGGGGGTAGTCACAGGTGGTGGGCGTGCGCGCGTCGATCGGCGCGGTAGATCGTCGAGCGACGACGCGACGACTATGACGGCGGCCCTCGCTAATCGCTTTTTCGGCATTTTATACACACACATATATACACGTATACACGCTCGTTTTTTTTTGTTTCGCTCTAGGCCAGAACGAGATCTTTTCACGACTGTTTTTCTCGACGTTCGCAAGGACACGTCAGGTCAGGATCGCGTGTGCTATTTATATAGCACGTGTTATGCAGGCCAGACCTGCCGATCGTGACGCTCGGCTCACTCTCGAAGAACCCGAAACGGGGCAAACGTGCGCTTGGCGTGCGAGAGTGAGAGAGAGAGAGAGAGAGAGAGAAAAAAGGGAAAAAACGAGGAGAGCAAAAAAACGATACGAACGCCGCTCGCCTGTTAGAGAAACGAGGAGTTCTCCGGCAGGAGCGGAGACGAACTGCGCGCGCTTTTGGCTTCTTGGGTGGGCTAACCATAAAACGCTTTGCGCGTTCTCCTAATATTATGCGGGTTGCACCTTCGCGACGAGAGGGCTCTCGCGCGCGGACTTCGTTACAAGAAAGAGCGTGTGTGAGAGTCACAAAAAAAGCCGGAAAAAGGGATGAGGAAAGATATATCGAGAGCGGGCGGCGCAAACCTCTTCTCTTCCTCGTTCACGGCGACTCGATCTGCGCGCCCTCTATTGTTTTCTCTTTCTTTTCTCTTTTTTCCTTTTCGTTTTTCTTTTTGACAATACTCAACGTCCCGATTCGTATTTCTACGCACGAAATACGGATTTAAAGGGTCGTGTTTTGTGCTTATGTATATTAAGGAAAGATGGGGGGAAATATTTTCCGGTCGGATGTGAACAAAAAATTATCAAATTACGTTCGTCTTGAATTTTGAAAAATTTACATAACGATTTTTGTGACTCGTGAGAACAAAAAATGCTAAAAACTACAGCTGTTTTTAGAATACAAAATGAATTAATGAACAAAAGTAATAATTAAAATTGATTATTCAATTTTAATCGTGATTAATTAAATTAAATTGTCAATTTTCTTAAAAAACAAATATCAACGTTGCCCAAACTACGATAAAATTCATTCGATAATCTTTCGTCGAATCAGATCGAGAAGATCTTCAAAAAAAACCCCTATAACAGTAAAACAAAGGAAAAAACTACATCAACAAAACAGTTCGATAGCTGCCATTAAGCGAGTGATAGACCGAGTACCTGTCATCCCCGAGTGGCTCTTTCCCATTCCCCCCTCTGCGTTCTCGTCTTATCTCGATTCGTTTATCCCGTCGGATCACGAAACAAAAAAAGGTTCCCCAAAGATCAAAAACCGAGTGCTCGTAGCGCTCACCGCGTACGAGGCAAGGACCGAGGAACATCGAAGGATGCCACCAGGGGCCACCCTGACGTGGAAGAAAAGCCGCGGCGCGTTTCATCCCTCGTAGCCCCCTTAAGGCCTTCTCCTTCTCCTCGGCTCTTCGACTTTTTCGCCCGAGGGAGCGTATTTAGCGATTGGATAGACGAAGATGGAAAAAATGGATACCGGATAGAGACGGATGGGGATGGAAGCAGAAGGAAACACATAGATCACCTGGTTGTCGCTCTGTTTACCGCAAACGTCCAAACAAGCCTAGTTCCACCCGGGGTCTATTAAGAGTGTCCCGTCGTGTTACGAAGTCAAAGGATACTTTACTTTGGACAACACCGATGGGTCGGAATAGGGGAAACAACATCGGTGTGCCAGGTATTATGTATACCTGGGTCCATGGTGAAGAATCATGGAATGGATCGGTGGGGATAGGACCCTCTCTCCCTCTCTCTCCCTCTCTCTTCGAGTTAATCCTACCGTGTTCGTTGGACCAACGCGTCACACAGCCTCCTGTAGGAGTTCCATTCGGATCAACCATTGATGTCACCGCGTTCCTCGATTCCGTAGCGTTCCTAGTGAACCGCGCGAATCAATCGGGGCGTGCCACCTTTTCTATTTTTTCCCCCTTATATCGACTTGGTGAAAACGAAGGAAGCTCGAGTTTGGCAACCTTGAATCGAGGTCGCCTCGATCCAAGAATCAAGAGTTAGATCAAAGTGAGAATGAGAGGGAGAGAACGAGGGAAGATGGAAGGAAAAGTGATCGTCGCTTTGGGCCTGTTGGAGGACATCTAAACCCTCGCGGTGGCCCGATCCCTATCTTCTCGCGACATCGCGAGACATCCTTTCCTTGATCCGCCGACTACGGACGATTCAACGACAACACCATGATTTTTATATAAGGTTTATAATGGTAGATAGATATATATATATATAGAGCGAGAGTGGGAGAGAGAAAAGCAAAGCATAGAGTCAACTGGTAAAGCTGTAGATACTCCGATTGGCAACGACAAAAAAACGTTTCTCGACGCAACGAGCAATGCTCTTTCGTCTCGCAGCCGCCCCTTTTTTATCTCAAAGCCCTCCACCCTCCTTGTTTTTCTCTTTCTTTCCTTCGACTCTTTCTGGTGTTTCCCATCCGGCAACGAGAGAGGGCTCTTCTGTCGCTCGAGAAGTGAAAGAGATCCCGCGCGATCCCAAACACCTTTTGCCTCGTCCCTCTCTCTCTCTCTTGCTCTCCGGAGATGTTTCTTCGACCACGGGACTCCATTAGCCAACAGCGAGTCGAGGCGACGCGACGTCTCATTTCTCGAATACGATCTTGCTGTCCGCTTGGCATTCTCATTCGGTTCGAACGAACAAGAGAGTAAGACAGAGAGAGAAAGAGAGAAGAAGGAGGTAAGAGGGATTGAAAAACGTTGGCTGCACGCGAAACCACTTCAACGTTTTGTCTCTTCTCTCTCCTCCACCTTCGTGCCTCTCTCCGCTCATCCTCTTTCTTAGAGACAAGCTCCCACAGGAGAACGAAGGAACCAACTGGACCAAGAGGGGGTTACCATTTCATGATACCAGCGTATTTTACTTCAACCTGGCTCTTTCTCGTCGATCTCTTATCCTCTCGTTTTTCTCTCGCCGCCAGTTTCTGTCGTTAACGAAAAAAATAAAAAGAAAGAAGAGGACTCATGCGCTCCCGCTGTTGAACGAGATGCTCGACTGACTGAAGACGAAAACGAGCTGAGGAGGGGGTTTGAACAAAAACATTTTTGTTATACATCATCCAGCACGAGGACTACCTTTTGGATAGCCTGTTGATCATCAAGAAGAAGAAGAAGAAGAAGCAGCAGAAGAGAAGGAGGAGGAAGAAGTAGTAGGTAGAGGGAGGACGAAACGCTTTAGTTATTCTTACATGTTGGCTTGATAAAGTTTGCTCGGTGTCCCGGGGCGTAGAACGAACGGATTAAGAACACCGCTGGGCATCCTTTCATATTTATAAACTTCGCGGATTCAATTTTTCTTCTTTTTTTTCACCCTGGCATCCTCGCGTTCGCTCTTTTTTCCCCCGTCTTCTTTTCTCTCCGGTTGTACGGACTCGCACACGAGGCAGTTCCATCAGGCTGAGTGTCAGGACGAGGAAAATTGTTGGTACTTATCTTGCGAATTTAATTCTTTTCAGTCCTTTCTTTCGTTTTTCGTTTTGCTTTGTTCGTGTTTCGCGAGTCTTCTTCGGTCTGGGACCTTGGCGAAATGAGCCAGGACGGAGGGCGGGGGTTGCTCGTTAGAGCTTCAACCCACTGTTCTCCAGTTGGCCGCCGGGTAACTTGTCCTTTACATATACATATATAGATATAGATATATAGATATGCGAGAAGCGTTACGATCCACCATGGGCAAAACGCATCGAGTCGATGAGCGAGAGAGAAGTCGAGCCGTGTATAGGGAAGAAGAAGAAGGTGGATGGGGCTACGTACGTATTCATTACGCCGGATCGCGTGTGGGGGCGTGCTCCCGACGATTAGCTGTTTGGTTACGCCCTGGCAACGCCACGAACTCTCGCGCTTATAAGAGGACGGAGGGAATAATGTGATAGTGTTAGAAAGAGAGAGAAAGAGAGAGACAGAGAGAGAGAGAGAGAGAGAGATAGAGAGAGAGGGATCTAGGGACGAAGAGAAAGAGGTGCTTCGATCTTGACCATACATTCGTACGATAGAGACAATGGACACTGATAGAAATGCTCGGGCGTAACGACAGAGCCGGCGCGTATGAGAATATCGCTTATTCTGCCTGCGCATGCGCAAATAAACGATTAACATAAATATTTTATCGATCAAGATTCCATTCGATTCCACGAAGTTTCACAGTGTGTCGTTAATGCAAATTAATCGCACTCGTTCTCGGTCTTCCTCGAGGGGGGTCTCTCTCGTTAAATATTACGACAATTAATCATCATTATCGTTATCGACGACGATAATTATTATTATTATCATTATTATATATTACGATCGATATAATTATCCTCGTAGTTTCGATTCTTGGTAGATTTTTCCGTCCATTATTTCTCTCCGCGATGAAAGAAAATAAAATGTGGGCTCGAAACTCGTTCGGGGAGTGATTTGAATACAAACAATTTTCACGGTGCGCCGCGCGTTAGTTCCTCTGGATCCCGACAGAGGGCAGCACCGCACGGACGCCACGGATGTGAACGAGGGAAGCGCCGCGCGCGCGCGCGCGAGAGGCATTTCGCGCGACGCGTAGACGACTGTACAAAAAACGAAATAACGTCGAACCTCTATATATATATATATATGTATACATTATCTCGACGGCCTTGGGCATTTTATCTCGTGAGACTTAACGAGAGTTAACGAGAGCGTTAACGAGAATCTCGGCCTGCCTCCAGGAGGGAATCGAGCCGCGTATTTTTGTTCTTTGTTCGTCGACTCGTGTACACACGCCCTACGGTTGGTAGGTACGAAAAACAAAAAAAGTAAAAGCACCGATGTATACGCGACTATCGCTGCGCCGCGGCACGAAACGAGCGGAGAATTTTTACCGCGATTCGTCCGAGAAAACGATGTAACGATCGGGTTCAAGGGGATGCTTGGATCTCGTTGCGGCCACGAGAGGGAACTAACGGGAACCGCGAGGGGTGAGGGGGGGGGGGGGGGGGGGGAGAAAGATCGGAGAGAGCTTTAACGAACGGAATCATAATCGCGCTTTAAAATGGGTGAAGGGAGGAGGGGAGTGGCCGAAGAAAAATCAGACAGCGTTCGTTTAACTTTCGTCCCTCCACCCCTCTCTCGTCTCTTCTCTCCCTCCTTCACCCTCACAATTTTTCGACGAACTCGGATAATTGTTTTCTCAGAAGAAAGAAACGGTTCGAATGACGATCCGAAATTAAAAAAAAAAAGAACGTGCGTGTCTCTTTCTTTTTGAATTTATCATTTTTTAATTCATTTTTGTTTTTTGTTTCGATCGAGTGTTTTTATAACGATGATTTTTATTTGAATTTGTAAATGTTTCGGTAAGCGCGCGCACGCGAGAGAGAGAGAATTTTTGTAAAGTTTTGGGCTTGGGAAAAAAAGGGCGGAGGAGAGAGAGGCCACCTAGGTCGCCGCGCGCGCGTTTACCCGTCGGAGGAACGCAACTCATGCTCTCGCCGTTTGTAAAGAACGCGGGGCGGCTGGCCCAACGCCGAGTTCCACGGGACCTTAACGCGTCACGATATAATGGCGCCCGTTTGTCAAAACACGTCAAAACAGAATATTAACCTCGTGGCGAGATGAGAACGATGCGTGTGAGAGAGAGAGAGAGAGAGAGAGAGAGAGAGAGAGAGAGAAAAGCTCACGGATGCGTTTTTGGAACGAGTCACGCCCCGCGATGCATCACCGAAAATTCCCCGGACCTCTTCGGCTTGTATTAATGTTTGTCTGTGTATATATATATATATATATTTGTGTGTATCTGCCGAATAACGCGATTCCTCTCGTGCCCGAGCATAATAGAGAATATTAAGAAAACGACGTGGCTTATTCTTTATCTCGCTTTTTTACCGAAACGCTATCACTACGACGATGTTATTTGTTTTTTTCTTTTTTTTTCTCAACGCTCGAAGAAACACGCCCCCGTGTGGTTTCTCAGCGAAAAAAAAAATAAAAGAACGCCTCTCGCGCGCTCTCTCGTATACGCGAGACGCGAAAAATGAGGATCGATTTGTTTCGACCGCGCGAGAATGTTTAATTGTTTAACTTCGTAGATATCCAAGCCAGTGCGCGTTTCACCCTCGCACCTGCGCGAAAGGAATTCGCGAGTGAGATCAAATTGAATTTCGCGCTTTAAATCGCCCACCGGGATTCGAAACTCGTCCAGAGTTCGATAATGAGGATTAATTTGTTTTGTTTTTTTTTGCTCGTTACTTATTTTGGTTTTTAGGAATATTAAATTTCGTTGAGCAACGGTAATTAGAAATGGAGAGAGAAAAAATACTCGTTTCGAATTAATATTATACAATTTACATATTTAATATATTTATTAATATTTATTATCATTATTACAATTATCATATTATTAAAATACCAATTATATAATTACATTATTAATATTATTAATATCAATTATTATCTATCTAATATTGTCTATTTCCACAATAACAATTACGTTATTCTTAATATCCCAAATCTCTCGCATTTAACATAAAAGTACAGCAAAAACGAATAATCAGCACGAAACTAAGTTCAAACTAGACTCGTCTCACAAATTCCTCCCATCAACGACCATCCCTTCATACCCGATTGACTATTTAGTATAAACAACAACAACAACAACAACAAAAAACAAGAAATTTTCCCAAAAATATCCCACCGAAGAATAATTGCTTCGAATTATTTCAATCGATTGTCTTCTCATCCATCGAGCTCGCGTATTAAAATCAAGTACAATGGCCGCGACGTTCTCTCTCCAAACGTCCAATTTAACCACCGAGCCGACGGCAAATTCGCGGCTCTCGAGGCACACGTACGTGTCTCGTACTTGGCGATGTCGTGTATTACGTGCAAAGTACCGAGAGTGCATATACCCCGAGAGTGCACTCACGTGTGGACGAAGAACGTGGTAAGGCGGTGAGAAGGGCGGGAGGGAGGGAGGGAGGGAGGGTAAGAAAGAGAGAAGGGCAATGGCAGTAGCCAGGAGGCGCAACGGTAGGCTCGCATGTCGCAGCGAATATTTCGGTCTTATCGTTCTCTCGCGATTAGGCGAAACGTTATTAGGTGACAGAGATCGCGTGGTGGCCTCTGTTGTTGGGCCACCGCACTAATACACAGAGGGCCCCAGCCGAGAGTAGACGATAATGGCAGCAAGTCACGTCAGGAACGTTATTCTCTTTCGTCTCGAGCGTGTACACAGAGAAAGAGAGAGAGAGAGAGAGGGGGAGAGAGAGAGAGAGGGAGAGAGAAAGAGAGAGAGGGAGAGGGAGAGAGAGAGGGAGAGAGAGAGAGAAAGAGTCCGAGCACACTCGATTACAACAGCGTGCCGAGCGATATTCTTGTCCAATCGAGAAATCTATATGAGAAAAAAAAGACGACAGAGAACTCTCTCGTTCTCTTGGTCGTTGTGTTAGTACGCGATACGAGGTAATCCACCTCGTGTAAATACGGTCAATCGCTTATTTTGCGAAAAGCGAGGAAGGATTAAAGTGGTATAAACGTAAAAGAGAGAGAAAAAAAACGGCGCGAAAAAGAAAACAGGGGGTGGAAAATTATTCAAAGTATCAAGTTGTCGAAAGTAATTATCGCGACGAAATAATCAGTCGCTGGCGAAGGTAAATATTAATTAGGAAAATTTTGTTCGATTAATTAATTTTGTTTTTTTCAATTTTCATTTTCGTTATCAATTTTATATAACACGATACAATAGCGTTATTTTATATAACACGAGCACCGGAAATATAACAATTGATCGATTTTTTGCAAAAAAAATAATGTTAATTATAAAACTTTTTGATTTTTGTTAATTAAGAAGCATTTTTTATTTTTTCATATTTTTTTCCGTTTCGTTTCGACAATTATTGATATCCGTTTAACGAGTCTCGGCGAACATAAATACTTCGTGATAAATCGATATAACGCTAACGAGCGTTATCATCGCGCGCGGTGCGTTATCCGACAAGCCTCTCGCTTGCCGAAGTCACGTGTTATCCGGTCGGAGAGGCGTCACAAAGTAATCTGAACAAGTTCTCGCACGCCTATCGTGTATATGCATATATATATATGTATGTGTATGTGTGGGTATGCGCGTGTGTATGCATGTCGCGTATAGTTATATATCAGAAGCTGTAATCTTCGTTGAACGCGCGATATATGCTCGTGACATAATAAGCATGGGCACGCGTAGTGATAAAAGCGCTCGAGGAAAAGGCTTATCGAGTCGGGCTCGAGAGTGGCGCCTTGCACAGGTATACATTATTCTTATTTAGGGTAATGAATTACAATTGATCGAATAAATCGAGAATTCATCGATTACATTGTATTCTTTGGATTTTCAATTTGTGAGATCGATCGATAAAACTTTTGGGGTATAATTGTAAATGTTGGTGAAATTTTGGTAATAAAAACGATGAAAATTCATAATGTAATAATTTGTCTATTTATATCCATTTGATAAATAAAAAAGTAACATTTTTTCACCGTTTTCTATTTTTTTTAGCATTTTTCGATAAAAAAAATTGTATAATCGAGAAAAAAATTTCAAAAGATAAAAAAACAATGTAATTTTAATTCGTTATCGATTAAAATCCGTTTCTCACAAATTGTAGATTGGAAATAACCAAAATACAAGACCAAATGTATAAAAAAAAACAATTGTTCTAATTTCTTTTTGTTGAAAAACGAGTCCTTAAAGTCGATCCCCTAAATTGCAAATTGAATTGCAATTATTAATTGGTTAATAAAAACCAAAGAAACGAAAAAACAAGAAAAACAACAGAAAACTTAACGGACATAATAAGCATGGGCACGCGTAGTGATAAAAGCGCTCGAGGAAAAGGCTTATCGAGTCGGGCTCGAGAGTAGCGCCTTGCACAGGTATACATTATTCTTATTTAGGGTACTGAATTACAATTGATCGAATAAATCGAGAATTCATCGATTACATTGTATTCTTTGGATTTTCAATTTGTGAGATCGATCGATAAAATTTGGGGTATAATTGTAAATGTTGGTGAAATTTTGGTAATAAAAACGATGAAAATTCATAATGTAATAATTTGTCGATTTATATCCATTTGATAAATAAAAAAGTAACATTTTTTCACCGTTTTCTATTTTTTTTTAGCATTTTTCGATAAAAAAAATTGTATAATCGAGAAAAAAATTTCAAAAGATAAAAAAACAATGTAATTTTAATTCGTTATCGATTAAAATCCGTTTCTCCCAAATTGTAGATTGTAAATAACAAAAATACAAGACCAAATGTATAAAAAAAAACAATTGTTCTAATTTCTTTTTGTTGAAAAACGTCTTAAAGTCGATCCCCTAAATTGCAAATTGAATTGCAATTATTAATTGGTTAATAAAAACCAAAGAAACGAAGAAACAAGAAAAACAACAGAAAACTTTAAAAATAAAATGGCCGACGTCACGAGCGGATTGCGTGGCGACCAAGTCGCATCTGTCTCTCCGTTCCGCCTTCTTTTTTTTCCCCCCCTCGTACACACGGGAGCGTCTAGAAGTCCGGTAACAGTTCGGCTCGACGATTCACGAGCAACAATATAATGACGAATGTTCTTCCCGTGTACGAAAAGCGCGAGGGAAAACGCGAATTTGGGAAAAAGAAAAAAAAATGGGCAGGGACGAGACGCGCGAGCGACGCTCTGTCCCGCAACGTCGCCGAGGGGAAGCGACCGAGCTCGACGCGCGTATGTGCGTTCGTACATATAATGCATAATAGAGAGAGAAAGAGAGAGAGAGAGAGAGAAAGGGGGAGGGGGATGAGACCATCGGCGACCGCATGGTTTCTCGTGTATACGTCGTAATACACCGACCCGAAATTTGATTTTGTTGTCGCCCTTACAATACTCAATTATCCGTCTCTCCTGTGGTCGAGGGACGTTACGGTGGCTCCAATGTAAACGGCCATCTGCAAAATCCCCTCGAGGAAAAAAAAAGAAAAAAGAACGAAACGAATAAATCGAACAACGAGTATATTTTCTCCCTCCTCTGTTGTCTCGTCCTGTCTCTTCTCGCCCTTTATACAGCTCGTACGAAGGGTGAGGAGGTTGGTTGAGGGGGCTCAACTTGTATTCGTATTAACGCCCCGCGCACCCTGAAATTCATGACCGATTCGCCTCGTATACACGACACTAACGGTAGAAACGAAGATACCTTCATTGAAAAAATGAAATTGAGATAAGAAGAAAATTTGAAAAAAAACGACTGTTTTTTTGGCGTAGAAAAATTAATTAACATGGGAATACGGGAATTGGTTATATTGGCGATACGAGAAGCAAAAAAAAAGGGAAAATATTCATCGGCTTTTGAATATTAAATTTTGTTCGTAATGTTTTTTTGTCTTATCGCAAGTCTTCGATAAATCGAAGTCGACAATCGTGCGTCTCGCGAACCGCACGAGACCACTTTTCTAGGCTCGCCGATAACACGGGGACCAATTTATATTCATCGATAAAGCTGTCGCGTCTTTTCCCAAGCAACGAATAAATCATCAATTTTTCGATAAATAAATAAAAAATACTCAAGGAAAAAAACGATTATAATGAAGAAAAGAAGAAAAAACGAGGAAAATCGAAAAAGTTGACGGAGAGTTGAATGAAGAAGGAAGAAGAGAACGTGTCGAGAAGGCTTGAGCTAATAACTATACCCGAGAAAGAAATACAGAGAGAGAGAGTGAGAGACCAAAAGGGAAGGGAGAAGGGTGGGGGCAAAGTTGTTGATCCCATAACAAACTCAATCGGGAATAGCGGGACACGTGTGTAAAAGCTTCATTTAGGTTACAATGTGTAGCGTCGAGTTCCGTAAAGAAGGGTTTCGTAGCGTCGAGTGGAGAGCCGAGAGAATTTTCCGTGTACGAAGCAGGCAACGCGGCTCTTCGAACATTGGGACGTAGAGGGAAGTTTCGCTATGTGGAAAGGATGTGCGATGTCCAGGTATGGTTGCGTCCAGGTGATCGAGTTTGATGGAACGATGCGGTTATGGCTTATAATTATAGAATGTGAGAAGGGAGAGAAGGAGAGAGAGAGAGAGAGAGAGAGGGAAAGAAGACTCGAGAACCAGTCAACGCGCTCAAGTAGTACGCACCTCGGTAAGAAAACACTCGACTATATCGTATATAGGTAGCCCGAGGCTCGCTTCTACGGATTGCGGAGAGAGAAAGGGCGAAATAAAATAAGAGAGAGAGAGAGAGAGAGAGAGAGAGCGAGAGAGAAAGAGAGAGAAGGGAAGAAGATAAACCCTTTACCCTTTCTTTCTTCCACGCCACTCCCGAGGGTCCACTTCTCTCTCCCCCTTCGTCTTCTTTCAACGCAGAGCAACGATTTCTTCTCCTCTCTTCTACCTCCTTCGTATATATTCTTTCACTCTCTCTCTCTCTCTTTCTCTCTTTCTCTCGCGTTCCTCTGCTTGGATTCTGTGGTGTCTTTTTAATACGCTGGAGAACACGCGGTAACATGGCCGCATACCTCGCCTCACATGGGCCCAAACAATGGCGGATATGCACGAGAGAGAGAGAGAGAGCGAGAGAGGGGGGAGTGTGAGAGAAAGAGAGAGAGAGAGAGAGAGAGGGATGGGCCCACAATGTCGTCAAAGAAGCGGAGAATCGAGCGGGGGGAGAGAAAAAATATTGCGGTTGGCACAACCATCGTTCGTTCGTTGTTTCGACGAGCCAAAAAGTCCCATTGGACGTTTTTTCCCAAGTTGGCAAAACGCTGCGATAACATTTTTCTCAATAACGAACCGAAATAACGAAATTAAAAAATTTGCCGATAATTCCTCGCGATCGTTGAAAATCGAAGGAAGCAAAAAAAAAGTTTAATTGCACAAAAAAAATGATATATATCTTAAAATTAAATTATAATAATGAAATACAAGAAAAATAATTCACGTGTTTTTATCGAACCAACGATATTAATCGCATTTATCATTATGATATTAAAAATTTAAACGCCATGAAAAAAGAAAAACTCTGATCTTTTTTTCTCATTACCGAAGAATTTTCATCATCTCGCATTTCCCTGCTGAGGAAAAGTGCGGGGGGGGGGGGGGGGGGGGGGGGGGCTCATGCGTGTCGTCGAATTAATTTTCACGAGCGTGTAAAGATAGCGATTAGCGATAATACGAGTGTCGTCTAATCACTGTCGGAACGCTTTTCGCTGCGTGCAGTCGCAATTGGTTGCCCATCTTGTAAATATATTTCTCTCCCCCTCTCTCTCTCTCTGTCTTTATATTATATATATATTATATTATACATCTATATCTATATATATATAATGAATTACAAGGACTCTTGCCTCTTGCGGCTCGGAGAGTCGTTTCACTCGGGAGTCGCCGAGATTGTCACGTAAAGATGTAATTCCCACCCCGAAGAGAGCGAGAGCTCTCTCTCTCTCTCTCTCTCTCTCTCTCTCTCTCTCTCTCTCGCGGTGGATAACGATGCATTACCGTGCCGATCGTTTATCCGGTTAGAGAGCCGGGTGTGCGAATGTTCTATCTTACACACATACAGACACATATATATATATATATATATATGAGTACAGTACGCAGCGAGAGCACCGTTTTCACGATAAGATCGGTAGCGTCGTCGTATTCGTCGATTCCGAGTCTCGCAGAGTGCAGACCCGCGCACACACGACACGCGAGTCGGACAATTGCGTTCGACACATACACATACACATATATATATATATATATATATATATATATACACGGTGTATATAAAGAGGTATTTGTATATGTATAAAATCGTCCTGGCGCGCTACTTGCGTGACTCTCGTTTAATTTACACGTGCGATAATCGAGAATCGAGATAGATAACACAAAAAAAAAGCAAGAAACAAACGGAAAAAAGAAGGGAAAAGAAGAAAAAGAAACTGAAGAAAGGAGGCAGCAGCGCACGAAAGGTAGAGAAGCGATGAATTATATAAAGATACCACTCGGGCAGATCGAAAGATTGGCGTTGAATTTTTTTCATCGCGTTAACCGTACACGACTCGAATACTTTTCAACCGCTCGTTAAGAAAACAAGAAAAAAGCGTCCCTTCGCTCGTCGCCTCGTCGATTAACCCGAATTATCATTTTTCGAAGAAGCGATCGAGCTAATAAATATTAATGACCGAAAATACATTTTTCTTTTACTTTTTCACTTTTTTTCTTTCATAAATGGTAAATAAAAAAATTTCATTTGTAAATTAAAATATTTCGTAAAAAGGAAAGATATCCGAAAAAAAAACAAATTGTTTATTTCGATATTAATCCGATCGCCCGTATATCGCGTGAATTCGTTTAAACGCGACGTAAATTCGATTACACGTATCGATAATTCGATTTATCGTTATTACACCCGATTAATGCCCCGCGATATTAAGAATTATACTTCATTAATGTCCCGTGTATCCCCCTAATAATTAAAACGTTCGTAAATTATAATTGCTTTTCAGGACGGACAGGAAAAATAGTTTGCAGAAATATCCGAGAGAGAGAGAGAGAGAGAGAGAGCGAGAGAAAAAGAGGGCACAGCGGGACGAATGGTACTTCTCGTGAATGGAACTCACGAAGTAGAGGAAGAAGATGGAGAGGGGGGAAGAAGGGGCCTATTTGCGGTGCACTATTAATCCCGCGTCGTGGATTTGCCAGAGAGAACGCGTCTCTCGTGGAGGACTTTTTGCATTCGCGTTTCCACCAGTGTTCGGATCTGGTGGCGGTGGCCAAGCTGCATTTGCGCTACTCTTTACGTATATATATATAAATATATATATATATATATATATATATATATATATATATATTTATGTATATAACAGCGTGAATATGGTATAGCATGCGGTCGCGGCCTGCGGTTTGTGATTTATCTCCGGCCGCTTCTCTCTCACGCAACCGCGATAACTCACCGGCCCTTAATTTCTATTTTTCACTTTAACTCCTTCGTCCTCTCCCGCGCCACCATCGCCTTTATAATCACAAAAAATCGCGCGAACAACGAAAATCCACCGATTAGCTCTGTATTCGCCATCTTCGTCGTTCGATTTTTAATCGAAAACGATAGATCGACGGAGAAGAAAGAACTCGATCGTGTTCGAATCGTCGTCGATGTTTTTTCTTTTTTTTTCTCGTGTTACGAGTCGGTTTTGAAATTTCTAACAATTCGGAACATTGAAAAAATCATTGGAACGAAATGAAATTCGACCTGTCGATTTTTTTTTTCAAGGTTTGTTTTCTCGATTGTCGTCGATCATTATTTCAATTACGTGAATGATGAAGGCACGAACGAATAGATTTGCGGAGATACGAAAAAAAAAATGAACGAAGGAGGAAGAAATAAAAAAAAAGGGGGAAAGAACGGCGAAAGTGTTCGGAAATGACGAGAGGATGACGAGGCAAGGAGCTGTCGGGTGATTTAAGAGAAATGGATAACGAGACGTCGATCGTTCGCGGGGCAGATCGAAAAGGATGGAAAAAAAACTCTCCCTCTCTCTATATACCTATAATATATATATATATATATATATATATATATATATATATATATATATATATATATATATAGAGAGAGAGAGAGAGAGAGAGAGAGAGAGAGAGAGAAAGAGAGAGAGAGAGAGAGAAAGAGAGAGAGGAAGAAGTCTTTTACGAAGGAAAAAAAATCACGCGCCTCTGGTCGCCATTATCGATTACGATAGAGGCGCGCTCTCGTCACGATCGATCGTAGGGTGAGGCGCGCTAAGAGCTCTTCGCGCGTTATAATTTCTTCCCGGAGAAAACTCGCGTAGGGGAAGACATGCTTGGATGGACCACTTGACATTTCGCGGTTAGATAAATAATGACTTTTTTAAAATTTTTCTGTCTAATAAGCAAAACAAAAATTGAAAAAAAATCTTTTATCAACTTTTTTCACAACACTAAAACGACACTCGAGTACCGATCTTGCGACATTTTTGTACACCTGATCAAAATTCATTATTTTTACAACTCATTAAACTTACGTAAAATTTCAATTATTCATCAAATTCCAAAGTTCTGATAAAATCTTGAAATATTCTCAATATTCAATTATTACGTCCGATCGCATAAAAGATTAACTTTAAAAAAAAAGAATTATTATTAAAATATAACAAAAAAATGTTTTCGTTGTGAAAAATAACGACAATCGGTCCATTCGCCCCCCCCCCCTCCCCGCCGTTACACCGTATCGATTCACACTCCGTAGGGCAAACCTCCCGATACAACCGATCTCCGCCTGCCGTAGCCGATATCGTTGGCTTCCCGGATTCTCAGGCGAGGTTTTAGCTGTGTAAAAATTCTCTCCCCCGACGCACGTTCGACGATCGTTTTTTTTTATATAAATAAATCCAATCCACGGTTTCAATAATCGATCGTAAGTTCGCGATGGCTCTCATTAAGCTCATGGCGAGATCGCGCACAGTGCATGCCATTATAATAGACCGTGCCGGGTTCGATCGTACTCGCGGGTCGTGGATGAGGCCCCCGAGTCGTACGTGATCGCGAGAGAGAGAGAGAGAGAGAGAGAGAGAGAGAGAGAGAGAGAGAGAGAGAGGAGAGGAGAGTTTGATCTCGCGATCGAGGGGTCAAGCGAGTCGTATTAACGAGTTCTAACAATTCTCCGTTTCAGTGAGCAACAACATAGACGTAGATATTTTAACGGCGAAACGAATAGAGAGAGAGAGAGAGAGAGAGAGAGAGAGGAGGAGGAGGGGAAGAAGGCTACGGCTTGGAACGATAATCGATCCGCTTTCGTGTACAAATGACCGAAAAAAAAATATTAAAGACATCGCGTTCGTAAACTCTGCAGAGAAATATCTATACTTATATATATATATATATATAGATATATATATACATTTATTATATTTATATAGCGCAGTATGATATATTAATGCAGCCAATAAATAGTGTGAAGTTTTCCGTGTAGCACGAGGCTTATAATTGCATAATTGAATATTCCCATCCGTGACGAAATCGGAATGCTGGAATTTTTGGTTAATGCTATTCGTTGAAGCATATATTTCATTAATGCGCTTGGGTTACGGTGTAGTCGCGAGCCAGACGAGAATTATGAGGAAGAGTTCGTTTCGTTTACATTATTTAAATGCGACTTAAGCCGACATTTATCGAGAAAAAATTGTTTTTAGCAATTTGAAAGATTTTGTAATTTCGATAATATTCTCGAGCAAAAGTTGTAAATCATTAATCGATTATGAATTTCAGCTTGAAGTATTAAATGACGAATTTTGTTTGGTTTTTTTCAACAAACAAAAATCTTATAAATGTGTAATTAACGATAATTTAATTACCGGACAATTAACAATTGTCGTAACGTTTTTTCGGTCAGAACTTTGTCTCTCTCTCTCTCTCTTTCCATCCAACGTTTTTCATGCGTCGAGGGTGGAGCTTGACGGTTTCGAAGGGGTGTGGCAGCGAAGAGGATCCCCTTAAGGACTCTCCGACCGCGTCTACCGATACCAAGGCTCGAGGGTTAGTTAGCTCTCGGGTATGGTGGAAAATCTGAACGACCCTCACATACGAGAGTCCAATAGGGGGGGGAGGGAGAAGATATGTACCGAATGGTAGAGAGGTTGAAAATAATTTGGGGATCAACCCCCCCCCCCCCCGCAGCCGCCTTTTCTTCGACGTATTCTGGCGAGAATTCTGAGTGGATGATGCGCACCATCGATGTTCCGGGTTCACGAATGTTGCGAGAGAGGTGAGAAAATGTAAGCAGGAAGGAGGGGAAAGAATCGTAGAGATAGAGATTGATGAAACAAGATTAACTATATATATATTCGAGTGTGCGAGCATATTAGCCAAGTAGAGAGGGAGAAAAAGATATTTTGGGGGTTTTTCGTAGGGGTTGGATTTTCAATATGAGCCAGCTGGCGCATCGCACACGAAGATGATCCTTCGACGCGCTTCCACCGGGGATAATAACAAATTCGTCCGGTAGCTTTTTCGACCGATCGAGGTTCTCGATATCTCGAGTTGAGAAGAAGAAGAAAAAAAAACAAAATAGGGAATGAGTCGTCGTATTTACCGTTTGGTCGGGGTTGTTTCCGTCCGAAGATCTTGTTATTGGAAACGTGAAAAAGTGATTGGAATGAAATAACAAAAATTAGGGGAAATAATTTCCTAGATGAATTTTTCTTACAACTGAATTAAACTAAAATAACAAAAGAAAAATAATCACAATGGATAATAAAACAAATTATTAGAAAAAATAGGGTTGTTTTTTTAAATCGAAAGTATCCGCGGCGCCTAGAAATCTTGCTTAGGTGACTGCCGGAAGATTCCTCGTGTGCGAGAGACATCGATTCGGTGCACGTGCCCGGGGCGAATGCGCGTAGAATACACGAACAGGAAGAAAATAGAAAAGGCCGCATCTTTACACTCGATTTGCACAGCTTCGAGTCCTGTCCAAGGCATTATGTCCTTGCGCGTAAACGCTCACGGTGTCTTCCCAACGGAGTGACAACGTAGACCCCTTATAAGCTCGATGCGAGACGTATCCGTTCGCGAGAAGAGGAAAAACTCGTGTCCACCTAGCGGGGCGTCCGTGAAGTACGAGAATGAGAAAGCGACATAGGGGAGTCAGTCGGCTAATAACCGAGATGGAGCAAAGGGACGAGGCGCACCTTGCGCCTATTCCGTCACCGCATACGTCCGTCCATGGAGAAAAGAGGAAGGAACGGACATACGGACGGACGTATAACCAATAGAAATGAAAAGCCCACCGGGTGTACGCGCGAGTCTCGCGTGAACACGGGCCACCCGCCCACGTTGACCTTTGTCGCTAGTCATTTTCTCTCTTAAAAATCACTTTCTCTCTGTCTCTCTCCCTCTCGGATTCTCGTCTCTTTCTTTCTTTCGATCTCTCGCCATAAGAAACCCAAAACATTCAAGATCCTCGTCTTTGTCAAGATGTTTGCTGACGTCGCGACGCTTTTTGTGCGTGCGGTTTTGGCCGATGCGGCGCGCGTTCGGCCGGTGTGCTGCCGTTTTTTTTTCTTTTTTCTTCTTTTTCCTCTCTCGTCCCTCGTCGAGTCGGTCGCAAGAGGACGCGCGGGCACGCTTACACAATATATAAGTCGGAAAAAACTTCTGTGAGAAGAAATACACGCGCGCGCGCGTTTTTTTTTGTATAGGGCGGTTTTATGCAACGACAAAGCGAAAGATTCGTTCGTACGAGACACCCGGAACGTTCGTCAACGAATCGACCCCCGAGGACAGTCCGTTGTCCTGGACAAACTTCTTGCCGATTTTTTCAATCCTAGACCACAGGGGTGGTTTTCACCCCTCGTCGACTAACTCGTGTTCATCTTTAACGAATGTTTTCTCGTTCCTTCTTCTCGCTTACACGCGCGACGATATTTTCCGCCCGCGAAAAGTCAACACGAGTCGAACCAGCACGTCGCCCTCATCTTCTTCTCGTTCGTCTTGCGAAGCGTTTTTCGAAGTGCGCTGTTGTGCAACGCGAGGCACACGCCTATACGACGACAATGGTGATCGAAGTCAAAAAAAAGAAGAAGGGAGAAGGCTGAAATTGGAAGTCTCGAAAGTTTACTCAGCTTATACTCGATGTACGACACAGCGGGTATCGTCGACGATGAAAAGAAGAAATGGATTCTCGTCGGGAATTCCGACGAGCGAACGAGTTTTCGATTATCGCTCGAAGTTGATTTTGGGCCCTTAAGCTGAGCAAACTCGAAAAGAGAGTTTTTTGACATTTGGACGGATACCTCGAGCTCTTGGCGACGAAAATAAAATGCTGGCAACAATCGAATCGCCTAATTATTCCAAATACATTCGAAAAAAAAACATATTCAAAAATCAAAATAAACTTCTAACCCCGAAAACAATTCTGAAAAATCAAATCTAACCTCGGCAATCCCTTAAAATTCGTATAAAATCTATTGAATATTTCACGCGATAAAACAAATCTGCGAAAGACCTATGATTAATTCCACGTCGATCGGCGCGAAATTTCTCGAATATCGAAATTCGAACGACAACAAAAATCCCAGCTGTCTCGTTTCCACGATAAATCCATCTAAACCGACTAGTATGGTCTTGGTCGATCCGACCGCCGCTGTAATGGGAGCGAATCGACGTGTGTTAAGTATTCGCAGAGTGGTTGATTGCATATTCTCGCGGTGCGAAGACGAAAGAGAAAGATCGAGAAAGATCTCTCTCGAGAAAGAGAGAGAGAGAGAGACAGAGATAAAGAGGAACGTGCCTCGACCCGACTTGGAATAAAAGTGGACAATGAGATCGTTCGTCCAAAAGCGGCTTGGCAGTCAGCATTGCCGGTTAGAAAGAGGGAGGACAAGAAAACCAGCCGATAGAGAGAAGAAGAAAGACGAACGAAGAAAGAAAGAAAAAGAAAGAGAGAGAGAGAGAGAGAAATAGAAGGGGGGTTTGAGATGAAGCAAAAGACATGGAAAGAACGAGCGATCTTCCAGCACCTGGCAGGCACATCTCGCGCGCGTCTCTCGTCCTCTTCGTTTCTTTCCTCCTTCACCCCTCCTCCTCCTCCTCCACCTCTTTCTAGCTACGACTTCTTCCTTTCATCCTTTCCGCGTTCGTCTTCTTTTCCCTCCTCTACTTCTTATTCAAGCAACCGATCCCAGAGCGAAGTAAAGAGAAGGAGGAGCGACGTCGTCGTCGTCGTCGTCGTCGTCGTCGAGAGTGCTGCCGCAACTTTAACAAATCGGAGATACAAATTATCGTGGGCCAACGTGCATCGTGTGGATTCTTCGAGAAAAGAACGAGAGAACAACAACACCAAGAAAAAAGAAAACGAGGAATAAGGATAAAGAGGAAGGAGGAAGAAGAAGAAGAAAAAAAGAAAACAGCACGTAGAAGCGGAAAGATCATCGAGGTGGATGGTGCGTGCGACGGCGAAAGAGATCGCATGCTTCTCCAGATTTCTGTTACCTCTACCTATACGTGGGCAAAGGAAAAACCGCAAATCACCTTCTTCTTCTTCTTCTTCTTCTTCTTCTTCCATTCGCCCGTTTCTCTCGCACAACCATTGCAACTCTCTCATTTGCACCCCCTTAAAGTCCTCCTCCGTCATTTCCCACTTCGCGATTCTCATTCTTTTGACTTTTATTCTTTGGCGCGCGCGTTCCTTTACGGGGGATCGTTTCGCTTCGACTCGATTTTACCACGTCCATATTCCTCTCACTCTCTCCCTCTAGGTCTTTCTTTCTTTCCGAGGTGAATATATATATGTCGGTTTGTGTTTCTTGACGAGTCGCGGTCACGATGTTCGAATGCGTTTATGCCCACCGGGGGTAAAGGGGGGGAGGTAGGGCAAAAGAAATTTCAAATGGCGCGCGCACTCAGTAGAAACTAACGAGCCGCCCTTCTTTTGCCAGGGTAAAGCCAACTTGGAATACAACGGGAAAGAAAATGGTTTTCTACGGCGATGAGCGCGCGAACGCTTTACGAATACTGAGATGAGGGACGCGAGGATCAACTTTCGCGGTGATTGGCCACTATTTTTAACGAGCGAGAATTGTTAATGTTTCCTTTTATCCGTGTTTTTCTTCCGCGCTCTTCTTTCCCCCATCTCGGCGATTCGTTCGTATTTTTATTTATTTTTTTCCAACCTTCTACTCTCGGCACGTTTTATTACGACGCGACGGAAATTTTTGATCGACGATAATTCTCAACAAAAAAAAACCGATCGTGTTTTAATCTTCTTAACAATTGATCAATAAACTTAATATAAAAAAAAAACAAAAGAAACAGATTTTGTCAATTGGAATAATAAAGTATTTAAAAGAAAATTAATAAATCAATTAAGTAGTAATTTGTCGCTAGATGTCGCTCCTGTTCAGTCTCTCTTCTCGCGTGCGAGAGGACACGCGAGAAGGGCTTTTAACGGACGGGTGCCAAGTATCGTTGTTCGGTCTTTTAACAGAAAAAAGAACACAGAAAGCGAGACAGAGAGAGGGAGAGAAGATGAAAAAGATGACAAAAAAGGTAAAGTCGACGAGTCCCGGCGGAGGACATAATTTAGCAGGGGGTAGAGAGCCTCGGGTTTGGTTTGCTACCATGAAGTAGGAGAGAGAGAGAGAGACAAAGAGAGGGTGGGAGGGGTGGAAAAAAGGAGCGGGTAGCGACAGCATTAGTAGCTAAGTGGGACCCTACGTTATCCTATACCTTTCTGAAAATCGTGCGAGGTTTAAACGTTTATTTTCTGCGGCTCTCCTCACTCTTGTTCCACCTCGCTCTCTCTCTCTCTTTCTTTCTCTCTCTATCTCGTTCTTGTGTGACCATAAGAATAACGAAAGTGAGAGAGAAAGGGAGAAAAAGTGAGATAAAGAAGAGAGAGAATTTAAAGTAAAGAGAGCCGAGTATTCAAAGCGGTCTGTATGTGTGGCGGAAGAAAATAAGGAAAGGTAAGAGAGAGAGAGAGAGAAATATGCTTCGGACACCGTGTTGTGTTTCCAAATGCGATCATTATCTCTCAGTTTCTGCAGCGCGGCGAACCGCCCGCACGCTGCGAAGACACCGCGGAGAAGCAGACTGCGCGGGATTACGATCTTCCCAATATATATATATATACATATATATATATATATGGACGTAGGTATTATATTATAAATACGTATGTGTCGCATAATATTCAAGAATGTGCGCAAGCGCAAAGGGATCGTGATGGCGAGCTCCCGGTTATCGTACGTGGCGCCATCTACGATCGTTTTCATACGATTTTCTAGTTTAATTATCGACTGATTTATGAATAACATTTTCTGACTCGGATCGCATCATTTTGCTTGCCGTCGTTGTTAATTCGTCTCAAAGTTTTATCATTTCGAGCCGAGAAACGTACGCGCTTGAGAAAATTCGGACGGCGAACGCCTCGCGCGCCCTCTAGCGGCGAATCTTTGTACGAACGGAGTAAGAGACAATTTTTCGACACTTCGATGTCTCAACTACGATAATTTCATTGGCGAATTGTTTTACAAGGACAAATAAACAAATAACTACGTGTCCGAGACACGTATAAGATCGTTAAACGTTAAATTCTTCGAATACGCGAAGCTTTATTAAAATCGAAGATATTAATTAAGGAGTCGCGAGCGCGAATGTTCTCCCTCGTGATTATTCATGAATCGAGGATTGATAATAATCTCGAAGCGAAATAACTCGAAGACGCGAGGACGTCGCAGGTGCAACACGTGGCGACGTTTTTTAAGAGGTTCGCGAAATTTTTCGATTGCCGCAAGATGGAGAAAAGTCGTATGGATAATAAAATGTCTGAAAGAAAGACAGAAAGAGAGAGAGAGAGAGAGAGAGAAGAATGAAAAGTTTTGGGCATTATCATAATCAGGAGAATCGCGTGGACAGACGACGTTCTCAAGGATATCGTATGTCGACGGTTGAGGCTTAAGAAATGAAAAAAAAAAGAATAATAGAGAGAAAGAGAGAGAGAGAGAGAGACGGAGAAAAAGTCGAAGAAGGCGGCGCTTTCATGGACAAGCATGGCAGTGACATTTTCGTTAATGCCCCGGTCCGTTCAATTAATTAAGGCCAAAATGGTGGAAGCCGAAAATTTTTTAAGCCACGTATCTCACACGCACGTTATTTTATCAGCGCGCATGCGTGTGCGAGACGGGTATATATAGTCAACCGGTCCACCATTTTATCTCCGTTGGGATTCCGGTCGTGTTTCGTTGTAGAAGAAAGAGAGAGAGAGACAAGCAAGTTTAAGACGCGGGTGCGAGTGATTCTCTCTCTCTCTCTCTCTCTCTCTCTTTCTCTCTGCATTAAAGAAGAAGGAAAGCGAGGCAACTCTCGCCCGCGAGAGAAGTCCGCTCGTAAAGCAGATAAAGTCGCCGCCTACCAAAGGATCGACCGAAACCGGCAGCAAGGAACAGCAGCCGAGCAGCAGCGAGAGCAGGCAACGGCAGCTGCGCGGTCGCTGGTTGTTGCTCGTGGGGAACCCTGTGAAACATACACACACACACACACACACACACACAGAATGGCTAACGCGCATCACCGATATAGATTTTTAGGTATGGCGCCGAAAAGTAGTGGGGCAGGAAAGTATAAATTTTCAAACTTCAGATTAGAATCGCGGCGCGTCTTTCTCCGAAACGTTTCACCCGTGAGTTCACGGATCCCGGCGGTCCAATCGACACCGAGTCGATCGTCGATCGTCGCCAAGAAACCGCAAAAAAATCGTTAAAACGTCGCCATCTGCTTATTTTTAATTCCCTCTATCTCTATCTCTCTTTCTTTTATATTTTCGTCAACTATTTACCTCACAATTTTGCGAATTAAAAGAAAAAACGCTTTTTTTACTTTGCCGATTTTTCATCCGCCGAGCTAAAACTTTTACGACGCGTCTTTCTCTCTTGCTCTTTCTCTCTCTTTCTCCTACGTGTGGCTTTCGGTATATGGAATTAAATTATGCATGCGGTTTATGGTTTTTGGCAAGTTCGCTTCGCGCATGCGCGAGCGCACGGAAGAAAGAGGAGGAGAGAGAGAGACAGAGAAAGAGAGAGGAACGATTTTATTATACCGAAACGATTTTTGCTCGTCGGGCGGGCGGTCCGATTTAAATTTCGAAAAAGGAAGAATAAAAAAACAAAAACAATATCGCGAGAGAAAAGTCGCCCGATGCGCGTGCGCCATATTTGGTACGCGATGTACGCGCTTAGCCCCCTTGCTTCGCCCGCCCGTCGCTCACTCTCTCTCGATCTCTCTCTCTCTCTCTCTCTTCAACCCCTCGGCGAGTCTCTCGCGGTATTCGACGAAATTTCGTTCACTCGTGTACCGCGCGCGGCGATTCGTACCGCGCTCTCGTTAAATTCCATATAGAGGGCTGAAATGAGAAAATCGGCGTGGTACCGAATAATTTTAATCGTGCTTATTCCTCCATACCGGAGGACCTCTCGCGGCGCCGGTTCGCCATTTTAGGCACGACGAACGAACGAGGAAGAAATCGTTCGGACGGATGGATCGAGACGATCGCTCTCCGTGGAGTTTTGACGATTTTTAGCCCGGTCGCCGATTTCCGTGAACTAATTATCGAGTATAATTAAGAGGGCTCGGGTCGAAGAGCTCGTTTCGATGCCAAAATAATCAACCATTTTTTTGTATCTTTTCATTTCGATGTTTTGTTTTGTCTTTGTTTTCTTTTTTGAGGAGATCGTTATGCCAAGAATCATGCAACTGGAATGAGGATACTTTTTTTAAAGCCATGTTCTCCCTTTCGATGTCCAGAAAATGAAAACCAAAAAATATATATTTAGATTCGAAATCGATAAAAATCGTCGAAGAGGCGAATTTCGAAAAATCGTTAATTAAATTTGCTTGAAATAATATTCTTAGAAATTCACCTTTTGCCAAAGGGACGTGTTTTTTTTAAACGAGACGCCGAGTCGAGGCGTTTTATAATTTTCCTTTTTTCTGTTTTATGAAATATTAATCGAAGTAATTTTTTTTATCGTAATATTTTCTTTTTCTCGCTTCATTCTCGTTTTAGAAGATCGGAAAGTTTTAATCGCGATCGCCGACGATCGGGATCTATAGCCGGATAGAAATCGTCTCGTATATATTCCCTCGTGTAACAGACACACAGTGCTTTAATATAAATTACTCGCGCAATGTTCCTATGGAGTGTCGAGAACACACGGGGAAAGGGGAGGGGGAACAGGAGGGTGCAATCGACCGCGTAATAACTCGCTCGCCCGAGACGCCATAGTCGTTTTCTCGTCCTGGTATAAAACGATTACGTTTTATTTTTCCCTCGTCTTTCTCGTTCCACGACGCATATATATATATATATATATATACTATACATATATATATATGTCGTTTACCGTAGTACAGACGCGAGGCAGGGAGTTTATTGTCGTAAATGCCGAATCGTTCGGTCGAATTTAAGAAAAAAAGAAACAAAAAAAACTTTTGAAATAAAAATAATAATTTAATTCCAAACAAAAAATAAGAATATTAGCAAATTTACGAGCGAGATCGTAAAAAATCGGCAATCGATCGCACGTCAAAATGCGATATTACGTTAAATAGATTCCCGCGAATCATTATTACGGATCGAAATTGCACGCGGGTTGTGTTTTCTTGCCGTTCTTTTTTTTTTTACTTTCATTTCGCTACTTTCATCGTTATTTTTCACCTTTTTCAGCGAGTTACCCAAAAATTGATGCAATTTTTGCAACTTTTAAAAGAAGTTGGCTACGAGGGGGGGGAAAAAAAAAAAGGGAAAATAATGTTAAGCAGCGCGAGCCGTATAATTTTCGAGAGAGATATACGAGAGCACGCCGCGAAATGAATATTCCGTTAAACGCGAGTGAGAGGCGGAAGACGCGTTCTCGCCCCGCGGGATCCGCGGCCAATTTAAAAGGCGTCTGGGCCTCGGCGCGAGTGGGGGTAATAATGCAATTACAATTCGGGCGCAGTGCCGCGTATCTTGGCCGGGGCATAAGCGCGATCTCATTAGCAGGCAATATTTTAATGGTAAATTGGGGCCGCGGACGTTTTTCTACGCGTGAACAAAGAATTCGGGCAAAATGGCATACGGTAGAAAAAGAAATAAAAGAAAAAAAAATGTACCATGCGAAACAGAGGTAAAAAAAATAAACCAGACTTGAATAATGAACAACAACAAAATTAAAAATCAATCGAAGAATCAATATTTTTCACTCTATTTTACGAAATTCATAATTACAACGTTCTTTCGACTTTCGTCCCAATTTTTGTCTTCATTCGTGACAAGCGCGCATCGACTTCGAGGGTAAAAAAATAAACGCAAGAAGAAAATTTTTCCGTGCGAAATAGACAAAAAAAATAAACTAGACTTGAATAATGAACGAAAAAAAACATTAAAAATCAATCGAGGAATCAATATTGTTCACTCTATTTTACGAAATTCATAATTACAACGTTCTTTCGACTTTCGTCCCAATTTTTGTCTTCATTCGTGACAAGCGTGCATCGACTTCGAGGGTAAAAAAAACAATCGCAAGAAAAAAAATGTACCGTGCGAAACACAGACAAAAAAAATAAACCAGACTTGAATAATGAACAAAAAAAAAATTAAAAATCAATCGAAGAATCAATATTGTTCACTCTATTTTATGAAATTCATAATTACAAACTTCTTTCGACTTTCGTCCCAATTTTTGTCTTCATTCGTGACAAGCGTGCATCGACTTCGAGGGTAAAAAAAACAATCGCGAGATAAATGTAGCGAGCCGGGCTGTAAAGGGGGGTAAAAAAAGGCCGAAATGAAAAGAGAAGTAAAAAAAAGGGGGAGAGAATTGAAAAAAAGTGATCGTACCAGCCCACGAGAGCAGCACTCAATTCAGATAATGGAATGACTTGATCGTTCTTCTCGCACACCAACTACAAAGATGTTCGTGCGCATAACTATATACAACGAGAGATTGCTATACAGCGCGTTCGCCATCGTCTCGAAAGTGGCGTAAATGCAGCCCAGAGCATACTTATATCCCACGTATGGGCCGTTCCATCGGTAATCGACGAGTTCGTCGACCATCGAAATTTATCAATCCTTTCCCGTTTCGCCATTTTACTTTACGACGTTAACATAAAAATACCCCTTACAAAATTAAAACCATTAAATTCGAAGCATCTCGCTCCGACGGACCCGCATTAATCTCAAGAGCTTATAAAAACCAAAAAATTTCAAAAATTTGTCAATTTTCCAAAATCCTTTGATTCGAAAGTCTTGCGATTTTTCAAATTATATTTTTTATGACGTAAAAACAGATGTCGAAATGATCGACGAATCACAATTTTGTGTACACGATGACTTATTGGTTAACAATGAAACGACCCATATATTCATATGTAGACATATACATACTCACACACATATATATATACATATATATATGCATACAAAAGATACACAGCAATAAGGCCTGCTCGCTGCTGATGGCCAAGCGCGGAATATATATGGGCGGATCGCGAGGGATTCATGAAGCATGCGCGCCAACGATGATCGAAGCGATCGCGTCTCTCTCTCTCTCTCGCTCTCTCTCGCTCGCGCGGCTACGCTCCGTGCATTTTAGCCCGAAGGTAGCCTGCGCGCACGCGCATAAGATCCCGCGAGAGGGACGATCGATCGCGCGAACGATAGATCGTTCCGTTGTGGACACAGTCGAACGGCATCTCGCGATAAAGCAATAATATTCGTATATTTATGACGCGTACGCGCGACCGCCGCGAATGATACACGCGATCGAGCCG
Source organism: Netelia virgata (assembly GCA_951802705.1). Classification (NCBI taxonomy): domain Eukaryota; kingdom Metazoa; phylum Arthropoda; class Insecta; order Hymenoptera; family Ichneumonidae; genus Netelia; species Netelia virgata. The sequence continues at coordinate 7,182,257 of OX637865.1, forward strand.
ATGTTTTTCTCGCGAATTATTGGATAAACCTCAAAATCGATAAATCGACGATCGATCGATGCGATGTTTTTGTTTCTTTTTTTATTCTCGTTCAGCGAATCTTCATGCGAATTACAAACCTCGACTCGATAAACGCGCGATCGAACGGTAGTATCGTTATTTTAACTCGCGATTTGCCCCGTCGTAACCGACAATTTGAGAGATCGCGATCGCGATTTTTATTAGTGTATTATAACCTCGAAATGATAATTTCGCAGATTGTTATTGAGATTTTTGTTTTGTTTTTCGACGAATTAACCTCGAAACGATAATTTCGCGATATCGAGCAGCCATTTTACTTTATACACCGCGTATTATAACCTCGAAATAACATTATCGTTACGACTATACGTTTTTTTTATGCGTATCATAACCTCGAAATGATGAATTCGCAGTTAAGCGACGCCATTTTTTTCGAGCGAACGATCGTCGGTTTCTACGACGAACAAAGAAAGAAAGTGAGAGAAGGAGAGAGAGATAGAGAGAGAGGAGAAAAGGAAAGAGGGAATCTCCCTGCAATTTTCCGCTCGATAAATCCCTCGATAAATCTCAATCATTTCCATGCCCAAAGCGAAAGGGACAGAGATAGAAAGGGAAAGAGAGAGAGAGAGAGAGAGAGTGCGCTCCCTCACTCCAGACGCGAGAGTACCTACGTTTATCGTCGGTATTTCGTTTCACGGCAAGGGCAAGAAGAAAGATCGAACCCGAGCCGACGAGGTGGAGAAGTTTATTTCGTCGTTCGCGAGAAACTCAAATTGAGTGAGACCGCGGTGGATTTTTCTGGTCCCCGATTCTCTCGACACAATAATGGGGAGCGGAAGAAGATGACTCGAGTGGGAGAAAGAAGAACGTAAAACGAAACACACACACACACATACACAAAAACAACGAAAAAAGATGACTTTCGAAAGAGCGCGAAGGGTAAAGGGGAAGGAGGAGAGAAGGAGGAGTAAAATAATAATAGAGTCTGCTGTTCGCTCGGAGAGAAGAAGAACAAGAAGACGAAGAGGAGTCACAATCAGAGGGAGTGATGGACCCAGTGGGGAGGTTCTCCACTCTCTCTCTCTCTCTCTCTCTCTCTCTCTCTCTCTCTCTCTCTCTCTCTCTCTCTCTCTCTCTCTCCCTCTCTCTCTCTCCTTCTCGTTCTCCTTATCTCTCTCCTTCTCTCTCCTTCTCTCTCTCTAGCTCGAAACTGCTGCCATGTGCGTTGCGCGCGTAGCTTTAGGGTCTACAAAAAAAAATTCAAAACAAAACGAAAGAAGAAAAAAGGAAAAAAAGGAACCGCGGAGTGGCGATGGCGGACGGCCGAACGATCTAACCCGTCTTAACTACATAACTACATCTTTCTTCTACGTTTCTCTCCCACCTCCTTTACGATCTCTCTTTCCTCTCCTCCCTGTCCTCGGCGCCCTTCATCTTCTCTTATTTTTCGTCCTCTCTTTCTCTCTCACTCTCTCTCACTCTCCGCTCTCCCAATCCTCGGCGCCCTTCATCTTCTCATTTTTCGTCCTCTCCACCCTCCAACCCCTCCCCTGCCCGCGCACACCCACCCCTCCCACTCCCCCTTCGCCCCTTATTCTCGTAATCTCTATATATCTCATTCCCTTTGCTCTCGTCCACCTTTCTTTCTTGCTCGCTGTCTCTCACTCTCTCTCTCTCTCTCTCTCTCTCTCTCTCTCTGTCTCTTTCTCGCCCCCCTCCCGCCCCGGGAGAGCCTTTTACAATCTCTAGCGCAAGGCAGAAGCACCGAAGGCATCTTCTTCTTCCACCTATAGCTATATATATATATATATATATGTGTGTGTATGTGTGTATTCGTGTTTCGCCGTGCGGCGTCGAGAATATTATAAGGAGAGAGAGAGAGAGAGAACCTGCGAGAGAGAGCGCGCGCGCGGCTCTTTTTCGTATAAAAAAGGCCGGCCCTAAAAGAACTTCATATTTTTTTATGCTCTGACAGCGACTTGGGTGGTCCAAAATGGCCGCCAATGATATAATATAGTGCTCTCACGGCCCTGTTCTCCCGCTCTCTCTCTCTCTTTCTCTCTCTCTCTCTCTCTCACTCAATCCTTCTCTTTCTCTCATACGAGCACCCGCTGTGGCCTCTCTTCACTCGGTGGAGAACCATGCGGACTGGCATATATATATATATATATGCATGTAACCCTTTTTTCAATACCTAGCCATGTGCTATATATATATATTATGTATATAGGTGTTCACACACGCGTATATTATACATGTTCATAACCTCGCTCGATTGTCTGTATATATATACATATGTGTATTCATGTACAAATAAGTACGCGAAGACGCGAAGTGGCCCTGGTTCGCATAAAGTAACCCGAGCTTCGTTTCCATTACTTTTGCTCTTACTCGATCTCGCTACGTATATGCATAACCGAAGACCCCTGTAGCTATATCGGATTATATCGCGGTACGGTGTGTGTATATATATATAGATATACACATA